>OY282558.1:369210426-369810426 GCA_958295665.1 Tipula vernalis
AATATTAAATATTAAATATTAAATATTAAATATTAAATATTTACTATTAAATATTAAATAATTAAATATTAAATATTAAATATTAAATATTAAATATTAAATATTAAATATTAAAATATTAAATATTAAATATTAAATATTAAATATTAAATATTAAATATTAAATATTAAATATTAAATATTAAATATTAAATATTAAATATTAAATATTAAATATTAAATATTAAATATTAAATATTAAATATTAAATATTAAATATTAAATATTAAATATTAAATATTAAATATTAAAATATTAAATATTAAATATTAAATATTAAATATTAAATATTAAATATTAAATATTAAATATTAAATATTAAATATTAAATATTAAATATATTAAATATTAAATATTAAATATTAAATATTAAATATTAAATATTAAATATTAAATATTAAATATTAAATATTAAATATTAAATATTAAATATTAAATATTAAATATTAAATATTAAATATTAAATATTAAATATTAAATATTAAATATTAAATATTAAATATTAAATATTAAATATTAAATATTAAATATTAAATATTAAATATTAAATATTAAATATTAAATATTAAATATTAAATATTAAATATTAAATATTAAATATTAAATATTAAAATATTAAATATTAAATATTAAATATTAAATATTAAATATTAAATATTAAATATTAAATATTAAATATTAAATATTAAATATTAAATATTAAATATTAAATATTAAATATTAAATATTAAATATTAAATATTAAATATTAAATATTAAATATTAAATATTAAATATTAAATATTAATTATTATAAATTAGTAATTAATTAGTAATTAATTATTATTAATTATTAATGATTAAATATAGGACCCGAAGGGGCAACAAAACCGTCAACCAACTGACTACTGGCAAACAACACGTGTCGTTTCTCTTGAATCCCCCAAAAATCTTTGATTGCCATAGATGGTTTGGATTACCAGTTAATGTAATTGAGTGACAATTCGAGGGCAGTATTCGAATTATTTCGAAACTGAAACAAATTGAATGGGAAGTTCCGTTGAATCCTAACCTTTTCGTTATACTGGCTTTGCGACTCAAAGTATTTTAAATGTTGTTCTATACATATGTATATGGGGATAAGGCTTTTGCATGAGTAATATTTCTTTTTAAATATAATAATAATTTGATCATATATTATGATAAGATATTTGATCTTCTATCGTGACAGATTTTTTATTTCATATTAATTAATTTAGTATTGCCACAGTTTAAAATTCTAATTTTTTTGGATAGTATTTTGCGCTAACTTCACACACGTCGACAGGTTTGAGATCAGTTGGATAGTAAAGAGGTTTACCTAAATGCCTAAATATATTCCATATAGTTTTGTAATGGATAACAGATTTTTGCTAGAATTCTAATCTAAAAAGAAAAATAGTTTTTGCAGAACCTCTTCACTGTATCAGTCTAGCGAAAACAACTAATTTACAAAAACAATTCTTTATCGCATTAAACCGTTTATACTTTCATTTTTTACTTATTACTGCTTAACATTCCTCTAGCAACACTTTGCAGATAATATCTTATTACAAATTTCACGATTAAAATTACATAACGGATTTTTCTTATCAGATAATATGTATTTAATTTTCCGGCTACATTACATATTTACTTCACTGCTCATTATTACTATTACCTCCTTATTGACAACAATTTTACGATCTCAATTAAAAATATCAACAACTATTATGATTCGTTAAGCTACTTAAATAAAATATTAAATCCAGCTGCTATACTATTGCACTTGAACCACGAAGAACTTAAACTTGATATTAAAACCAAAGTCATTTCGTTTGTTGAACAAAAAGGTATTTTGATAGACTTTCTATTATTTAATTCAGTGTTAGCAATCAAAATGTTATATCAATGAATGAATAATAATAGTGTATTTGTAAACTACTCTCTACTACACAACGACGACAAAAACAAAATAGAAATAGTTTTGAATTTTGGTCGTGCCGCTATTTAAATATAGTTTTTAAAACGCCCTTGCGATACTCACCTGGATTGGTAACAAGTGAATGGCATGAAATTATAACATTTTGTTATATTCTTTATTGGGTTTGAAAGTATTTTTGGTTAAATGTTCTGTTAATCTATTTTTTTATGGTAGTTAGAACTTAATTTACCCATACATATAAAATCATTACTGTTGGCCGAGCAGAGAAAGCATAAAATTCATTTTCATTTTCGATTAATGATTTAAATTACCTTTGAGGTCGAAAGTATTTAGAAGATATTTAACAAACACGACAACAACAAAAAATAACATTCTAATATTTTAATTGCGTTAGTTTTGTTACCGAGTGGTAATAAAAGAATGCTTCTAGTGCGCCAAAAAAAAAAAATTGATAATTCTGTTCTCTTCACGTCGAATCATCAACGATTTGAAAGTCTTACATTTTTTTTTTTTTTTTTGTTACACATAGTCTAAATTTATGACGGAACATAAATTTTGAATTATTTGATCCAAAAAATGTGTTACAACAAAAAAATAAATTAAATTTACTTTTGCTTTAATTACAAACCAGCCGATGTTTTTTTTTTCTGTTTTTTTTTTGTTCCGTCTTCGATCATATTATTACTCTTGTCATATTGATCTAGATCTTAGTTCTTCATAGGTACTTAATAGGAAGATTTACGGCTGCCTATGTAGAACAGCAATTATTGTTACTTTTTGGACTACCTGTGCGATCGCTAACCTAGAATTAAATAGATATTAGCAAATCATGTGTGTGAATTAAAATTTTTTCTACGCAAACCACATTGGTTTCCGAAGGGAAATTAATGAGAAAGGTATACATATTTTAATTTATAAATTTAGATTTGCCATTCACTTAAATTTAATAAAATTGTGTGATACTACAAAGATTAGTGAGAAAGGTAAATGGATCACGCATGTAATAAAAAATAATTTTTATAATTTAGTCAATCAAATCCTAAGCTAGGAAGAGTAAATATTCAAATCAGTTTGTTAAAATATTAGCCAATTCGTATGGACCAATGGAAAAATTCTAATATACAAGGACAATAACAGCGGCATGGTAATCTTAAATAATTGATAAAACGCTTTCAGTGCAGTTTAGGTCTACACGGTTAAGTTTTTACAGGAAATAAAAGTCAATATACCAGTCTGTTCATTATAGAATTACAAAATAATTATGAACAAATGAAATTATTTCAAATGAATAAAAACAACACCAGTGAATTTAACATTGGCAAAATGTTTTTAGTGTATTTTATTAAGAGTAAATATAAAATTTGTAGCTGTGAATTCAAATATTACAAAACTATTAGGGACCAACCTCGTCTATTGAATAGGAATCGAATCGGTGGTGAAATTATGATTAACTGATAAAATGGTTTAGTTCAGTTAAGGTTGTTTCTTCCTTACTCGAAGAGTTAATATCGATTCTTTTTGTACAGGAAGGGTATATATTTAAATTAGTTTATTAAAAAACTACAAAACCAATATTAGTACAGCAGAATTATGGTTTATAAAGAAAACCAATTTCGTGGTTACGTTATCGTAAATAACTCGATTATTTTGCATTCTAGGAAAAAATATCAAACGACAGAGTTGTTTTACGGGGAATTTCCTACACGAAATTCTGAGCTTATAATTTTTTTTTAAAACCATCAAATATTTTTACTTTCAAAGAATAGCCAGTTCTTGATTTTCTTCAATAAAAATAAGTGCTAGAGCAATGAAAATGTATATAATGGTGCCAAGTCGACTCATCATAGTTTATTTCCTTAGAAATCATCCATGAAAAACATGATAGCATTAATACGAAAAGTTCAGGAGTTTTTGTTGTTGTTCCTTATTTAAATTCATTTTAAATTTTATGTACAAGTAAACAGATCTGGGAGATTTAACCGGATATTACGTTCCAGACCATTAGTCGATTATGTTGAAAATATGGACTTTTCCGGTAGAGATAATTTTATTCCTTTTTGCAAAGTATATGTCTAGACAAATTAATTAAACAAAATCAAATATTATAAATTTTCAAGACAGTGTCTGTGAGTATTGCCCTTCGCCAGGTATGGATTAATCATTAGACAGTTCTCCGCTTTACAGTCCTATTACGGCGAAAGGAAAACATAACCAATTTTAAATTTTTTTACACCAACCATTTCAAAACGCAAAAACAACAAATTATCTCGAAAAACTTCGAAGAAAAGGCGTTTATTACGAGCAGGATGGAAGGCGGTAAAGTTTAGAACATTTTAATGTACGTAATGAATTAATAAGATGTATAGATCGATGAAGTTACCGTGTAATTGCAAAATCAAATGATATCAGAACTTGAATGTAAATGATCGCCAAAAAATGTTTACCAAATTTTGAAATTTAAAGAACAAGGCCAGGCAACGTAATTGAATTCTTAATTATAGCGAGAAGATAAATAAGGCACGGACTGTTGTTAATCTAAAAATAATATGGCACCCGGTACAGAGAAAAATGTAAGTAGTAGTACTACTTCCAAAAAGTGTTAGCTACTCCTTAAAACGACGAAACGACGAATACGCTGTGTATAATTTCACCGTTTATAGGCTTAATCTCAAAAAGGCCTATTGTTTCGTGTGATATGAAACACTAGCCAAAAGAGGGTCTTTAGAAATGGCAAGTTGTCTTATAACATTTATTAAAAAATAAGTCGAGAAAGGATGCAATGAATTTTTGTTCTAGTCTGGTTTCTGTTCAGGCTAAAACCGTAACCAAAATCATATTTACATTGTATGCGTGGACAGCAAACAAGTATTGGATCAAAATGAGTCACAGATTTTTGCAAAAGGGACACACCCAAAATTGAGGTGACAGCGTGCTTGATATAATGGAAAAACGGAATAAAAACATGGAAGTATTTGTTCCCGCGTAATGGTACTCCATTAAACGATATGCAAAAGTCAAACAAAGGTGGTTCTATTGCGCCATAGAAATGTGTCAACAAGATTTTTTGATTTTCAAAATTTTAACCGGCGAGTTTAATTTTCTGGAAAATACAGACAATGAAAAATTCTTGTCCAATAAAGTTTGTGAAATAACAGTGGCACTTGAAAATCCGATGTGGTATGGGAACGATTTTCGTGTATAAGTTGCAAAATTTCTAAAAATAGCGAAACCTAAAAAGTGTAGTCGCTAAAACGATAACTAGACACAATAGTTTTAAGAATTGCTTACACATTTACAACACTTTTTATTGTAATAAACCACGCGTTTCGAAAATTATATTATATTTAAGTCGAGCAGTCGAGCTGTATTATATTTATTATAGGTTAGAATATTAATAATTGTCAGTTACCTATCAGGCAGAAGATATATGCGTGAATATTAACGCTTTGATGACGATAGTTATTTAGCTCTCGTTGCTGAAGCTTATTTCAATACTGTAATCTCCCACACTTAATGGATCATTTATCGGCAATTTCATTTGCTAATCATGTAAGTATGTTTGAGGACGCCGCTCTCTATAAGATTGTCTGACTGGAACGTTGGTGGGATCAGGGTTATCTTCTTGTTCTGTCTCTGAGTCCTTATGTCTCCGGCAAACTCTGCTCCTCTGTCGTTTAAATTTGATAGCTTCGTGTGGATTTGAGACTATCCTGTTGAACTGGATATTTAATTGGCAAATTGAAAGTTACTATTGGTTTTTGCCTTGGAATATTTACACTTTCCATAGTTTTCAATTGATTAATGTGGACTTTCAATTGGTATCCTTTATCAAGCTTTAGCACATAGTGAAGAAGTTCAAATTTGTGCACCACCATACCTGTAAGGCATTTTTCAAGACCCTTTTCATTTTCTCTACTGTTCGAATGTTCTGATGGTCGAATTGCAACGAGTTTGATCCTTAGTTTCCGCTGGAACAAATTCTCTGCAGAACTTCTGTCATTATTCCAAGGCGTCGCACGATAACTTAACATGATCTCGCAAATCTTATTGTAACTGGAGCCACTTTCACATTCCATTTCTGTTAATTTTTTGTTGGACGTTTGAACATAGCGTTCTTCACATATAATTACTTTAGGGTATCCGTGGTAGGCAAAAATAGATTCTACTTTTTCATTTGTCATTTTAGTTGTTGGACTGGAGTTTGCGATTGCGATTTCGGGCCATTTTGGCTTAGCATCCACCATAATTAGAAAATGTTGTCCCTTATTCGGACCTGTGAAGTCGAAATTAATACGTTCGAAATTTTCCGCCTTTCTAGGCTCTTTTTATTTTTTATTTACGAATTGACACTTTTGACAAATGATGTAATATCGAAAAATATCCAAAAAACATAAATGTCGAGCAAGATTTTGTGTTTTTGCAAATGCCTAGATGTGTATGGTACAGTTTTTTTAGGACTTCCTCTGAAAGATTTTTCGGAATTATAAATCAAACCCCCTCGAAAAATTGTTCAGTGACGAAGATTGTATTCTTCGTCATTTATAAGGGATAAAAGGGCCTGTTTGATTTGTGATACAAATGGATCGTTGCCTGTCTCTCGCACGACATTTTCACTAATAAATTTAAAAGATCTTATTGCATTTATTGTCTGTATGTTTACGATATCCGTGCAATCTTCATTTAGTGCAACTGCTCAAAAACCAATCCACATTTTGTTGTTTTCCAGCCTTCGATTCTCTATATGGTGTACTGAAATTTTTAGAGAAACGATGCATAACGCATCAAGCTATTGGATGCCATCGATGGTGAGTTCCCGTCTGGTTTAAAAATGTGTGTCAAAAGTTTGTTTTCTATTTCTAGCTTAAACTTTTGACCCTATAGCTTCGCGATCTAATTGGCTGTAGTTTTGATCTGCTTCAGACAGTGAACGAGAAATGAATGCCTCTGCTACTTCGGCTTTTAATCTCATAAACGCTCGTTTACATTTCGCTGTTAGTTGAAATTGTGCTTTACTATAAGTTAGAAGCAGGCGAGGTGGATGTTTAAGTGTAGACCCACTGTTAATAAATTTCGATAAGTCCCAGAAATTTTTGTACTTCGTGAGGGTTTCTCGGACGTGGCGCTTACAAAACTGCCTTTACTTTTTCTGGCGCTTTTGAAATTTTATTTTGCTCAATCTGATATCCTAGATAATTGATATTTGTTGTCTGGAAAAATTTGCATTTCTTAGCCGATCCAAACATATATTGAAACGCTGGTAGTAGTCGTTATAAAAAGCACCTTGATTTATGATGTCATCAATCTATGTTATATCACCTTATACTTAGTCCTTGGCGTACCTGATCAGGTATTCGATGATATTCACTTGAAGCTGTTTTAATGCCAAATGTGAGCATTTTGTACTTATAGTCACTCTTATAAGTGGTTATCGTTTGAATTTTTGCACACTCTTCATCCATTTGAACGTATGATCTGCTTTGAATAATCGACTGTACAAAAGTACTTTGCATTGATTAAATTGTTGAGAATTTCCCAATATGTAGAATTGGGTAGTGAGCAAGTTCAATTCGTTTGTTTACGCTAACATTATATAATCGACGCACAATTAAACTTGATTATCCGGTTTTGGAATACATACAGTAGCTACTTTCGTAATTATCCTCTCTTTTTCCAGAAAAATTTAATCTTTTCCGATATGTTCTCTAAACTTGAAAATGGTACTTCTCTCGGTTTGTGGAATATCAGTTTAGCTTATGGCCGAAGTTTTAGCGAACACTGGAAATTTTGAGTTTTCCAATTCAATTCAATTTTTGCTCGAAAGTTTTACTATATTTTGCTTTGAGGTTGGGGATGCCCTCTTCGATAATTTCTGTAAAAGGAATTTCGTTAACAAATTCAACCGATTACCTTTTATCAAATTCTTGTAAGTTTCCACCTGACCCCTGGAATCTGAATAATTTATATATGTACATATTATATGTTATTCACTAAAGTTATAATACATACTCTCTCGACATGTCTTTTTCTTTGCTGTGTTTGCAGAATAGTTTCCCTTTGTTGCAGGCATAGACATTTTAACCCCATGCTTTATAGACGATTCGACCACGGGGTTTTCAGTCATTTTTGTAACTAGAGTAGCGACCCTGGCTTGTACGTTATCGGAAAAGACCTGTTGATTCTCGATTATGTCAAATTTTACTTGCATCAGTAGAAAGGTTCGGCTGCTCCGGATATTGATTTGAAATTTCTCTCTTATCTACCATCTTCAAATTTTATTTCTCGGCTCTAATTATCTATTGTATATCTTAATTACATCTTGAAGGTGCACTTGAATAAAATTGGCGGTTCGAAAATTATATACTACTTTATTTGAGTAGATTTGTATTCTATGTGTTATGTATAAGTTTTTGTAAATAATGATATTTTCTATAGCAAAGTTTTCAGTAACCCGATCTTAAATTTTATTATAATTTGTGTATTTTTATATCGGAATTATTAGAACAAATAACTATATAGAAATTTTGCTAATATTTGTTGGGCTAGATAATTGTATAATACATAAAACAGCAGCAGTTAAAAGTCTTGTACGCGAAACTCAACGGTGGTGCTTTTACCGCCGTACTCACAATGTAGAACCCAGTAGAAAATATATTTTCGAAGGTGGTAATTTTGTCTACATTTATACTTGGTAGAAGCGCCAACCGCCGCACCATAGTACTCAATTAATTTGTTTTGAAAACTGGTTAACGTGATTTAAGAGTGGTAAATTAAAGAGCAGTGGGAAGTTTTTGGAAACTTTTTTTGGGAAAACAAATTTATACGAGTGTACATTATAAAGTTTTTGACAACATTGAGATTTTATACAAAATTGTTTTTGGACATATATATTTATACGCGTCTAATCTTTTAATAGTGTATTTAAAATTGTTTACCAAACAGCACGAATCTAAGAGATTGGCTCATTTAGTGAATATATGTAGGTGGTAATATGGGTATACATTTTGATCAGAGCAGCTCCAGCTGTTGCAAAAAATTTTAGGAAATTAAAATCGATGAATTTGGCATGGAACGAGGACGTTGATCTCTATTATAACAAATATCACTAATCTCAGAGATTGGTTGACTGACTACATAAGTAATAAAGGGTATATATATCCGAATTCAAATCACTCAGTGCCATTTTATACGAGCCGTAGGGTTCTTGCAAAATTTTTTTGAAAATTAACAAATCGACGAATTTTGCATGGAACAAGGAAGTTGTTCTCTATTATAACAAATAAAACGCATCTCAGAAAGTGCTCATAAAGTGACTCT
The DNA here is from genome assembly GCA_958295665.1 of Tipula vernalis. Lineage (NCBI taxonomy): Eukaryota > Metazoa > Arthropoda > Insecta > Diptera > Tipulidae > Tipula > Tipula vernalis. The sequence goes on from OY282558.1 coordinate 369,219,722, forward strand.
GAAAGTTGCAAAGGGTGTACATGGTGGAACTTAAATCACTTAGTGCCATTTTCATATGGGCCGTAGGAATCTTGCAATTTTTTTTTTGGAAACTACCAAATCGACAAATTTCGCATGGAACAAGGACGTGGTTCTTTATTATATGAAGTAGCACGAATCTTAGATAATGATTCATATAGTGACTCTACAGGTTATTAAGGGTGTACGTTGTGGAGCTCAAATTACTTAGTGCCATTTTATTGTTAGCCGTAGGGCTCAAATCACTCAGTGCCATTTTGATATAAGCCGTAAGGCTCAAATCACTCAGTGCCATTTTGATATGAGCCGTAGGGTTAATCAAATTAGCACCTCAAATTAGCAGTGAATTGAATTCCGCAATGTATACCTTCACGGTTAGAAATTTAGGTATATTTTTTAATATATTTTCTGCTATAAAATAAATACATACCATTTTTAGTTTTAATTCAATAGAAATGAAAATTATTATAATGGTACATAAGTCTTTTTGGTATAACAACCATATAAAATTCGTTTTAATTGCCCTAGAATACACTAAAATTATTAAATTTATATTCAGTTATATCAAAAATTATACATCAAATTTATCTTTTTATTTCATTTATTATTTTATTTAAAACATTTATTATTGCGATACAATTAAAATATAAAATTTAAAAACTTTATATTTTGGTTGTATGCATTTTATATATAATAATTATTAAAAGGATGTTTTGGAACTTCGAATTATTTTTCATTTTATTTATTATAAAATTAGAATGCAACGGTTTTCTACAAGTAATACTATCAAAATATTAAATAAATGTAATTTTTTTATTAAAATGTATTTAATAAAAGATTTAGTTAAAGTTAATACAACCTAGGTATCAATCCTTGATGAATTTATAAATTCCTCTTATTAAATTGAATAATGGTTGGTATAAACAAATTACAGTTATACATTTTACTAATATGTTCTAGAATAAATATAATCATTATGCAAACGTGTTTTATCGTAAACGCATCTCGAGCATTTGAGAGAATAGTTCAATTTAATATTAATTATTGAAGATCAAAAGTAATTAAATAGAGAGTTACTAAAAATAATTAGTTTTCAATGGTTTATTCTGTGCTTATTAATAATAAAGCTTTGAAACTTGGTGCTAAGTGAAAAATTTAAACAAAAATAAATAAAACAAACTACGAACAAGTTTTTCCTTTTGTAATTACTTTATCTACATATGTACATACTTTTTGAACATAGTTTTAGTTTTTAATTTTAAAAATAAAATTAATTATTGTGATTAAGTTAATGTTATTTAAAATAAAGTGTTAAATTATGACAGGAATTTATGTAACAGTACAAATTGAAAAAACAGTTAAACTTGTAGAAATTGTTCAATTCAGTACATCTGAAACTTTTGACTATTAGGATTATGTTTATTCAGGTAAAGTATATCTACTTGTGGTGTTGTTATTAATACTAATAAACATTAAAGTGATCGAGAAGTCATTGTATGTCCTATCAGATTAGAATTATCAATATTAAAAGTATACCATTCAATGCAAAGATATTTTAATATTAAAATTTGGTTATTGGTATTTTAAATCGTGCTTATTGAAGTAGGACTAATGATTTATTGAAACCTGTAGTGCACTAACACTTTTTGCTAAAATGTCAATCGCAAGCTTATCTATTATGTTGAATTCTTTTCGTTTTTTCAAATCAATGTAAATTTTGTGGTGTGAAACCAAAATGGATGCAGTTTTGTGTTTGTATTGGTAACATAAAACGTTTGACGTTTAAAAAATTTCAAATCGATTTTTGTAGTGTTTAGTCGAGTAATTTATTCAATAATTAAAATTAAACACAACAAGTAAAACGATTCAAAATCGAGGCGTAAGAAACTATATATTGACAATTTTATTTAATTCAATTAAAATAATTAAACACAACAATTAAAATGATTAAAAATCGAGACAAATACTCTATATAGTGAGAACATTGACAACTACAAATTGACGTTTCTATTTTTGTTAGTGTTAGTAGCCAAGGTGACATTTATCAAAAAATGTACATTTCGTAAAATTGATGTACATCGATAAAACATTGATATTTTTTGACGAATTCAATATGGTTTTCGATGTACATCAATTTTTTTGTGATGTTTTTGTGGGAAACGAATTCAACATTAGTACCTAACTTATTTTACAGCATTACAAAATAGTGCAGTAAATATAGAAAATTTTGATTGCTTTTTAAATGTTCATGGAGCTCGCATTGAACAAAATATTTTTCTTCATTATGTCAATCAATTTATTTTACACCCGTGTGCGTGTTTTATTCTGCGTGTGAAAACCAAAACAAGTTTAGAGGTGGACGATTGCTATAATTACAGCTCAACTACTTCCAGTAACATGGAGAATGTTTTATTTGACGACTATAGTTCCCAAAATTTGTCTACCTTGGAAGTAAAAGTAAACGAAACAAGTGTTCAAACTGATCCAACTAATCAAAAGGGAGTATTAAAGAGATCGAATGCGGCAATTGGAAGCAGTGTGTTTATTACATCTGAAGTACTGTTTGTTTTAATTTATTTATTTCCGAATTAATTTTTTTCGTATTCGTTTAGTCTTTTAAGCAGTTTATTACAAAGAAGGCAGGAGGCTCAACTATCTACACAGGCTTCAAAGAAACTGGTTGGCTTAAAGACACACACAGGCGAAAATTGGTTTCATTTTTGGCTTCATATATCCACGAATATTTTAGTTTTAATCCAACGAAAGAAGAGCAACTTTCCGCAGCGAACGCGTGTGTGGAGTTATTTCCCTGTTTGCAGCTAGTTAGTTCATTTATTAATATTTGTTATTATGTTAAATAATAATAACACTAATGTTCAGTTGCTTAAATAAAGCCACACCATCCAACGGCTAGTCCAAAAATATTTCCTCTCTTTCTTCTTGTAAGAAATGGCGATTAGTTTCATAATACGAATTCAACGCAGTTAATTTTAGTTTATTTTTGCATATAACACATTTGTCGTTATATTAGTAGCTAGATGAAATTAGACAGTGAAATGTTTAACTCTCTTGTTACATTGTTCATTTAAAAAAGAAATATAAGCAGCTTGCATTAATTTTGTATTATGAAACAAATCGCAATCCCATACAAGAAGAAATAGGGGAAATACTGTTTAACTAGCCATTGTGACTTTATTAAGCAACTGTGCATAAGAAAATTATTAGGCCAGCGAGTGTCCAAAATTTTCCATACACGAGAGCTAGATACTAAGCACAATTATTTTAATATAGTTTATTTGTACTCTATCAGTTTACTGTATACTAGTTTAAAGCCATGTACACGAATACATCGAAAAAATGCGCCCCTTATACTTCTGCTGCCGGCCTTGTTTTCAATCAATAAACACAAAAAGTAAGAAATACTAATTTCTTTTATTTTTTTTAACACGTACACATGAGTGGCGCAAAAATGGGCGATGCATTTTTTGATGTGCTCCTGTTCAAAGTTAAAAAAATATTCTAATATAAATATAATAATATTTTTAGGAATTATTATTTTATTCGACAAATACTGGGTTTTTGCAAGTAAAACTAAAAAACGATAGGGTGAAGAGAAGGAAGCTTGAAAAGGAGTTTGAGCCAATTTCAAATATTCGTAGTGCAGAAACGGAAAAACCGGATAGTTCGTTTGATACGCCTGATTTACAACTGGATTTGTATACATTAAAAACATTAGCATTGCCAGAAGAAATTGAATTAGCTGAAGATAAATTGAAAGCAACGGCAGCCTAGAGAAAACTAGAATTTAAAAAAGAACATTTTATTATAAACGAGAACTGCAAATACTTCTACATATCTCCAGAACTGGTAGGTACAGATTTATAAGTTTTATGTTTATTTATTTTATTGTTCATTTAATTTTACAGATTCTCTTTGATTTTGAACTAAATTATTGCTCAACACCGAAGCTGAAAACTGAATGGGAAATTTACCAACGACACATTTTTACTATAGTCAAAAACGCAGGAAAAAAAATTTTATACACAGAATTTGAACGGAGTTCTGGTAAAATCTGAATCTATGCCTATGCCCTTAGTATAGTTATTAAAAAGAGTTACTTTTAATTAAAGCTATGACTATAATTTTTCAAATAGAGTTTAAATAATTGGTAAACCTATGATCATTATAAAGTTGATTTTACATAAAATTGTAATATACTTTTTTTTTTTTAAACAAACTAATTTCTGTTAAAAGTTATGTAACCTTCTTGTTAAACCCATTAACACTGAGGTATTTACATTTTAATAAGTTTCTAGTACAAAATAATCCCCGCAAATTACTAAACCAATGTAAGGCTCAACTGCTTCCAAGGTCTGTATCACTCACAAAGCACAAAACTGATTTAATAATTTTAAAATGAACCTCAAACATGAATTTCTATAAGACTTGAGGAGTGTACGGTTTACATTTGAGATTCATTTTAATGATTCTATAGTAAGGGCATGTGTTATTAATCATTTTATAAAAGTATTTCAAATATTTCTACTATATATGTATGTATATACGTAGATTGGGAGAGCTGTACGCTATCTTTTCTCAACTTAATACGACTTTTACCTCCATCACCAGCCGGAAGGACCAAATTTAGTCCATGACGGATAAGAAGGCTATTGATCAGCTGCTAGAGTTTAAAACCGTAAGATATAATTTTTAAAATATTTTTTAATGGTGTTTTATAATTTTAGGTTTGTCTAACAAACGAAGATTACTTGATCAACGCTAAACAAAGGGCACCATATATTATTGCAACAGGGATAACAAAAAGAAAAATTAATCAATATATTATTGTATTGGATGGTAATTTGATACCATTGGCCCCGGAATTTCATTTTATTGATGCTTTAGATATAGTTTACAAACTACACTTTATTTTTAACATCAAATATGATAATAATTAAGGCTTTTTTGGCTATTTTTACAAAAATACGTCTATAAAATGGATTTAGCTAATATACCAATAACATTAATTGATCTTCATATTAAGTTTAAGAAATTATTGGAAGAAAATTAACTTCTTTAAATTTAAGTTTTGATAGTGATTTTGAAAATTACTTTATTTTTTTTATCATTTGTTGAATTATAAGTTTTTATTTTTTATTTAAAATTTACTGAATCATAACAAAATTAACATTATAATTGGGATTTATACCAACATACCCCCAGTATGCATTATAATAAATATATTAATTTTTGTAAATTAAAAAAGAAAACCAGGAAAATGAATCGTGAAATCCTTTACGTCTGTTATATTTGTCAAAAAACTTCTTCCTTCATATAAACACTAATTAAGCATTTGAGACTGATGCATCAACAAGTAGATTCAAAATCTCTTATTTTACGGTGTGTTTATGATATAAACTGTGCATATACTTGTAATACCTATTCAGGTCTTCGTAAACATGTCGTAAAATGTTCAAACCAAGTTAAAAAGCCCATAAAGAACCATTCGATTCAAATTTACATAAATTAGTTAATTACGAAAAATTTGCTGATTCTTTTATTAATGGCAATGGTAACATAAACGAACAAAGTAATTTAGAAATCACTGCTGTTGAAGCACCAGGATTATCTTCTATTGCACTCAGTAATGATATAATAGATTCCCAAGAAACTGTTTTTACTTTTGCATCCGAGTTAGATTATTTAGGGTTACCAGATTTAACTATCAATAAAATATTACAATTATCTTCAGAATTGTTACAAAATCTTTCTAATGATTATTCAAAGGTCATCGTAAGGTCAGAAGGTAATTTTCAGCCAGAGCTTTTAGAAAAAATCAATATAATAAATAACCAACATAATAATTACTTTAAAAATGTCATGTCGCGTTATAAAAGAAATGCAAAATTTAAAACATCGGCATATTTTGTTAAGCCTATTCAAATTACAATTGGTACCCGCTGGGACCGTAAATATTGCAAAAAATATAAAACTTACAAGAAATGCTTAGTGCATACGACTTATCAGTATATCTCTATAATAGAAACCTTAAAAGTATTGTTTAAAAATACACATTTTGCTAAACAAATTTTTGAAAACCATCACACTTGTACACCACAACAGCTTTCGAAATTTTGCTGTGGTTCTCTTTTCAAACAGAACAAATTTTATCAAAACCATCTTGCTATTCAGCTACAGCTCTTTTATGATGATTTTGAATGTACTAACCTGTATTGGGGCTATATACTTCACAGTTCTAAATCTACCCAATGAATCGTTATCGCATTTAGAAAATATTCATTTAGTAGCTTTATTTAATGTGAACGACCTTAAATTTGGTTCATCATGCAATCAGATTATGAGACCAATTGTGAACGATATATTAGTTTTAGAGAGGAGTGGAATTATAACTGATTCGGGAATAATGTTTGGTACCTTAACTAGTTTGACTCATGACAATTTGGGTGCAAATCAAATATTAGGATTTTCCGGAAGTTTTAATGCGCATTATTTCTGTCGATTTTGGTGAAATGAATAAAACAGAAGTGCAATTTACATTTGAGGAAAACATTGATAAAATGCGTTCAACCGAAAGATTATTAATTCATTCTTCTAATATTGAAACACACTTAAAAAAAGGAGTAAAATGGTTATCCATACTAAATGAAATATCAAATTACGACATTATAGAAAACTGCACTGTTGACCCCATGCATGATTTATTAGAAGGGGTTGTACGTTTCATAATTCTAGCTCTCTTTAATTATTTTTCTGAATCTAAAATCATTAATTTCGAACAAATAAACGATAGAATTCATTCATTTAGTTATGGTTATTTATATCGAAAAACACTTCCTACATCAGCTGTTAATAAGGATTCGCTAGGCCTGTCGGCTTTGCAATGTTGGTGTTTAATTCTACATTTACCATTCATATTTGGTGATCTAATTACGGTATCAATGTTATCTCGTTGGGAGGCTATTACAACAATTCTTGAAATTTTAAAGATAGCTTTTTCTAAAACAGTAGAATTTATGGTAATAAATAAACTTAAAAGTTTAATTGAAACCCATTTAAATGCTGTTGTAAACATTTTTCATCTTAAGCTCATCCCTAAACATCACATTCTCGTTCATTACCCCAGTGTAATGGCACGATTGGGTCCGGTAAGCCAGTATTCTACAATGAGATATGAATCTAAGAATCAATATTTCAAAAATATTGCTAATAATTTAAAGAATTTTATTAATTTACCTAAGACTTTGTCTAATAGACACCAAAAAAAGTTTGCTGTAACTTGGAATCGGTTGAACTTAGGTCGACCAATTAAAACTGGAAAATTAAGTAATCCTCCAAATGATTTACTTAAAGACGTTTTAAGTTCTTTAGAATATAATGAAAATGAATTAATTTTTCTCGCATCTTTTATTGAAAGCGATGTACATTACAGACCATCATTGATGATCAGTTCCAAGGATAATGAGATTTTGAAATTTTACCAAATTAAATACATTGTAAAGATTAGAAATGAGTATTTATTTTTATGTACAAAATATTTTATTAAATGTTTTGATAATTTTCATAAAGCCTTTGAAGTGGAAGAAGACCTTATGTGCCAAAAATTACTTGTAAAAAAGTTTTTAGACAATAATAGTTATTCTTACGAACTTGTGGTTTCAAGAAGAACAAACAAGTCTTATATTTTAAAGAAATTCTGAACAAAAAAAAGATGTATATAATTTATTTTTAAGTTTTACTTTATAAACTAAATAAAGCATTTCTGAGAATCAACATTATTTGTTAATTTATTTGATATATCCGAAACCCCTAAATTTTTGACACCTGTAAATTATAATTAGTTCATTCCGCTGTTTAGAAAATTATAATACAAAGTTTGTTATAAATTTAATATATCTTTTGTATTGAAATTTTATACAAAAATCAATATCACGTTAATATAAGATAAGGTATTACCAGTTTTGATATACTTTCGTATTAAAGTAATACTTTTTTAGGTTTAAATGTTTGAATAATATTAATTATCAAAATTTATTAGTTAAGTTGTATTGAAATGAGTTTTATATTTAAGCCATATGAAATCAATGCTTTTAGCATTATTAATAATTAATATGTGTTTTTTATTAAAGTAATCAGCAATAAAATAAAATTTATAGATTTCAAATATATTGAAGTGACACTATTTTCTAGTAGACCTATATGTATACCAAAAATTGATTAAATTTACACCTTTTTTTTCAACCGTGTTTACAACCTGCGTATAGAGTGATTCGTGCTATTTGAAATAATACAGAACAAAATCCTTGTTCAATGCGAAATTCGTCGATTTGTTAATTTGAAAAATGTTTGTTGAATTCCGCCGTTTATACCCATTACAACCTCTCGAGTCACTATATGATCCAATATCTAAGCCTCGTGCTATTTGGTATAATATGGAACAACGTCATCGTTCTAAGCGAAAATCGTCAATTTTTTGCAAGAGCCCTAAGGCTCGTATCAAAATAGCATTGGTGATTTGAATTCCGCAATGTATACCGTTTGAACCTTTATGAGCCGCCATATAGTTTACTTTATGAGCCGGCCTCTGAGATTCGTGCTAATTTGAATAATACAGGGAAACGCACATCCGAAATTCATCGATTTGTCAAATTTCAAACTTTCTTGCCATATGCTTCATATCAAAAGAGTACTGAGTGGTTTGGATTCCACAATGTATACTCTTTATAACAGATATAGTCACTATATGAGCCAATCTCTGAGATTCGTGATATTTCGTATAATGGAGAACTATACGTCCTTGTTCCACGCAAAATTCATTGATTTGTTGTATACACTTTTAAGAGGTGTACACATCAATGACTTTTAGTCGAAACTTCTAAGCATAAAGTTAAATTACTCTCACATTGTCTGTGTAAAATGTTAATACAACTATACCTTTTACAATCGCGAATGTGCGTATTTGTTTTTATTTTTAATGACAGTTCATTCCATTGTTTGCAAGCGTACAGAAGCATTATAGTGAAAAATATTCAGAAAAAAACTTATCCGCAATGGAATTCATGCGTAATAGTGTGATTTCTCTATATTTGGCTGGAAAATTACAGCTGCAGATTGTTAATCAGTTAAAACATCTGCATGTGAATAAAATGTTTGTGTATCGCACCATAAATCGTTATAACGATACTGGCAGCATTGCAAAACGCTATGGTGGTGGACCAAAACGCACTGCAACATCGCCGTATATCATTCGGAAGGTTAAGGCCAAATTGGCTCGGAATCCGCGCCGTAGCGGCAGAAAAGCACATATAGATATATCATCTTGGACTAAAGGTCTTGAAATTCCATAAAACGCATGGTCTCACCGATGCTCAAAAAAAGTTAGAGTATCGATTTGCCGAATTTGGTTTTCTCCGATGAGTCACCGTTCGTTATTGAGCAATATGTGAACAAGCAAAACGACTGAATTTACTTGCCCGGTCGTTCTACTGAAAATTTGGACCAACGGATTACCACTCGAAACCAAGCGCCGCCGATGGTGATGGTTTGGGCCGCCGTAACGGCCGAAGGCCGTTCACCGCTCGTTTTTTTGAACCGTGGTATCAAGATAAATGCTAAAATTTATCGGAATCATGTGTTGGAGGTAGCGTTGAAGCCTTGGGCACAAAAAGATTTCGGCCGCAGGGCCTGAACATTTCAACAGGACTCGGCGCCGAGTCATAAAGCGCACGTCAATCAAGATTGGCTGAGAAACAACGTTCCGCGGTTCATTTCCACTGCCCAATGGCCACCAAATTCACCGGATGCAAATCCGGTACAAAAAAATACCAAAGTGTCGATCATCTGAAGAAAGCGCTTCGCCGGGAATGGGCCAAAATATCGCAGAGCCACTTTCGTGCTGCATGCAATAGCTTTGTCGGCCGTTTGAAGGCCATAATCGCAGCTAAGGGTGGCCAAATCAAAAACTGCTAAAGCAATTCGAAAATTTAAATATTTGTGAACATTTTTTACTTTGATTCAATAAAATTCATCAAAAAATAAAATTTCTGTGGCATTTTGTTTTGGTAACACTTCGTGTCAGTTAGCCTGTATATGTATTCTTTAACCAGTAAAATTTTTTAGACCTGCCTAGTTTCAGTAAACCCACACTGCGCTTAAATTAATAACATTAAATTCGAATTGAAGCAAATGGAGTTACCACTTAAAAAATATTCCATCCAACAATTAAGAAGATACTCTAAAAACTTTGAGATACTAAAAATTATTTACGAAACTGCTAAGCTGTAGAGAATGCCCCGTTTCTCGGCAAATCGACTTATAAAAAAACTAATTTAAAATTATCAATACAAATTTTTGAGATATCGCAGGAAATCCAACTTTTCGATTCACGGTTAAAGAAATCAATTGACGAACCGTTTAAAATCGTTCGATTAATAAGAGACGTATGTATGTGCGTGTATTTCAATGTATGTATGTGCGTGACATCTCATACAAATTTTGAAAATCAATAAAGTCCACAATTCTCCTCCCACCTCGCCAAAAATTGGGTTCCAAAACACCGTGAAGATGTAGTTAAAACGGTAAAAAGATTTTCAGGTAAACAACAGGATATATAAGGTACAACAGGTAAATAACAGCTTAGCGAAAGTACAATTTATTTTTATTTATCAACCAGAACCCCGCAGACGGTAAGTTGTAGGACATATTTATATTGTAGTTGACTGCTGCCAGCTCAAATGTTAGTACAGATAAACTACACAAATAGTTTGATCAAATACAGAGAAGGCTATTTAAAGGAAAACCAATTATTTTATTTTCTGAATGAACCACCCAGAATCTACTAAAGACTATAGTTTACTAAAGATACTGCAAATTTAATTTTTTCTCAGATTATTGTTTGAACACCAACCAGATATTCATCCATTTATTATGAATCGCATTCAAAATCTTGACCTCTTGCAATTTTCTATAAATTTGGGAATTCTCCACAATTTAAAATCTCTAATGAATCTCATTACATTTTTAACACTTTCTCTATAACAGATTAAGATTAACCAAAAAAGAATAATTATTACTTTTAGGTCGCTTGTATTTTCATATCCATTCACTTATTTATGATTTAATATTTAGTTTGGAACAAATAACAATAATTACTGGGTATACAATTAGATTTAGGTTAAACAAAAATACCAAAAGTTTGAAGCACAATTTTTAATTTTTCACTATTTTCTTCACATCATAAATTAAATAAATATACAAATAAATTATGTCACATAAATACGCGGTCGAATTCGAGTCATTTCGTGTGTCGTCACGCACCACTCAAAATTTAAAATTGTTGAGTATGGGGCAATGTATGATAATTGTATGCCAATTCTTGGGCACCAACTTGTCCATTACGATTCCAGTCTTGTTGAATAATTTCGGCGGCCATTGGTTGTGGCCCAGTAATAAAAGCGGTTGTAATTTGTTCACGCTTCTTTTGGAATAAGTCTTTTAATAGTATTGCACCTGTTCAAAAAATAAAAAAAAAATTTCAAAATTTTAAATTTTTTTCTTTTAAGAAGCGTGTGTCTAATTTTACCTGAGAATAATAAAGCTAATGTACCAGCCATTAAACCTTTTAATGATACAAGTGTTAGAGCTTTAAGTACAATTGGTAAGATGAGACCCATCTTTAGTTTTAAAGCCAACAATAATGGTAAAGCTAATTTTTTGAGCTTTCCGGTACGTGCTTCTGTAAATACAAAACAAAAAATATTATTAACAATCTGCTGCACTATCGACTCAAATTCTCCTAAAAGACGATTCGTTTAAAACTAACATTTCGGAGCTAATCTGTGAGTTCAATGATTTGTGAAGCATACAACTAAAGGGGTCAATGCTCGAAAAACGTGTATACAAATAATAAGAGAACAAATATGTTTTTTAAAACTTGATCTTGACTTCCAAGAAAAAAGAAAGTTTTAGTGCCCCACCAAGAAACGACTTATTTCTTACATCCTATACCAACTCAAAATAAATAAAAAACAAGAATTTTTTTAAACAAGGTCACGAACATTATTACGTACAGCGTAACTAAAAACTAAACAATAAACCGCGATCCCCACCTTATTTTCTCTTTCTTTTCTTTATTCGTTGGTTTGGTTTTTAAATGTGGGTCATTAGCCCAATAGAATATAAGAATAATGACTTACAAGTCATACATTTTTTTATATTGTTAGCTTTGTGTGTGTTTTTATACATACGTAAGAGCTTGGAATTAACATGTTTTTTATAGTCTTAAAGAAGATTTAATACTTTGTAATCCCTTTTTTAAGATTTTGCGAAATGTTTTAACACGACATCTTACTGCATGCAAAATAAAAAGTGAAATTATTTGCATTTTGACAAGATCACACAGAATTAAATTGTGAAAGTTATGGCGTCGAAAGTAATACAAAGAACTAAAAAAAAAACCTCGGTATATAAAAAAAAAAAGACAGAAAACTTTCACCAGTCGGAGATAAATCTTTTTACAATATCATTAAAATGTTAAGAATATTGGTATAAAAAGGTATCATCTTTCTAGAAGAATCTCATTCCTCATCGTCGTGTCATGTCGACTAGATGTACGACTTGACTCGTACGTAATATTTTAAAACGGGTTCGTCGCTTAAAATCTTTCATTTTATCGAGTGAAAAAAAAAATTATATACCTTCTAAAGCACGGCTTGAATCGAAATTGTCGTACGAAAATTTGAATTCATGTGATTCCATGTAACGGGAAGCACGTTCCACAAAATCTTCACTATCGAATGCCTCTAACGAGCGAGCATTTTTCGATTTCTCAATTGTTAATCCACCAAATAAGTACAGAGATTTTTCACTATCGATACGATTGATCATATCGATCAAACTATTTTCTGAGACATCAGATTTAACTTGAGCTACAACAGCTACTAATAAGATTAATCCACTTAATTTGAAAAACATTTTTATTTTTATTATTAATTAATTGTAACACTTTACACTAAACTGTGATTTACCTACAACTAACTAATTCAAATTAATTATTGAACTGAAACTGATAATATTTTAATTTAATGTAATCTATTTATTTGAATTACAAAAATTTTTGTGTAATTAAAATATGTTGTAGTGGGTGGGAGGGTCAACTATGACCATATTTATGATAAAATTTACTAAACAATATAAGAATTTAATTAATATTCATACAAGAAATTGTGTCGTATACGTGCGTTAACAGTTCTATCAAAAACGATTTGGCTTTTCGATCAAAACTAAATTCCAATTAGTTTTGTTCGCTAATAATAATAATTTTTGATTGATGACATAAATTTCAATTTTCATTTTCAAAAACCAAACGAAAAGCGGTATAATCATTTGTGCGTACACATCCGGTTTAAATTAAATCCGGAATGTAATTTTCAATTTAAATTCCGAAATTTTAATGCCAAACTGCGTAATTTTTGGCGATGGTTATAATTTTATTAAACGAAGAAAGTGTCTTGGTTAAGTTGGTAGACAGACTATAAATGTTACTCACAAGGTATTTAAATGATATGTGGAACAATCGTTTCGGATACTTAACGATAACAAGTTTATTACTTTGTCATCTGTGAGCATGCTTATTTAATTCGCTAATGAGAAGTAATTGATTCAAAGTAGCGAGTTACTCTTTATTTATAACTTATTTTTGTAGAAGTGAGTTACATCAATTGTGCTAGTTTGTTCTGACCTAAATAAAATGGTCGAGTGATACTTTCGTTAGATTCCCAGTAGGATATGCACGTAATTTACTGGTTCGGCAAAATGCTTGGTGTCTAATTAATTGAGCTCACTATTCATCATATATTATAATCTTAAAAACAGCATTCAGTTTCATTCTTGCATAATAAAAAAGATTTGTTTACTAATGTCATTGAACAAAGTTGTCTGAATTGAACAAAGATTTCATTCAAATGTGGAGCTGTTGTACAGTCAACACATCATAATTCTGATTGGTTACAGGTTTTGCAAATATAGGATTGTAATACTTTTAGAACATCATAGCGCTCTTCTTAATCCACCATCCTCGTCTCAGCCGACAGTAGATTAGTTTCTTTTACCTGTAAATATAAGAATTGAACTTTATAAACCAATTAATCCATCCGAAAATAAATCCGCCACAGAGCTCGTATTTTAGTATAATCTTCATTCGAAGATTTGCTTCGTCGGATCAATTGCGAAGGATAATTGAACCTAACTGGATTGAACTCTCTAAATTGCTGGCTAAATTGCTTAAAATTAGTTTCTTCTTTTTATAGTTTTGGTTTTGTTTTTATCTTTCTCATTCAAAAATCAATTAAAAATGCGTTGAATGGAATATTGAAAAATTTGTAAAAAATATTTCTGCAACGTTTTTCCAAACCATTTTCTTTAATCTTCACAGTAGATTCTACTTATTCTCTTGTTAAATGTGTACAATTGATGTATATTTGGTCTGATCATTATCATGTTTTTAATGAAATGATATTTTGAAATGCATTCAAATTTGCTTCGCCGGTGGCTTCTCTCGAATACGAAGGAATAACCCCGATCCAAGTTTTTCTATAGTTTTTAGAGATTCACTTGGCGATGAATTGATTGACTTTCAGGTTATTTGAGATTTTTCAGATAATTTGGTTTTTTAAATGAGGGTTCTTTCATTATACATTATTCACAATTTTCTAAGTTTTTTAGTACTGGCTTTTAATTGGAAATTGTGAGTACAATATTTTTGAACAAATCGATAATTATTCGCGATTGATACAAATTATTTCGTGATTATTGAAAATTTTAAAGTGACGTTGAGCTTTGATTTGCTTATATTACAGATTTATTGTTAACCCTTAATTTGTCATTGATATGCGAAGCGTACATATAAGAATTACTTATCGCCTTTTCCAGAGATTTATTGGATTACTGCAGATTTGAAATTTTATTAGAAATGATTCGACTCTAGCATGAGTTACCGAGGGCAGATTCCATTACATTTAATTCGCAGGTTTCAAGAATTAACCAGAATCTTCGAGATTTTAGAGCATTTTCGACATGATTATTTAGGAGCTTTGTAATTTATCGACTATATTCCAATAACAAAATAAAGCCACGGTTAATTCGACATTATTCTGGGATTTTAGTCAGTGTCTATTTTTTATTTCTAAAGCCAAAATGTATTTTTCAAATAATGAGCAAGGCATCGCAGAGTTGAGCTCGCAAATCTAGGGCGTTTATAACAAATTCGATAATTATTTTCGATTGGTGTCGTTTCGTAATAGTCGAAAAGAGAAGGAATAGGAGAACGAGTGTAAAACTATAATATTCCTTAACATTTTTCTTAAATTGTCTACTATTACAAAACGATAGCCCTGGGAAATACTCTAACTGCTACATCACTCCTCTCCAATACTTAAGGAATGAACTCCAAATGCCTTATTCTCATAAACTTGGCAGATACGATACAGATATTCTACCATTTATAGCTTCGTTTTAGGATTAAAGCACATCAGAAGTTAGGAGAAACTTCCAGTATAAACAAAACAAAATAATAACAATTTTGCGGGGCATCGAAATATGAAATCCAATGTTTATGACATGCGTGATTATTGAATAAACTTTAGTTTTAAAAGATCTGGGCTCATATGTTATTGGCATCAATTTAATTCGTTTTAGATATACTCATATGAATAATTATGTCCAACGGGCACTTTTGATGGCATAGCATAGTTTTACGGTCGAAATGTTCGCAATTTCTTAAATCGCAATTATATGTTGTAATTTGAACCTTTAATTCACGAGAATTATTCTATAAGCAAGGCTCTTAAGTTTCAGTTTTTGAAAGGTGTATTGCGTGATGATGCTGCATTACTTATTAGACACATAAAATGTACTGCAACGAACTATGACGAGGCGTAGAACAAAATAGTCGAGCGATATGACAAGAAAAAACCAATTGTCACTAAATATATCCAAATTTCTCCAATTACAAGGTCAAATCAATTACAGTTCAGAGCGTTACACAATACAGCAGGCGAAGTCATCCGAGGTTTGCGAGGGACCCATGGCTGGCTAACATCTTGCTAAGTAAATTAAACATAGACATACGCAAACTGTGGTCTCAAAAAACATTACATAATGATTTTTTATCATTAGAATCATTTTTAAAATTTATTGCCGAACACTGCGATACCATCGAAAATAGTGAATTAACATCAAGTGTTACGCGTTCTGCTGTATATCCAATAAAAAAATTTGGAATTCATAATACAACCAATGTACCTTCAACTACAGTGAATAACCGAATCATTAAGTGCGAATATTTTCGAAGTGATCATCCATTATATAAATGTGGAAAATTTAAATCCATGAATATTCCAGATCTCAGAGACTTCGTTTTAAAACATAATATCTGTTTCAACTGTTTAATTGTAGAACATTCAATCTTGCAGATCAAAGTATTCATGTCATTATTGTAAAGGAAAGCATCACTCATCACTGCATTTATCATCAACAGGAATATCATCAGTCGAATCAGAACAATCATTGGCCTCAACAACGACCACACTTACAACTTGTCTTGCAACCAATCATCAATTTCTCAAATGCACACTCAAAATAGGGTATCACCATCAATTGAACTATGTACACCACCTGATCAACAACAATCCATACAAGGAACTTATCAAGTTCATATGGCTCACACCACTGCTACAGAACATTTACTATCCATAGCTGTAGTGAACATTGAAACTGTGTATGGCAAATTACAACAGTGTAGAATACTTCTAGATTCTTAATTTCGATTCAGAGATTCTGGATGCACTCATCTTGTATTTATATAGATAAAACATTGCAACTGTTTTAGAAGTCAGAGGGAGGAAGTATCAGCAAGGTCCCAATTTACTCGTTATGAAAAGCAATGTGAACATTTCTACAAACAAACCATTAAGAGGGACTGAACTGGACCATACATAATAAGGTTACCATTCAATGACATTCAGCAACAACTTGGTGATTCGTTATGATCAGCAGTGTCACGGCTATTGGCCATCGAGAAAAAACTGGACAAAAATTTAATATCATTCCTTCATTGTATAGTACACAGCGCTGAATCACATGGAGAAAATTTCAAACGACCAAATAAACGTCAATTCGGATCACTTTTATTTACCTCATCACTTCATAATGAAAATCGACTCCAGCACAACGAAATTACGTGTGGTATTTGACGGGTCATGTTCAACATCGTCAGGCGTATCACTAAACCAAAAATTATTCGTGGGTTCAACTGTGCAAGAGGATCTCATCGTAATAATCATGAGATTCCGAATGCACAACATAGTTTTCTGCGCCAATGTCGAGTAGATGTATCGGCAGGTTGTGATTCTCCCTACCGATAGAGATTATACAAACGCAATGTTTGGCGATTTGATCCAAAAGCCGAAATCGATCATTGCAGGCTAAATACTGTAACTTATGAAACAGCAGCCGCTCCGTTTTTGGTCACAAGGACATTAAAACAGTTGTCAGAAGATAGTAAGGCGACATATCCACTAGCATCAAAAATCGTTTCAAGAGAATGCTACATAGATGATCTTCTCACTGAAGCTTCAACTGTTGAGAAAGCTTTAAAGTTACAGAACGATACAGTTAAAAGCTTCTTGATTCCGGTGGATTTACACTACGCAAATGGTCTTCGAATTCAGCAGCATTCATGGCAGGACTCAGTAAATTAGATACCAAAAACAGTATTCCAATTTTCAAAGTTGACGACCACATGATAAAAGTGCTAGGCCTGCACTGGCAACCTGAAAAGGACCACTTTACTTACAAAGTATTTGACCCATTTGAATGACTATCTCCAGTATTAGTAACTACTAAAATATTATTTTAAGAGTTATGACCGTACAATTTTAAATGGATGATCCTCTACCAAGAAAGTTTGCTGAAAAATGGGAAAATATTAAATTGAACCTAAAAGGCTTCGAACAAATCAAAATTCACAGACAAATGCACGGGTTTTGCGATGCTAGTGAATCTGCATCAGCAGCAGTCATCTATTGTAGAAGTTACGACTCGAATGGATATCCTAGAGTTCAACTTAGTCACTACATTGCACCAGTCCATTCAATTTCAATACTTCGCTTAGAATTGAACGAAACCCTACTATTAGCACGGATATTTTCACAAGTGCAACAAGCTTTCAAGGATTACAAAGTAGAAGTTTATGCTTGGAATGCGATGGAAAACTTATGTGGCTTATAGCCACACTTCGTAATCCTTGAAAGCTTGTTGCACTTGTGAAATATTTTCACAAGTGCAACAAGCTTTCATGGATTATGAAGTAAAAGTTTACGCTTGGAGTGCGATGGAAAACTTATGTGGCTAATAGAATGTCGGAAATCCTAGACATATTACTCCGTAAACAATTGGTCAAATGACAATCCGGCTGAATTAGCATCACGAGGGATACAACCAGCAGATCTTGTTGAAAATGAATTCTGGTTTTCTGGACCTACTTGGCTAATTAAAAACGAGAGTGATTTGCCATCAACACAAATCGGGTTGCAGCAGTCAACAGAGTTAGAAAAGAAACAATTTGTTCAATTGAATTTCATCCTGGGCACAATTAAAACATATCATTGGATTTTGTAAGCGATTCATACGTAATTGTCAAAATCCGACGTCTCAAAGGCAAGATATTGTCACAGCAACAGAATTGCGTGCAGCGGAAAAAGTTTTCAATTTTAACCAGCAAGAAACCAGCTTTGCATCAGAAATTAAGGAACTAAGAAAACATAAGTACCTCAAAAGCAAATGAACTCTATCGAAGTTATCACCATTTTTGGACTCAGAGGGTATCGGGGTTGGAGGGAGACTCCAAAATGTTTCGCTTAATTACAACATAAAGCATGCTATAATTTTGCATCATACACATATCCTTGGCAAAGTTATAGTATCCTATCAACACAAATTGTTCTTAAATCCCAGTCCATCCTGACTTTCTTCTCTTCTCAGAAATAATTATTGGATTATAGGTGGCAACTTTCTGACGAAACGAGAGTCTCACAATTGTATGAAATGTATGAGATATCGAGTAACATTTGCTGGACATGTAATGCTGCACTCAAAAAAAGGAAGAGGCGCAAAACTACTAAAATCATACATATGTGTGTTCGTATGGCTATCGGTAAAGACAATCCATCTGGAAGTGGCTTCGGACCTTAGTTCCGATTCATTCATAGCAGCATTTAAGCGTTTTGTGAGTAGACGGAGCTTGCGTTCTGATGTTTATATAGACAATGTTACTAATTTTGTAGGGGCTCATAGGAAATTTTCTACAATATTCTCAAAAGCTGAACTGCCCTAAAATTATGAAAGCATTCGTCTATTTTGTACTCGTTAGAAGCAATTATACCGGGGCATTTTCTGATCCTGGGTCCATTACCATCAATTCCAGAGACTGAATTTGCAGATATTCCAATGAATAGATTAACCAGATGGCAACATGTACAGCAAGCAGCAAATATTTTTTTGAAGAAAATATCATTAGGAATATCTCAACATACTGCAACAGCAAAACAAATGGAGATGAGCTACAAAAAATTTAGAAGTTGAAAATTTAGACAACTTACCAGCAGCGTATTAGCACGTGTAATTAATGTCCATCCTGGAAACGATGGAATGGTACATGTAGTTGCACTGAAATAAAATAATGCAGTACTGAAGAGACCTGTCCATAATCTGGTTAAGCTACTAGCTGAATGAATAACTGCGTACTTCATGGGGGGGGGGGGGGGGAGAATGTTAAAGTGTCCAAGTTCCTGAAAAAAGAAAAATTATCAATTATTTTTTTTTGGTCCAAATACTATGCCTTCCAGAGAACCCAGAAACCAAAAAAAATTCTTATCAAATCGGGCGATCTTAGTATCAAATCGGGTCATATAATATGGTCGAATGTCAATGTATGGATGTAGGGATCACCCCAAACAGTAACAGCACTGCCCTCATTGCTTTCAAAAAGTACGGTTCAATGATTCATTCCGAGCAAATTACACACCAGACAGTCACTTTTTTGTCGAACTAGTCTTTCCCGTGAATAATTCGAGGGTTGTCGGTACCTCTTTAAAAAATGTTTAGCTTAATGAAGACGCCCTTAGCTCAAAAGCGCGCTAGATCGCTCAAGAACATTTTCTCCTAAAGAGGCGTTGTCTTTGGACTATGTTTGAGATATAGTGAGCGTAATTTGTATGCTACACATTTGAAATCACACTTTACAAGCATGCTTTTATGTTGATGTTCTCGCGTTTACCCTCACATTGTCAGGCGCTCCAGCGTTTTTACGTAACGATATTTTGATTGAAATGTTTTTTGGGTGCAAATAACCAAAGGTTTATTTTTTTAAATCGTGTTAAGCAATTCTTTTCGTTATTTGGGCGTAGGTATATTGATCGTTCCATAAAAAATTCTACGCGTCTGCTTTTAAGAAAAAAACAAACCTGACGGAGAAATGTGAAGAAATAAGAAAATGGTGCTACCTTTTGATCGTTCACTTAATTGTGGCCCAGTCACCTTTCTCTATTTCACCAAATCCGAACAGGGCAAGGCGGGTCGCGTTTTGTTAATTCGAGCAATTTTTGCGATTAAGCACATTCCTCAGAGTTTCCTTCGACAATATCATGTATGGGTTCAAGAACGCCCAAAAGTTGGTGTTTTTTGTCAAATCCGAAACATAAGGACTTATTAGGTTTTTAAAGCAAATAATTACCATGATATTAAGAGTTGTTCGAACAACGGACAAAATTCTTCATACAACTAAGTCAAAAATATGTACATCATCATGGCGACGCGAATAATCGGCCAAAACCCAATCGCACAAAGATCAAAAATGAAAAAAAAACCCCAAAAATTGAAATTTTTTTTGGGCTTTCTGGGCACCCAAAAGCTAAATTAAATAATCGCCTAACAATTTTAGGATCATTACTTTAGTGACCGATTATGTATTTTGAAGAATCACCCAAAATATTGGGCTATCATTAATTTTTAATGGTTTAATTACACACATGCACACTTTTAAACTATTTTATTGTTTTTTTGTTATAAATGAAATTTCGCCTTTTTGAGAATTTTCCCACCAAGATTTGAGCCAACAGCCGCTGAACATTTTTGTGCCTGTCTTAATTTTAGTATTTCGGGAAAGATTCGAAACCCATAGTTACAGCGACTATAAACGCCCATGCCCACAATGAAGTATCTTCCTAAACTGTTTGTCAAATTTTTAGGAGATTATTCATGTGTGCAATTTTTGTTCTCGAACAGTTGCTGTACTAAAATTAGAAGGCTTATAATTATATTTTCTCATATTCTAGATGCAACTAATAAAATCTTTTATAGAAGTGCCTCGAACATATTTGTACATAGGTCCTCCCCGAATTCCGTGGTAAATAACATTTTATGATATTTTTGTGACAAACTTTACCTTTTGCTAGACATTTATTAATTAACTAATAGGTACTTTAATAGATTTTTGCATTTATCACAGCGCTACAATAATTTTAGCAATCTTAAGCAACAAGCTCAGCAAATCAAGTTTAACAGTTCAATAAAATGTTTAGCCAAAGCGTACCAAATTAGTGATTTTCTTGTCATCTCGTTATTGAAGTTTAAATATTAGTTTAAAGTTTAAACAAAATTGTGTCATTACAAAATTGTGTTGTTTCTAAGAAACAAAAATTAAAAAATGAACCGATAACACTATATCTCTCCCTGTTCTTATCAGAACAAACGAGAAAATAAATTTTGAATATTGCTGAAGTTTTGGGAAATTTAATACGTAACAGCGAATCCTTTATTTCTAAAAATTCCGTTGCAAGCGTCCTAATAGGGACGTCACCACTGTGTGCACTGGAGGGTAAGTGGCAAACAAATTATCATTGGCTCACCAAAACTTGGAAAAAGCGTCTTTTCACCAGAAGGTGAGACTTCAGACAGTGTATGTTCCTCAAGTAAGTGGCGACTGATTTCTTAGTAGATAACGTGGCAGATAACCAACATGAGTAGTGGTGGTTCAGAAAAATTATGGTGTAGGGATTCGTAAACCCTGTACCAGCGATCTTCGGGAGTGAGCAAATGGACTCCCAGGAGACGAAATAGAACAACCACAATGTCTCGGTAGTAGTGCACTTGGCGGCTGCGATAGATAAAACTACAAGAACTGCTAATGCTGTGACAATCTTGGCTGCAGTAGCAGTAAACACAATAACGGAAATTGAGAATGTATACCTGTATACTCAGTACGAACCATGAATGGAAGATTTAGCCATGAAAAAATAGAGAATCAAGCTAAATTAACTAAAATCTGTGCATGTGTATTTCACTATTAAAACCACGTGTAACAGGAAAAAGATGTCTAAAAGGAAAAGGAGACTATTGAATCACAGGTGGACACTTCGAATTATCTATGTATATGCATAATAAATTGCTTCTGTACTGGCAAAATTTAAAACCAGTATGGGTCTACAATATAGAGCTTTGAGGCTGTATTAAGAAAACGAACGTCAAGATGATACAGACATTCCAAACTAAAGTAATTCGGAAAATTGTAATTGGCCCGATTATAATAAGAACTTAAGCAAATTGAAAATCTTTAAAACTTCACAATGATGAAGCGGTGGTAAGAGAGTAGATTAACATGCTGCTGGTCTTCAGTTCAATTTTCACTTGTTACAAAAATTTGAATTTTTTTTATGTAACACCTACTAATTTTTTATTGGACGGTTGCCTTCGAATTAGGTTTGCCTGTTATAACAAACTATTTTAAATTAAATTTCCTGATTAGAAGCGAATCTAGAAATTTTCTGTTAGAGCTGGTCTTTTGTGTCAGAAAATGTTATTGTTGTAAATATTGTAATAGGCAAAAATACTACAATGTTCAATACTTTGACCAAAAGAATCGATCTATCTCACTACTAATATAATAAACAATGCCAAATTGTGCTGGCCTGATACAAAATAATTATTTCAAACTAAATTTTCCAGTAACAAGCATAATTTGTGTATTTTTTGAGTTCTGTTTGCCTGTTAAAAAAAATTCAAGTCGGATGTAACAGGCAATCAGAAATTAAAAGAAAACGTCAAGAGAAACATAACTCGTAAGCAGCCAAAAATATTTTTTCAATCCTTAAAATTTTATATTTATTTACGATAGATGCACTTGAATCATTTTTGTATTATTTTAAGGCCATGATAAAATATTACAAACACATTTAATTTTAGGTTCCAGTTCAAAAATCCGCAAAATCATTCGGCTTGGTTCATCTGATATTTTTGTCTGTCATATAATATTCTACGCAATATCCATAGACTAAAATGGGTGAGAACAAACAAACTTTAATTGAAATTTTCTATATCGGATCTTGATCAGAAAATTTCAATTGAAATATGTTTGTACATAGACAAACATAACTCGAAAGCAACCGAATAATAAAAAAAATTAGTAGATGTTAAGTAAAAAAAAAAATGTTTTTTGATCTGCGGCGTTCTTATTTATATTTTTAGAAAAAATAATTATGTTTTAGATTAGATATTCACAATATTAAGGATTTCTTTTGTGATTTGTGTCATTTGTTCTGATATAGCATACAAGAAGAATGTTTAGGGGCCAAGAAAATTTTCGGTTACATCAAAGTAGGAATAAATTACGAGAACCAAAACAATCTCATCGTATTCATCAATTCGCCTATGTTATGACGGCTAGGAAATTTTTTGTGTCCTCAAAAGTGTACCCCCAAAAATGCCTTGGAGAAAGCACCAACAAATCTTCGACTGATTGTCATCTAATAATAATTTCCTATATTTATTTTCAATTGAATTCATTCCATTACTATTCCCACACAACTAAAGAAATTTTGCAAATAATGTTAATCAATTAGTATCGCGTAAATAATAATTTTTGGGTCAATTTCATATACGTCTGTGACATTTGTCACACTTATTTTATTGAAATTTCATATTCCATATACCTGTGTAAGTTGCTATTTGATCATTACAATTTTATTTATGTACAATTATATTGATCTAGAATTAAAAGGAGTGGTTAGGTTGATTTTGTGTACGCCTTATTGTAAGAATAACCATGTTTTTTCTTAACAAAATATTAATTTAGGTTAAACAAAAGAATGTAATATATCGAAAATTAATGATGAAACTTAAATAAAACGCAAAAATTGCTTTACGTTGCGAAATTACTGATTAATTTTAAAAATTCCCTAAAATTGGACCAATTCGATTTTCTTACAAAACTACAATGCTAATAAAATTATTTGTAATAATAATTTAGCTGATTTTTTATTTCAAATATAGTATGTGAATAATGTTTAAGCAATCAGAAAAGAAAGTAAATTTGTTAGCAAACAATATCGATATTTAATTTAATAATGACCTACGCTTAAACAAATAACAATGTACGTTAATTTATATGAGCTAATCAGACTATTAATACCCACACATTAGAATATGTTGGAAGCGCTATGTTGATACTAATTCATTAATCTTTCATGAATGTATGTATGTTGTATATTTCTATGCATTACATACGTGTAGTTGGCCCAATATTCATCCCAAAATGTGTTAATACTATAATAGAAAATAGTTCTTTCTTAAGTTACAGCCCGAACAGCTTTATATCCTGACACAATTTAAGATGTCAGCCCAACAAAAAAAAAAAAAAAATGCATTTCCTCTTCGATTTCCGAGAATTGAAGCATCCCCAAACCATTACTGATGTACTGCTTTGATTCGCTGTTTTTTTTTTTGGCATACCGATGGTAACGCTCCCGGTTTAGGAGTTGTCTTACGTATGGTCGCCATCACCCTCGACCACGTTGAATTTATTCTCATCCCTCCAAATTATTAAATTACAAAATGCCCCAGATTTTGCTAAATGTTTTGTAGCAAAAGCAATTATTTTTGCTACGTTCCGTTTGCTTAATAGTAACTTCCTTTTCGCTTTACTGCTCTGTGGCTTAATTATAATACCACTACGGTGGTGGTATGAATTTGGTATTGGTTTTATTAATTTATATATTATCACGAATATTATGATATTGGAGGATGGAGTGCCAAAATTAAAAATCTGTAATATCATTTATGTATGCTCTATATTCAAAATAGATATATAGATACTGGATTTCTGGATTTCTAGTTCCTTGTTGGCAGTTATTGTCCCAATTATGACAACTCAAATAAGACGAGCCTGCGAGATGAAATATGTCAAATTCAAATTGTTTTTTATTTTCGAATAGGAAGATATTTTGGTGAAATCAAAAGAAAATTTCAATTCAATTACAAGTTAATTTCTACGGTAAATTGTAACCTTACCAGACAAAAGTAAGAAGAGCAGTTGGGTTTTACATATGGTAGTATTACTACCACATACATTGATCTGGTTTAACTTATTTTCAAGGATGTTTTTTCGTTTATATCTTTCGACTAGAAATTTATTTTTCAAATTCCGCATCTGTAATATTCAGCTAAGTATTTACTTAAATTTCTACGACTTTTTCTGAAGTAAAAATTTGTTAACTATTTGAAAACGCCTTGGTCTTTAAAGAAATAAGGAAATTAAATATTTCAAATTTTATGTTCGATTACCTACATAAAAAATAAGGGTTAACTTATTATTATTTTACGCTTACAAAAGTGATCCTATCATAAACTAGCAAATGTTTTGGAATTTAATTTCGATGCAGAGAAATAGTGTGAACAGAAATAAATATCTTTATTTCTTTTTCAAATGAAAATGAAAGCTATCAATTTTATTTCCGTTTCTAGATTTTCGATCTAATTCAGTTAAACTGAAAATAAAGAAATTAATTGACTTTATTTCCAATTTAACGCGAATCGTCCAGTATTTAAGAAAAATTTGTTACGTTTAAAATTTTACTATTTCCACATTTGTGGTACTACGAGAATAAGCGACAAGAGCTATAAAAACTGTTTGATTTGTGTCTGCCAAGCTGAGAAAGCCATTATTATAAACATTTCAATTCTCATATTTAAAATTGAGTCCCTATTTTCCAGAATTGCTTCTCTTGTTTTAAAAGACGATGCAGTGAATCGCACTCACTAATTGAAAACTTAAATACTGTACGATTCACTATAAATTGGAAATTAAGTCAGTGACTGTATTTCTAAATATTCGTTTAAATATCTCGTTTCAAAAATTGGTAAATTGAAAACATAATCCCAAAGTTTTTGAATCAGTGCTTCTAAAGATCAATAATATTTATAATTAGTGTTAAACTAATCATCATTTAGTTTCAGGTGACATCGATCATAAATTGGGATCCTTAATAACCCATCTTAAGGAAATCTATTTTCTGGTCGGGTTTTAAAATTAAAATTAGAAAGATGGATTTTGTCAAAAGTCGATTATGTTAAAAATGGATTTATCGGTACTCAAATAAAATTAATCAATCACGAGGAAATTAACTGCAAGCCGTCGTTTATAACTTCGAATTAGCCTTTAAATAAATCATAGTTTTCATATGTTTTTTGTTGATGAAGATTACTGAAGGTAGGTCGGAAGAGCAAATAATACTGATCGAGACTAAAACGAAAATATGCTTATTGAAACAGTAGATAATACAAGGGACAAGTATTAAATTACATTGAATGTAGATTTTTACCGAATGATAAATAACGAGATTTTTGGCATTTGCTGCAAATCGATTCAAACTGGAACGAAATTACTTTATTTATTCTTCTCCTATATACCAAAGTTTACTGATAAATCAACATGTCAGTCACCTGCCAATTGGTATCATAGATAGAATTTATTTTGTAATAATATTCCTTACATCCAACCCAATTTTAATAAATTATTGTATCAAATATAGTACCCATTAGATTACTAGAGACAAAGTGCATGGACGCGTTTCTTTTCAAACGAAGATATAACAAGTTGACAATAAAATAATGCGATATCGCTTCGGAACACTGAACGAAACGCCGAAGCGAGGTACGATTGAAAAATAGTGGAGACCATCAAACATAGCCAAATACCTGATGTTTTCGTGTACAACCAACCCACATGAATGAAGCGGTGGAACTTTAACATAGAAACCCAAAAGTAGCAAATTGAAATATCTTTATTTATGAAAATTTTGGATAAAGGTCATTCTATAATATTTTTCAATAATTTCCTGATTTCAGGTTTTTTCAGTAACACATAAACCGATGTCATATCCAAATTATTCAAGAAGCATTCAATGGAAAAATTGAAATCGAAAAGGTTAGAATGGCGGAAATCATGGATAAGCAAGTATTAGGTTTTGCTCGAAACAACAACAGAAATAGACGCATTAACTATGAAGGCTGAATGCAACAGCTATTCAAAAGTGATGGACTTTGTGTTCTCACACCAAAGATTTACTAATGCACTTGGCTTTCATCAGATGGTGGAATAAATTAAAAATACAAATTGTGTATGTGTTGGTGAGCAACCAGTTTCTATCTGCCTTTCAAAATGCCAGAGAAATAGAAGGGGCCGATATACACAATAACTACAGGTGGTACGATCAAAATAAAATCAGTTGCGAGAAACGGGGGTAAGTGCACACTCTTTCAGAAAGACACAGGGCAAATAATGTAATGTGTTTTAACCCCACTTACAATCAAAGCGGGAAGTCATATTTGCAATACAGCAGCTAGTCAACATTAAAGCGGCCGGTACCAGGGATGATACAAGAGTATTTCTAATAGTACTTTTTCTATGCACCAAAGAGTACTTCTTCAGGTCCGAAAGTACTTTTTACTTGGAAAAAAAGAAATTGTTAGCTTGTTTAATGAAGAGATCTTTGGGTTTAGGATTCAATTGTTTTTTATCCCTCTTTCGGCCCCATCGCTCACACCCGCCTTATTTAAGGTTTAATGCGACAATCGTCGAATCGCTTAATTTTTTTCGTTGCTTGTGATGTTTTTCAATGAAAATATGTAAAAACCTAAATGGCTTAAGAAAGTAATCAACATAGATTTAATTATGAGTTAATAACAAAAAGAAACTAACCGAAGGATCCCGTTTTATCGAAAGGAATTTCAATAAAAAATTCTTGCTACAATGTTTTTTTATAAGTTATTAATAGTCTTATACCACAAGGGTGGTAAATGAGTTGTTACGAGGCGATGAAGGAGCTGAAAATCCCGTAAACTTCATTCATTTCTTTTAATTTAAAGAAAATAGGCCTGGTATTTTGCTATGACTCGTTTTCACGGGTGTGAAGTTTCCAACAAAAAAACAAAAATTTTTATGTATTGGTGCAATAGATATACAGTAGGCCAAACAATTTCTATTAAAAAAAAAAATAATTAACTACTTAATTATATAATATAAAGCATAAAACAATTAAAAAAATATTAAATAATAAATAATTAAAATATTAAATCTTAAAGAAAATATTAAATAATTTAATAATTATTAAAGGTCTTTTGTGGGTGAATCTGAAAATTGTTGAATTTTTTTTTTGATTTATGGATTTTAGAGGTTTGCTGTACTGAAGATTGCCCAGATCACAGAGTTTTTCCCGGGTTGTGACATAGGCCGTTAGTTAGCTTAAGGAGTGTACTTTGATTTAAAATTAGTTAGATTTGATTATGACGATAAAAAGTCTTTTGTGAGTGAATCTGAAAATTGTTGAAATTTTTTTTTTTTTTGATTTATGGATTTTAGAGGTTTGCTGTACTGTAAAATGGGGTCAATCTGAAAATCTGAATTTTAAATCAAAGTACACTCCTTAAGCTAACTAGTGGCCTATGTCACAACCCGGGAAAACTCTGTGATTTGGGCAATCTTCAGTACAGCAAACCTCTAAAATCCATAAATCAAAAAAAAAAAAAAAATTTCAACAATTTTCAGATTCACCCACAAAAGACTTTTTATCGTCATAATCAAATCTAACTAGTTAGTTTGTCTAAGCAATGTTGATACCACAAATTGTATAAAACTTTAATTTATTAAACAAAGATTAATCCATATTTTCTTATAGTGGTTTACAAGTCTGCTCTGTTTCTTTTAAATTGCTTTTACCGACTATTGCACTAATACTAATATAATTTTTTGTTGAATCAACAAATTTTGTATACATCTACGTTTTGTTGATTTTGGTTTTTTGTTGAAAACTTCACATCCATTCGTTTTCCGGTTTGAAATCTGTCATGTAAACATTAAACTTCTGTATAGTATGGAATAAATAGGTAAAGCAATTTTAATTTAAATTTCAATTTAAGGTTTTGTTTAAATTCCAGTTAAGAATTTGTAACGACATTTTATATTTTGCGATTTTTCAGTCATCTTTGGATTTTCAGGAATTCTATGTTTGTATGAAATAAAGATTGCAAATTAACAGCCGGATGATTGAAATGAACTAAAGAACATTTAACCGTTTTAAGCTTCCACCTCGAAATTTGAAACCCCCTTATATGAATTTTGCTTAATATTGAAGGTGCTAGCTGATGGTTGCAGGACGGACCCAAATATATCTAATTTTATTTCAAATTTAAAGTTAACTTGCCTTCCTAAACTGAAATTTAAATCCAATAATTGAGCTTTAGTATCTGAATTTTGAATTTGCATTATATACAGCAATTTAGACCGGGCTATTACATGAACTCGCTGTAACATTGCCGTAACATATTATGTCCGGTGGTTAGTGAATCAGTGACAACTTTTGATCCAATCACTTTGCCATATTGTGAGAATAATGGTTTTGCTTCAGTTGCTCTCGTTACCGTAGATGTACCGGATAATACCGGAGATATACAGGATATTAATGTTGATCAAACCGTTGGTGATGAATTTGCTTTGGATTTCGCTGATGTGCCTTTTTTGTCATCATTTTGTCTTTGGAGTATTTAATCACATCTCACTTATTCATCTCACATTCACTATTATTATTGGTTCCACTACCAATATTCCCGTTGCCCGTAATTTTTATTTCTTATTTTCTTTAATCTCGGGTTTAATTCCATTTTCGTTATCACTGGTTTTATTTTTATCTAAAGTTGTTTTGTTTTTAATTTTATCATTTGTATTTATGGTAGATTTAAATATATTTCGATCCTTTGCAATATTATCACTGGAGTTTTTCATTTTCTTCTAAATATTTTATTTTTGTTCAATTGTTTCACTTGGAAGTACTACATATTTCGCTTAACCATATAATTAACTGATCTGCTGTTATCTCGATGCGGATCATCATCGGAAAGGTGCGGAAGAGCCGATAGATAAACACGGATCATCGTCGAAAAATAGTGCGCTGTCTCGACACGGATGTTTTGCCAGGTTTCAGTTGAACCGCCACATGTCTTGATCTAAGGAAAAATCTTTAAAACTCGTTTAACTCGGGTAGTTTATCTTCGAACCAATTCACTTTCAATGTTTTTCTACGCGCTGGTTGCTGTTCCCTGGAATAACGATTACTGCCATCGAACAATTGGTTCCAATTTAGTTTTTCCCACTATTTTGGCTGTATTCTTCAGTTTGATTTGATTTTGTTTTAGGATATCACCGATTGTATTAAATAAATTTAAGTTCCGATTAATACCACTGTTCTTGTTCTATGATGACGAATTATTAAATGAATCCTCCAGTGGTTTTGGATTTGATGACGACGCCATGCTTGCCGGTTGGTTCTTTTGGTTGGAACACTATATCAGTGCTGCTTTCAAACCACCCTTTTCTTCGCCTAAATCTATAAACACTTTTTTACAACAATCACTTATCTTATTTGTCCTGTTGTTTATTTTATCATTGGTTTCTGGAATCTCCTCATATGCCCAATTTCCAGGTTTTTCCTCAACTGATCGGCTTATCGATCTCGTAGTTATTGAAGAAAATTATTTTGAGTTTGTATTATATCGTCATCCGTCTTCTAGAAGCGCTCTGCACTTTTTTATTTCCGTTATACGAGTGGTGTCGCTAAAAGTTTTCACTAGGGCTTTAATATTTTCAAAGCCACTCAATATGAGGTAAATTTCTCAAAAAATTTCGAAAATTTCACAGTTATTGTTCGAAATGTTCTCAATAACTTTTCACTTTAAATTTCTTACTATCGCAGGTTAAATAACGTTTTTTGTTAATTAATACCCGTATATATTAAATTGGTCCGGTCTCAATTTCTGCGTAATATTCACTTGTAAAGCACAGTTCACTATTACCGAAATTCAGATATCTAAAGTTTATTTATTGTTGTATAACTGTAGGTAAATGTCTCGTGTCAGGTTGTAAGGCGCTGGTCAATTCAATCGTTTGTGAATTCTCCGTATCCAAATTAAGTAGCAGGTCGAATGATCGTGGTAGTTCTTTCTCTCGTTTCCAAATATCAGGCGAAGGTCAATAACCATATTTTAATCTTTAATTTTCCCATATTAATTTAAGTTAAAGGTCAAAATGGATTTCCTCAATCCTATCAATGTCATAAAAATGCGCTTTATAGAATTCACCATCCACACGCTTTCCGATAGCTAGGAATTCCTCCCACTCGTTTATGTTTAATGAAAGTACTTTTTTGGGTCGAAAGTACCTCGGTACTTTTTCAAATTCAAAGGAGTCAAAAAAGCCCTAATCCACCAAAAATATCATCCCTGGCCGGTACTGGTAATATCTCAGTTTCGCTGTATGCATCACTAATAGCGAAGTCCATAAAACCATTTATTAGCTGAATTGTGAAATCTTGAAGAATTCTAAAATCACTGTAAAAAGAGCCTAACTAAAACAATTCCCATACATATTGTTATCAATACTCACCACTTATCATTTATAAGAAATATCAGTCTTACAATTTCCCTATTGAGTTTGTACAACTACGAACTAAAATATTACAGAATTGTCACGATTATATGTGATGAGATGACACATCCTTCAAGTAGCAATAAATCATTTTAATGGTTTGTGCCAGACACCAGTTTCAAATTAACAGACTACACTGGAAAGCATTTAAAGATATGTCTTGGTAGCTTTCTTCCGTCGGACATTTTAATGGACGTAAAATTCTGCGAGTTGGCAGGTATACTAATAAATTGAGTTGTAGATCGCGGATACAAGATTGTTGCCAACAGACGTACCATCTGATTCAATTTGACCCGGACTGGTCCATTTATAAACCGCGTGCGAAAACCAAATCGGTAAATTTTTTTTTTTAAGTTGCCACAACCCTCTTTTGACATTCGTGTGACGTTTCAGCAGAATACGTCCATTATAGTGAGTTTGGCAGCTATTTGTTTACTTTGCGAAAAGTTTGTGTGGCGATTTTTGCTATGGAAAAAGAATTGAATAACGAGTTTCAAACAAAACAGGAAAAAGTCACAGGGAGCCAAATTTGGCCGATGGGCGATGACTTTTGTTTCGTGTTTGGCAAAAAATTCAGTCACAATCAGGCTGGTGACAGCGAATTATCGTGGTGAAAAATCCATGAATTGTTTGTCCAATCATCAAAACGGGCAAGTAGTATGCTTTATTGACCGTTTGACTCTCTGGAACGAATTCATAATGAACTACACCATGGTAATCAATGAAAACCATGAGCATTAGCATTGGCGTAATTCCATTGGAAACACAAAATTTCAAGCAAACTCGTTGTTCAATTTTCTTTTCATAGTAAAAATCGCCAGACAAATTTTCGGGTCGTAAACAAATAGCTGCCAAACTCACAATAACGGACGTATTCTGCTCAAACGTAACACGGATGTCAAAGTAGATTATACCAACTTAGAAAATAAATAATTTCTGTTTCGGTTTACGATCGCGGTCCATTTAAACTAGTCCGGGTCTAATTGGATCAGATGGTATTTTTAGTGGCCAAGATTTTTGACGGATTGCTATTAACATCTTGAAGCCCAGCATGCATCAATATAGAATGATATTCAGAAAACAAATTTATTGTGAAGATTTTTGTAAGCGACTACTGACACTTAATATTTTTTGATTAATAGGGAACGGAAAGCAGGAGTTTAGAGTATTTTTTGTGGGTAAACCTTTTGACAGTATTCTTATTTCATCATAGAATGTTCTAGCTTTATCACTTTTACCAATACTACGTAGACTATTCTCAATCTCTTTATTGATAGAGAAAATTGTTTTCATTCAACCAATTTGGGTTCAAGTTAATCGCGCAGACGACAGTAAGAAATTAATCGATTGATCCAACCCGTGATGTTGCGTAGACAAGAAGTCTAGATTATGTCTCGATTTTATCGAGTCGACTTAATCGTTTCCACTGTCCTAGATTCTTGTTCGGAGATAACTAAAACTCTTAAAAAAATCTCAAATATCTTTGATCATTCGTAGATAAAAATGCAGGCCCACATTAAACCCCAATTAAATATTTGAGCAGCTCTTCTGGCATAATCCCTCTTGAAACCATATTTGCAAGGTTTTGTTCAGATTATGCATGACGCAAGGTGTTGCCAGTGGTAAGTTTTTGAATACTGGAAACACTATTGACGACAAACGTGATTGAGGAAAGGGTTTCAGATTTGAGCCGGTGGAGGACGATGATTGAACCCGTCTTGTAAAAAATATTGTCAATTTTCAAAATTAATTATGGCTAGCACCCGAGCAAGAAGGGAAACATTAAGTTTTAGTATCAGCGATTTTGATCAGGGCTGTGTGACTATTATTTCGCCATATTAGTTAACAGAACTTGTAGGATCGGAGAATCCTTGGAGCTGATTATTGATTGAAAGTTGGCTTTTGAAGAGATGCCGACAGAATTTTAGCTGGTTACGCTGAAGAAGTTGGCTTTCAGAAGGTTCCATTTGGTATGTACTAGATGCTGTACTAGAATGAGCTATCTCTCTGGTATGTAGATACTGTGGTTAATTTCAGCTGTTAAACGAACATGTTTAATAAAGATAATAACTGGAGCCGTGAGAATAACTGCTTCAAAAATTGATGTGATTGATGTGATAACAGTTCATTAGGTGATTTTTGTTCTTTTTATAAGAGTGAAATGGTGCAGCCCTTTCTACTCTCATATGAGTAAATGAAGTTATTTCCCAAATTTTGGGGATTCATTTCCCTTTGATATTATTACGTTTTTGCCTTATCAATTAAGGTTCGCATCACTGGATTGTGAATAATACAAAATCAATTTCATTTATCACCAACGAATTTATTTATTTCACACAAGAATTATTACAACACAGTTTATTAATAAAAATTTACAAAATCACTTTATTTAATTTTTACACAATTCTTACTCACAATTCTTGTAATTTTTATTTCCACAAAAACACTTTTCAATTCACTTTTTAATGCCTTTTTAATCTTTACTCTATCGCTTACCAAATATTACTAATCCAATTCGACTTCGTTCGCCTTTTTATATACACAACCAAACTTCTAGAAAGCTCATGACTTTTCCAGTTAGAATATCGTAGAAATATTACGTAACAATTTTTATCATGGAAAATTCCATTTTAGTACAGTTAAACATTGAGCTACTCATTTAACTTCTTCTATTACACACTAGGTGTCACCGTCACAATATGTTTTCTATTTTCATACTAATATTAGCGAATTGTTCCATTTGTTGTTAACAGAGAGTTAACATCTGATTCGCTGATATTCAAGAGTTTAAGTTCGTTCAAATTGTTTAAAATAGAACTTCTAACTATAGCGAAATAAATGTTCAGATTTGCTTGTTATTAGGAAATGACAAATAAGACAAGGCAATACAGAAATTAATTTAATTCGTCTGGTTTGTTTAATTTAATTTGATCAGCTATTTCTATAAGGTATAGCTTTATACAGATTTTACAATGGTTACTAAACATTTTCAACATTTAATTTAATTTAAACTTTTAAATTTCCGTACTCATTTTAACGTCAAGTTGACGATTGTTTATGCCAAACATAATGTTTGCACGACCCGTCAAACATTGTTTTTTCGATTTTTGAAATTTTCACTACTCCTAAATAAATGTTGTTGGTTGTTTGGTAGCCAATGAAAGTAAATCGTAGCAATGGCTCTCGAACTCTGTTTATGCCATTATTCTCGTATTCAAGAAAGTTAGTTGGAGGTTAAATGAAATTTAAAATTTTTTTTATGTGGAAAACGATGACATAATATGAACGATTAAATTTGAAAGAGTTCCGTGAAGGAGCATTAGGAGTCTAAATATCAAAATTAAGGTGTTAGTTTTAATCAACAAAATGTAAGCAATAGAAACACGGTTTAAAAATACCGCAAACCAGAAATTTTAATACTTATATTGTCCGTAATTGTTTGGCTAGGTTTCATGAGTTTCCCGCCAGATTAAGATTTTTCTTTTAACTTGTTCAATATAATGTCTAACACTTCGTGTAGTGTACAACACCAACATATCAAATTAACTGGCGCAAAAACCGATTCTTGCAGGATTTCTTAAATTTTAATGTCAAATCTTATATTTGGGTTAAATGGTTGAAAGTCGACTACGGCAAGTCCATCACATGTTTGAAGCTGCAGCTCATCTGGTTTTTCAATCTGAGATTTAAAATTTATTAAATAATTTTTCAAATTTTATTTGAAATAATTTTTTGAATTTTTAAGATCACCTTTTTAAAAATTAACATAATTGTCCCTTTTATGCTATTATTAAGCAAAGCGGGCACTTGTATTCTGGACGATCAGCCTAGCATCTTAAAACATTTTTATAATGGTAAACTAATGGTAATGAAGGTAAATTCGTGTGACCATAATCTCTAAATACAATACTTTTGAATACCTTTGAATACCTGTGGAACACCTTTGAAATTTTCGTTTTCCGGTGTATTTTCGTGATTTATATAATCTAATTTTTTTCCCCAGCTTATCGAATTTCTATGATTGACCGGATCATCGTCAGAATTGGAGATTTTATAAATGGCCCTTTTGGAGCTTTGGTGTAGGCGCTAAAGTAGCGATATTATTACAAGTAGTTCTGTTTTACGTTATAATAAGTCTAAATCGGCCAATAGTTCAGCGATTCAAATTTATAATTGATATTCAATATAAAATGGCCATTTTTGTAACGGATGAAAAATGCAGGACATATAAAAGAAAAAAAATTTCAAGCCTTCCATCAAACAGCAAACTATGCTTCTGTGGATAATTTAAAGAGCGTAATTTGAGTTATTCCCTGTTTTACTTTATTAAATATTTGCGTAATAATTTAGTTTTTGTGTTTAAAAGTAAATAAATAAAAGGGCGTAAGTCTATGTTAAGCCTTTTTTAATTACAGTGAAGTTGATAATTGTTTAAGTTAAGTCGAAATAAGCCTTTTTTGTAATTTGTCTAAGTATAAATTGCTTACTATTTTAGTGTTGTTTAGCCCTTTTTATTATTTTCCGTTATAATAGAAATAAATATTAAGTCAAGTTATTTCCTTTTGTTCCATGCAACGTTTCTTTTATTTTAAAGGTAAGCCATTTTGTGCAAATTAATCAAATTGTAATTATGTACTAAATTTCTGTAAATTGCTTCGTTAAACGCATGGCAATGGTTGAAATGGCGAAAAAAAAGAGTTATACGCACTAGCCAACTTGAGGTCAGCCAATCAGTCACAGAAAGGCCACCAGTTTCACAAAATCAAGGACTACTTGATTCTCATAATAATGAACATCTGACTCAACGTAAATTTTTTAAGAATTTTTAATTTATTAGGCATCTGATGACCAACGGAACTTCAAAACAACTCAGTAATTATTCTTACCCACCTGGAAGCTATATTCAAAGGGTGTTTGAAGCTAGGCTATATTCCTAGGTAATGGACGGAGGTCAATGTGGTGTTCATACTGAAAGCGAGGAAAAGCTCACATGTTTCTCCTAAGGACCTAAGACCAATAACTCTATCATCCTTTTTTTTGAAAACCTTGGATAGGCTGCTGGATGTATAAATCAGAGATAAAATAGGTGCCAGGAAGTGGGCATCGTCTCAGCATGCGTACACAAAGGGTAAATCTGTGGACACTGTTCTGCACGATTTAGTGTGAACGATTGAGAAATCGAATAATTCGAAGGAATTCTGTTTGGTGGCCTTCGTGGATATAGAAGGCGCCTTTAATTATGTGAAAGCGGAGACAATCAACGAGGGATTGCCATTTTTGGAGGTGAACGTTCCTCTGATAGAGTTAATCATTTATATGCTGGGAAGAAGGATTGTTAGCTCGAAGTTGGGGGACTCCACTATCAAAAAGCGAGTAACTAGAGGAACCCCGCAGGGGGGAGGGGGTTCTGTCCTTTCTTCTCTGAAATATAGTTGTAAACGGGTTACTACTAGAATTGGATGAAGAGGGTATTGAAGTTATCGCTTACGCAGATGACGTAGCTTTAGCTGTTAAAGTGAAATTCCTGGGCACGATTATAGACGTAATGCAGAATGCGCTTACAATCGTTAACCTGTCCAAGACAGAGCTGGTACTCTTCACTAAGAAATACAAAATCCCTGTAGTTGTCCCTCCTATATTAAATGGCACGAGACTTGCTTTTACTCGGGCGTCATGGGGAACTGCCGGGAGGATGAACTTGCTAGGCATGGTACGATTCTCCAGCTGCAACCGGAAAGGGCAAGTCTGGGGAGGCCTATCACAGCGCCGAGACAAGCACTTGGGAAGCAGGCGCTATCCTCAGCGGAGGAAAGTAGGTATAACACCCTCACCTGTAGAGTTGCAAGACAAGTTTGCCCAAAGCTGGACTTGGAGCGCACTAGGGCATTAATATCGCTACGCAGACGTGAATAAAGAACGGTCGTAGGAATTCTCACGGAGCGCTGCCTTTTTGGAGAACATTCAAGAAGGCTGGGTCTGCAGGCAAATAACTTCTGAAGAAGCTGCTTGGACGAAGAGGAGGAAGACACGTTTCTCCACTTCCTTTGCTCGTGTCCAGCATTGGCTCTCTGAAGGCATAAACACTTAGGTAAGTTCAGGATGGACTGCCTCTCGGATCTCGAAAACAGTAAAGTGCGGGACATCTTACCCTACATAAGTAGCTCGAAATGGTTCCAATAGGGGTAAAAGGGGATATATATTCTGTGGTATCACAATGGCCCGTCACCGGTCTAAGTGTGCATAAGCAGCCACTCCAACCTAACCTAACCTAACCTAGGCATCTAATTCTCATTTTGTTTTATTAATTATGTAGAACAAATCTTAATTGATCATGAACAGTTTCCTACGGCGAGGACCGAACAACCAAAATTGGAATTAGAACTTAACAGACATGAAGTGAACCAATTAGTAAAAGAAGGGCTACCATTTCTACAAAACCAAGCGCTAATTAATTTTTAGAATAATGAACGTCTTACACAAGGTACACAGGTATTTTAAGAGTTTCTGATTGGTTGGTTATCTGATTCTAAGTTTGTGTTATCTCTTATATAAAACGAACCTTAATGAAACATATGGAATTTCCTATGATTGGATCAGTGCAAACAAGTTGTACAAGTTGTAGTACACATAATAATCAAATATCCGCTCAAAACTTAGTTGATCGGAATCAAATGGATTACTTCAATGATAGTGACAATGATGACTGTTTTGATAATAGTGATTTAGATCCAATTTTTGAGAATGAAAACGAAATTCATTAATCATCATCTAATTCTGACAACGAACTATTGCTTAATCAAATGAGTGCGCAAATTGAACAAAATTTGTTAGAATCTGAAATGGAAAATTCTGTAAACACCGAAAAACAATACTAAAGGTTTAGGATACTTAAACGAAATGCAGGAGAATTCTACACAACTTCAAAAGGAATTTCAAAAGAAGGTAGAGAATGTAAACCGCTCCAAAATTGTCGCAAAAAATGTGCTTCCAAAATAAATTTTTTACATCAAAAGAGAATATTTAAAGAGTACTGGGGACTAACAGAATACAATTTACGTGCTAGTGTTGTTGAAGGCTTGATCGATATTATCGATACAAAAACCACAACGTAAATATTTTTTAAAGAAAGACGGAATCGAGTGGAAGCACAAAAACTGTTTAACTCTTCAGGTTCGGTCTCATTAAAAGATTTGCGTAAGAAACACTCAGGTGAACACCGAAAGCTTCCAGAAACTACTATTGCTGCTGTTAAAGCAAACATTAACAGCTTTCCAGTGTACGAGTCACACTACATATACTCAACGTGATACCAACAAAAAATATTTACATGGAGACTTAAACATTTCTGTCATGTATAAACTGTATCGTGAGAATCATGAAAATCAAATATCTATTTGAAAATATACTTAAATATTTAACGAAATTAATCTTAAAATTTAAAAGCCCAAAACAGATAAATGCACATGTGATATATTGACAGAAAAAAAAAAAAAAAATTGAATTATCTGATGGGTCGGAAAAGGAACTCACATTTCGGAACAAAAACTACATCACGAACTGGCAGATGCTGCTTATAAATTAAAAGAAAAGGACAAACAAGCTACAAAATTTGGTGATTCCAGTCGTTTTTATACAGTTGATCTTCAAAAATGCTTACCAACGACAAATTTAGAGACATCTCAATCATTATATAAAAGGCTTCTAAGTACCTCAACTTGACGATATATGATGGTGCTACAAACCAGCCACATAATATCATGTAGTGTATCAAATTTGTAAGTTAAAAATATTTGTACTTTATAATCAAATATACCATTATATAATTTTAAATTTGGTTTGTAATACTCGTATACAAAATTTACTGTTTTATTTGTGAATCCCATTCCAATTAATTCTTATTAGGGGAAAACTACTTCATAATGCCGTAGAGACTTGTCAATTGTTGTTGTATTAAAAAGACATAACTTGAGTTATGTAGATTAGAAATCAATAAAATCGTTTTATAAAAGGGAGTTAAGATTAAAAATCTAAAAAATTAAATAGAGTAAAAGAGGCTTAACTAACTATAAATTATATAACTGACAAGGTTGTAAGGCTAGCCGCTCAAGATTTCTAGAAATGACTATTGTAACCCTTACCTATAACTTAATAATCATGTAAGCCAAATTTTAAATTGGTCGATTTCCCACAGTAATATTAAGCTTATTTTCGCTCCTGTAAGACTTTCAAATTTTATTTGAGTTGGCACAAATAAACTCTTAAGCGGAAATAAAATCATGACAATAACAGAGTTCATGAGCCAGCAATAAAATTGATTTTCATTGGCAACGAAAATCATTGGCCAAGACCTGCCTTTCATGTCAGTACTGTAAAGTTTCCATACAATGGACATATAGCCGTGCATCTGCCATATGGCTACTGTCAAATGTATAGGTCGTTAAAAGCAAAGTTTTATCGAAAGAGTTAAAAATACGACGACAGACATAAGCCTCACTAAAAAAGGATAGCTCCCGTATTTCATTACATCATTTCCTATATAGTCGCCTTCTACCCAAAATGGTCAATATATGAAAAGATATAATTTTAATTTATAAGTTTTTCTATTATTGCTTTTATAAATCTCGTAATTAAATCAGCTCTACTGTCAATAGAGTTCCTCCCTGGTTCAGGAAATTTTTCTAGAAATTTCGAGAATTCCACAAAAAATACTTATTTTAAAAATTCTTTATGGGGTTGGCAATAAATACATTGTATTTATATTTAATGTTTGGATTTGATTCAATTTAGATAGTGTTTATCTTACATCGTAGCTATTAAGACATTTTGCGAATGATTATGAACTGATGAAAAATTTTAACAAAACAATTAAATGAGTACTAACTACTCTGATGCCGCTAAACCACTTAATGGAAGGGTAAAGCTTGTTGTATTACAATGTCAACACCCACTAACAGTCAACAAATGCAGTAATGGTCTTTGACGTTAAAAACAGGTTTCAGATTAGATTAATTTCCTCTAACACCAAGTCATTGATTCTTTTGCACCGGACAAGTTCTATAATAATGCAATACAACTGCAACCAAAGAACATAATCAACTATGCAAAGTTGTAAAGCTCTAATAATCATTTAATAAGTGAGTTACCATAAAAACCAAAAACAATTCAACTTCCTGTTGTTGCATTACAATACCGACCAAATGCATTATTCATTGACACAATTGGGCAAACAAATAAAAACTATAAATATATAGAGAATTTAAAATACAATTTTTGCAAATATAGAACTTAACTAGAACATCGTTTATATACCACACAAAACACAATGTATTTACATTGTACATAAATCTAACGGGTCTAAGACGTGGTACATTAACTATTACGTGATTAGAATTTATTTAAACGTAATACCTTCTTTTGTTTTAGATTTTAATCGAAACATACGAGTGTAAGAGTATTTAGTGGAATTAGGTGGATGATGAAAGGTAATTAATGACACTATTCCGTTTTTTTTTTTTTTGTATTGTTTAAAATAATTAATTTTACTTAATTCATTTTTCGATTCGAATTACATTTTTAAGTATAATTATACAAATTAAATAATTATATATAAATAAGTATTAAATTATTCTATTATAATATTACATATAGTGACAGTAGCTTTTTCTATATATAGTAGTATAGCAAGGGAAATTAATTATCTAATTTAGGATGAATTTTGGTCTTGATTTATGTGAAAATGAAAAATTTTTTTTTTAGATTATTCGTATACTAGCGTCTATTGTGTAGTTGGAGTTTGCGCACTGTATGCCAAATCTTGGGCATCATAACTTCTGGCATATGGATACGATCCAGTTCCACCGCCTGATGACCAAGCTTGTTGTCCAGCGCCTGATGTCCACGCTGCATTACCATTACCTGATGCTGGCCATGCTTGTGTATTTTGTCCACCGGCAACCTATTAATTATTATAAAACATAATTGATTACAAAAAAATATTTTATGAGAGACCTAACTTTAATTTTTCAACTTACTTTAGATAATAATCCTGATCCAAGGCCTGAACCACCTCCTAAAACCTTTTGTAAAGCCACAATAGCAGCCAAGATGAAAGCAATTTTGGCAATGACAAGAGCTTTTGTAGCCAAAAGTACGAGACCTCCAAGGAAAATTGGCACGAGTGCGATAAGTTTAGCACCGATAGCGATAGCCAATGGTCCCATAACTTTTTTCATTTTGCCGCGACCTTCTTCAAAGGCACGACCAATTTCCGTACGTGCTTCAGCTGGTAATTTAAATGTAAGACTATGTGTGCTTACAAAATCACCGACTGAACTCATCGCTAAATCTAGTAATCGTCCTGTTTTTTCGGAACCTTCAGCGGGTAGTGAAGCAAAAATTTCATTTTCTGAAATAGCTTTACCTGATCGTGATGTCGCAGATGTATCTCTATAAAAATGAACAAAAAACCAAATTATTTAAATATATTCATTGTAAAACCTTACAAAAAAATATTTTGTTGCAATGCGGTCTCGTGTATCCGATTATTATGTAATTCACTTTCGTTTAAATTCTATTATTTCGTAATCACCTTGTAAATGTAACACCAGGAATAACATTAATATTTGAGCTACGTGCAGCACGATTTAAAACAGCAATTCCTTTAACAGCTAAACATGTTGTTACTTCACCACTATCAGCACAGTTAGCAAAATATTGAAAAAAACTATTAAATGTGCTATCATCACTGACTTTATTATCATTAACACTTGGGGCTGCGAATGCGCCAGCAATTAAAATCGTAAGTACCACAAACACTTTCATTTTTATTTTGTATTATTTAATGTTTTGTTTTTTTATTTAATTAATTTTTCCACACAAGAAATTTTCACTTTCCGTATTTATTTAAATTAGATTAATTATAACACTTATTTTAGTAATTTAAATTATATAAATATTTTAATTTTTTTTATTAAAATATAAATAGTTCGTTATAGTTGAACGATCGTTGAGGATTTATTTTTATTTTTAACTTTGGCTACCCTTTTATACCAAAAAAATAAAAAAAATTAAACAATTTACACGAAACCGATAAACTTCACCACGGCCACATATATATAACACTTCTTTGTATGAGTCGCGCGCCTCTTCTTCTTCCTTTTGTTATTTTTTTCTGACAATGACGACGACGTCGACGTCTAATAACAAATAATACAACAATAGTTAATAATGGTAGTATTATTGGTAAAAATAATAAGAATTTTTTTCGTTTTGTAAAGGTGGTTGATGATTTAAATTTCAATTTTGTTTCTTTTATCTAAAAAGAAAAAAAAAAGAGATTTTGTGTGGTAGGGCGGAGCACAATCTACTTTTTCTTGACGCATATTCGTCATATGTGATGATTATTTAAATCTCCCCACTTGTCTTACATACAAAATGTACATTTATTTGTATGATGATTGTCGCACCTGTATTTTTTATACATACCACGGGTGGAAATCATCTCAAGTTTTTAATTTCTTTAATTATTTTCTCGTTTTTTTCTTGTAAAGTTAAATGAATTTTTTCAATATATTATACTTAAAACGAGACTGTGTGTATTGGACGTAACTAAAAAAATATTAAAAAACGAAACAAAATTCATGAATAACCAATTACAAATTTAGTTTTCGATTCTATGTAGAGGTCAGGGACGAATTTCTATCTCTGTATCTAAATAACACCATATCGGTTGAATGAACAGAGAAATGCATGAGAAATAAAAGTTTGATATTCTTCTAGAATCTTGTTTGGTAATTTTTTTTGTTGTTTTGGTTGAATACAAGACATATAAATTTACTTTCTAATTTAAATTCTTTTTGAAAATTATTTAATGATTTGTGTATGTTATCTAAGAATTGGTTATATACTATATTATGTATGCGGTTGAAAATGAAATCCATTTTGAGTTGGAAGATGATGAAGGTTAATGATGAAGTCGCCGGTATTATATTTAAATAGATAATTTGTGGCGCAGTGGGTCGAAATTCGTGCATGCACAATTTTTTTAACAATAATTGAAAATTTTATCTAAGTTTAGTTTAATAAATTTGGTAAAGAAATTAATGGAATTCTTTATATAAAATTTGAGCGCTTGCCACAAAGCTAGTCAGTTTTCTTTCCCATATTAATTTAAAAATAATAAAATTTTCCTAGCTGGTTCGCCAACAAGGTCATTCATTCTTTAGGAAAGCTGGAAGCCTCACTGAGCCTTGTTACATGAGATTCGATGAGCTTTTAAATAAAAACGAATATCCTATCAATTACGTTTCTTAACTGTGACTTTATTTTAATTGATTCCAGTAAAGATGGTGCCTTGATTTGATCATATATTATTGTACGGTAAATTTTGGTCTAATCCCAACAATTTTTCCACGTTATATAGCGTAAAAGCTTTTTTGCTTATCCTCAATATTTCGGATAAGTTTATCGTAAAAAGCACATTATACATTGACATCATATTTAAGTTGAGATCTTACTTAGGCATAATACAGGATCTAAATTATCTCGAGATTGATATTGTTGTATCACAGGGTTAACTTTCTGATAGACCAATAAACTTTTACAGTTGTTAATCTTGAGACTGAGAAAGTTAGACTTAGACCATTTCGCTAGATTGTCGATGTCTTCTTGCAGCTTTTTGGTATCGCCGATGTTTTAAACTGTACTGAAGATTTTGCCATCATCTGCAAACATAATTACCTTAGAATGCTTGATTACATCAGTAATGTCGTTGGTGAAGATTAGAAAGATTCAAGGACCAACAAGTGAGTCTTGTGGTACCCCTGAGGTACAATTCTGTTCTTCTATTACCAAGCTTAATTTACTGAAAGTAGTTTGTTTTAAATAAATCAAATCTGTATAACTGTTCCAAGGTTTTACAATGACTGTGGTGCGGAACATTGGTGAAAATAAACAAAATATAATA
Source organism: Tipula vernalis (assembly GCA_958295665.1). Lineage (NCBI taxonomy): Eukaryota > Metazoa > Arthropoda > Insecta > Diptera > Tipulidae > Tipula > Tipula vernalis. The sequence continues at coordinate 369,264,586 of OY282558.1, forward strand.
TAAAACAGTGAATATTTACGCAAAATCAAAATTCCTAAAAGACGAAAGGGAAAGAAATATAGAGACTATGGTTAGGTTAGGTTAGGTTAAAGTGGCTGCTTAGGCACACTTAGACCGGTGACGATATATTGTGATACCACAGAATATATCCCCTTTACTCCTATTGGAACCATTTCGAGCTACTTATGTAGTGTAAGACGTCCCGCACTTTAATGTTTTCGAGATCCGAGAGGCAGTCCATCTTGAACTTTCCCAAGTGTTTGTGCCTTCTGAGAGCCAATGCTGGACACGAGCAAAGGAAGTGGACAAACGTTTCTTCCTCCTCTTCGTCCAAGCAACTTCTACAGAAGTCATTTGCCTCCAGACCCAGCCTTCTTGCATGTTCTCCAAAAAGGCAGTGTCCCGTGAGAATTCCTACGACCGTTCTTAATTCACGTCTGCGTAGGGATATTAATGCCCTAGTGCGGCTCAAGTCCAGCTTTGGCCAAACTTGTCTTGCAACTCTACAGGTGAGGGTGTTAAACAACCTTTCCCCCGCTGAGGATAGCGCCTGCTTCCCAAGTGCTTGTCTCAGCGCTGTGATAGGCATCCATAGACTTGCCCTTTCCGGTTGTAGCTCAAGAGTCGTACTATGCCTGGCAAGTTCGTCGTCCGTGCAGTTCCCCATGATGCCCGAGTGACCTGGGACTCAGATTACCTGGATATTGAAATGCTCACCCATCCCATTTAGAGATGAATGACAACTCAACGCCACCCGTTACGCCAAACACACCGATTCTAACGACCGGATCGCTGCTTGACTGCCCACATATATTGCGATATCATCTGAGGATACCACATTATGCTTCAACCACGTCATGACCTCCCCAATCGCTACGACATCAGCTTGGTAAACGCTGCAGTAATCAGGGAGACGAATAGAAATGTTTACATTTAATTTGTCTCAGAATACTGCAGCTCCCACTTTGCCGTCTAGGTTGGAGCCATCTGTGAAGAATTGCAAGGCTTCGATTTCCGATAATGGTCTATCCCTCCAGGATTCCCTTGAAGGGAAGAAGGTCCGAAATGGCTTTTTGAAACGTAGAGTAGGTTTAATATAGTCAAGATTTGCCAGCTCATCCTTCAACGATCTAGCGATAGTAGAGTGTCCTATAGTAGCTTTGTTTATTGCTTTGTTTATTCCCTCCAACATATTGGGCCTCCAACTAAGCTTACTGCCCAAGAGAATGCCCAGATATCTAGCACTATCAGTAAAAGCAAGTCTCGTGCCATTTAAGGTAGTAGGGATAACTACCGTGAAGAGTACCAGCTCTGTCTTGGACGGGTTAATACCAAGGATTACGTCTACAATCGTGCCCAGGAATTTCCCGGTAACAGCTAAAGCTATACGTAGTCTGCGTAAGCGATAACTTTAATACCCTCGTCTCCAATTCTAGTAGTAACCCGTTTACCGCTATGTTCCAGTGAAGAGGGGACAGAGCCCCCCTGCGGGGTTACTCTAGTTACTCGCCTCTTGATGGTGGAGTCCTCCAACTTCGAGCTAACACACCGCACGACTTGGAGACAGCATCCCGGTAGGCGGACCGTTGAGGGAAGGCCCGTGTTGCAGTTACTGTCACTCCGGAACGACCACTCATGGTTTATTATTTTCTTAGCTGCTGAGGCCGTGGCAAAAATAGTTTCAATTTCCATTTTCCCTTCTCATTTTTATTCTTCATATCGCTACAGACCTTTATTTTCATGTCTGTTAACGGAATCCCCATGCAGGATTTCGTTACAGGTGGCAATCGATTACAGTTCACTGCGAATCGTTGCTATTGGACCAATGAACGTGGTAGGCACATTGCAAGGCATTTAAGTTTAAAAATAAAGCCTCTAGTTTGTGTCGCGCTAGTGGCAAAGTCAAATTGACGCCATTGGTACCGCAACCAGATCCACTTCATTTATTGGTTTCCGAAAATGGGCCAAATCCTAAACATTTTTTGATTCATATCCAACAATACAATAATTGCTTTCAAATGACGTCATTTGGTTCAGCAAAAGTTATTCGAGATAATTTTATGCCTACTTTCAAGGTAAGTATAATTTAAAAAAATAAACTTTTACCACCATGTGGCTGGTGCAAAACACGTTGGCAGCTTTTAATTGACGTGGTGTAAAGTACGTTGGTAGCTATGTATTGCCAAAATCAACCAGAAGTGAATGAGTTTACAGAAGTTGAAGGTGCAATGGCCAGTGCTGCCAACATATTTTGCTAGCCACATGGCGTTAGAAATACTTCGCTATTCAATTACCTATATTACATCTATTTACCTTTGCAGAACCAATTGTGGAACAAATCCAAACATTTTTCTATCAACATAAAGAATTAGTTGCATTATTTAAGACCGCATGCCATCTGATAACCAAAAACTTGTCATCAGGGCTGAGAATTGTTGTGCCAACAATTAATGAACTCGATATTGTCGTCGTGGGTGAAAATTTAGAAAACCGACACATTGTTTTACAATGGCGGAACGATCAACTGTAGCGTGTGTCCGAAACACATCGATCATATGATGCGTTACGATATCCTATCTTATTTCGGCAAGGTGGAGATGGGTAAATAACCAATCTACTTTTACTACCATAATCACAACGGTACTCTCACTTTAATGATACAAAAAAATTTTTACAGGCGCCGAAACTAACAAAAAAGTTAGTTCAATGAGTTATTATTCATACAGCCTGATGGTTCGGAAAAATGAGGACAATCACTTCTTCAAATGTCGGCATCTGAGCGATTGATATTTATCAGGGAAACCAGGCAAAACCCAAGAACAGAGTGGACAGAAATTCGACAAAAATTATTTCCTGGCCAATCGCCCACTGATCGCCATAAGAGGACCGCAAGGGTATTCACAAATAAAATTAAAATCACTCACGGATTTTATTGTTAAGTATCGCGCGTTCGGCGAGACGCGCCGTAGGACAAAAACGCGGATTGCCACTTAAACATATCCTCATTTGGTTGGTTGAGAGGATAAGACTGAATGCAATCGATGATTTTATATCAGCGGAAATTCTCGCTAATGAAGAATATTCACTGTTACATGAGGTTGTTACAAAACAATATAATTATCCACTTTATCGCCGCCGATCCACTGATAACAATGGAAGGTCAACGATAGTCAAAGTGAATCAACAGGACATTGAAGTTGATAATCGTCGGATTGTTTCGTTTTCGCCGTTAATCTCCAAGACATTTTAGGCACACATAAATGTCGAATTTTGCCATTCCGTGAAATATATTAAATACATTTACAAATACTAATGTAATAAATTGTATCAAAATTCTCCATCTCCAGACATAACACTCTATTGGCTGATATAATACAAATTTTCTAATAATTTTTGGACAATTGAATTTTCCGAGATTTCCACGAACAACTTGAACTGAATTTTTTTCCTGCGATAGCTATTAAGTAATCACATCAATTGAATCCATCTCCAGACATAACACTGTAGAGGCTGATTTTATTCACCTATTTCTTACTTTCTTCGGCTGGAAACTTGTTTGAATTTTCCGAGATTTCCCACGGGAAACTTGAACTGAATTTTTTTCCTGCGGTAGCTATTGACGAGTCACATCAATTGAATCCATCTCCAGACATAACACTCTAGAGGCTGATTTTATTCATCCATTTCTTACTTTCTTCGGCTGGAAACTTTTTTGAATTTTCCGAGATTTCCCACGGGAAACTTGAACTGAATTTTTTTCCTGCGGTAGCTATTGACGAGTCACATCAATGCAATTCATCTCCAGACATAACACTCTAGAGGCTGATTTTATACAAATTTTCTAATAATTTTTGGAAAATCGAATTTTCCGAGATTTCCCACGGGAAATTGGAACAGAATTTTTTCATTCGATAGCTATTGACAAATCACATAAAACGATTTAGCTTCAGATATTATATTTATATTCTAGGGACTGATTTTATTCCAATTTTGTATATTCTTCTGATTTTCCGATATTTTCTACGAAGCAAAGTTTTACACATAAATTTATTTACAAAACTTTTTATTTAAATCTATGTATCCTATTTACTTTCGGCTGATATCTACAAAATGTATTACTGTTTACTTTCGGCTGGGATTAGACAATCTACATTACCATTTTTTTTACTTTTGGTTCACTAGCACAATATGCATTATCGACTTTCACTTTCGGCTGCCAACTTTCGGCTAACTTTAACAGTATGGCTGATAGCTATGTTAATATAATAATCTGCATTTTCGACTTTTTATTTTCGAATGGGATTCGACAATCTGCATAACCATTTTTTTCTTTTAACTTTCGGATGGACTAACGCAATCTGCATTATCGACTTTTCACGTTCGACTAACTTTAATAGTTTGTATTTTATAGCGGTGAACGTATAACAACGAGCTGACAGACCACCATCGACAACATTGACCAGCTTCTTTGAAATTACCAGAATGATGACTTAGCCCGAACGCTGCTTTACTCCGAAATGCCAAGATTTTATACCTGGAATCAATGGTCAAAAAAATTTCAACGACGGAAATAAAGACAGCCAGTTCCAGGTTACCCACAAATATTTTCCACCGATGCACTAAGATATCTTTATACAGTCCATCCTAGCCAAAACGAGTGTTTTTATTTGTGTTTACTGTTAGTCAATGTTCGTTTACACTCTCAAAGATGCTGTGACTTCGCCAAATGCTATGCTGTTTCCTATAATTTTCTCTACATGGTTCCCATCAACACCGATTGATTTATGGAACAAATATAAACATCATATGGCCTAAGATACTCGTATGTCGCATCAGATGCGTCTTAGAATATCGAACACAGATTTGCAAATGAACAAAGAAATTCACAATGCAGCATTAATTTTAATTGTGGACATTTGCTTATTGCTTACCAACAAAGGATTAACACAATTAGGAATGACAACGCCCAATCGCCCAATACACCCCATTACATCAAGAGTTGAAACACGAAACAAAATACGACTCCAAAGCATGGAGAAAAACCGTTCAAAGAAACGTTCCCCTTTAAAATCAGCAACAAAAATATGCCTACGATAGGCTCATGAAAGTACTGAACGATGGAACTGGCGAATTGGAAAAACGTTTTTAATATCATTGATTTTGGCAACGATTCGATCCCATTTCACATTAGTCAAAACAAACAAAATATAATATAGAACAGTGAATATTTATACAAAATGCCTAAAAGGTGAAAGGGAAAGAAATATGGAGACTACGGTGAGACAATGATTGGAAGCATTCAAACGATACTAAATAGTAGACGGCGCACTCAGAATGCAGAATCCTCCAAGGAAGATGATGATGGTAAACAGTAAAGTTCATCATCGAAGTCCAAGCATCAACGTGAACTAGAACATCGAAACAGAGGGCTTATGAGTTGATTAAAAGTAATCCTAATATCACGAACGAAGAGCAATCCGCGCGATACCAATTACTTGTTTAAGACGTAGAGGATTCAACGACAAAATTCTGAGAATATGTTGAATAGACAAGTCGATTGGGCTAGACTGGACTGACCTCTAGAAAACAGTGTACTCTCAAAGAATTGTGACTGTCATAGCGAGAGAAAGTTTAAGGTATGATTGCTTACGCTAAGAATTCACGAAGTGCAATTATTCATGGAAAAATTACCAAGCGAGAAGTAACTAATTGCAACACAAGGACAGCAGACGAAGCGGGCGTTTGTTACAAAATGTTACGCTTGTTTTATAAAAGGACACATTGGAAGTAAATGCCCCAAAAAAGAAAGTGTCCTATAGATGTTCCAAATACTAGGAATTTGGGTATATTGCACCAAACTTCACGAAAAATGGAGCTGGACGCGTAATTTGTGTGGCTGTTCAAGATGAAACTAGGGTTAAAGCAAGAGATTTGAAATTAGTGGACATTAGTAGCATTGATTTGTATGCGATTGTATTATCTGACAATTGGTACATTGGAAGTTTTTTGTCAAACAAACTCATTTAAGGGAGCTAATTCAGTTGAATTGTTCACAATCGGAATATTTTATAAAGGGCTTACCATAGACGGTGCCAATTTCTTACAATTTTCCACATTGTTCAAGATAAAATTTGGCAGTGGATATAATTTTAAGGGAGAACTAAGAAATCAAACGATTACGCTTTCGCAAGATTTCCAACATTACCAATAAGGAGGAGGAGGCAACCGTAAAGAGCATGGTTGTTAATTGCAACCGTTAAATCAGACCCAAAGATTCAGACCTGTAGTCTGGTTTAATTAGTTGAAACTAAATGAGGCTGTACAAAAAGATTGGTACCAGTTTCCATTTATTGAAGAGCAGATTTTGAACTATGTCACGACTGGTTTGTTTCAATCCTGCTGAAACACTAGCACTAGTGAGTGATTATTAGTTACCGAAATATTAAATATTCTTGTATACAGCAGTTCAATAAATACAGTCCATCGGGGTAGTCGTAAAAATAAGTTTCTGTATTTGTAACCATTGTTCCGTCAATTTGTAACTAGTGAAACCGCCATAATACAAATTTTGACAAAAAGTGGACATCTGCTGTTTCAATACTGAACGATTTAATTAATTCCGCAAAATTTTCCGCGTTATTAACTTTTCAAAAAACTGAATTAAATCCGCTCAAAATTGTTTCATTTGTTTGAGGAAAATTAATTCATTTTTAATTAAGAATTAAATCCGCCGCCAAACTAATTTATGTTTCAATGAAAAACAATGAAACTAAAAACTGTCATTTATGTCTAATTTACGTGTACTACTTCATTTCAATCTATTGATGGAGCGGACAATTTTTGGAACATTTTCTTAAAGGTGTAAAGTATGTGCAATATTTCATATTCATTTGACGAGTTTAAGCAGAGCCTTCTAGAGTATAGAGCCATAATCAGAATGACGTATTTTTTAGAAGCTTTTTTAGTGGTATAACTTTTGATTGATTTCCATAGAAATCCATAGTAAAAATGGTGTTTTTTAGCTTCAAGTTTTTCAATGAAAAAAGCCAATATATTATAAAACGTTTATATAAATGTTTTCTACATACCTTGAACAACAACATTCGAGAAGACTATATTGTTATTGAATAAATATTAATTGCAGAAATTATTAAACTATGCCTAAAATATATTTTTCGAATTTCCATTTTAAAAAATAAATCAAAGTTGGCTCTGATGAATTAAAATAATACTTGCTAAATTTATCTTTAGTTTTACTAGTGTACGTAAGATGTCCAAAATATTTACAGAAAAATACGAAAAAAAATTATTTAGTCACAAAATTATCACTCGTAATTAATATTTTGTGAATTTGTTTTGCTTTTCCTACAATTTTTGAACTTAACATTTCCCCAGGTGGTAATTTTTGGTACGGTTTTACCAAATTTTTACGGCCATCACTGCCATCTATGTAATGTATATTGACTTAATGACCAAACGAATTGTAGTAAGCTTTTATTTCAATTTGACCAGAATGCTGTGGTTATGAATTTTCTTTAATATTTTGGTTTAAATAAATCAATTATTACAAGAAAATGAAAATGATTTTCTTAAAAGACATTCATATATTTTGCAATTCGAACATTTATGAAAGTATTTTAGAAATTATAATTAAGAATTTGTAAGGTTTTCGTGGTTTTTGTGTGTTTTACTATGAAAAGTTTGGTTTTTTCCTCGTTTATAATTCCCTTATAAAAGTTTCGTTTTTTAGACTATGGCTTTGTATAATCAAGGTTGCTTTATTTTAGAGGTAAAAAGGGCTGGAGATAGTAGTAGTTTGGGGTTCTTTGTGATGGATAATATTACTTCTGTTTCAATTTATATTAATTTTTCATGATATTAATGAAACTAATTTCGACTATAGTTTCCCATATAATTCGGGCTCATATTCAATAGGACTAACGATATAATAACTGGCTTGGTTATATCTTTTCTTTCTAAAGTTAAAATTAAGCGTCATTTTAATAATAACCGATAAAGCGAGTTTAAAGGAATTTAAGTCTTACTTACTCTGTTGTAAACCTACATGGTGAATCAAGCCAAATTTTCGGATTAATTTATACTTGTTAACACATTTGTTGAGTCAAAAATAATCATCATCGTTGAAAAGGCCTGCAACTAGCAAACGGATTTAAATTTCTCCACAATTTGAAAAATATTTTTTCAGTAAGCTTCGATTATTTAGATAAAGATTCACCACGCACTGAAAAAAAATGCTCTGAAGTTGGTAAACAGTAAACCGTTCCGTGAAAATTTTTCTATATTTTTTTATGTTGGGCAAGCAATCGATAAACTAGCTAATCGCACGACGAGAGATATGACTAATTGATCAATTTTACCAAGCAGATTTTAATTCTTCCAAATTTGGTTTGGTACTCAAATATTTAATTTCTTGCATATAAAATTTGCTTGCTTGCTACATAGATGAATGAGTATTTGCTCCGATATCAGTCAAAAACTGTTTCATTATTATTTGAATTTATTATTTGAAATTTCAACAAAACCTTTCAATTCAAGCTAATTTATAGGTATAATTTTGGAGGCCCCTTAGTACAGGGGGCCCCCTATGCAATTTTTCGATGTAATTTTTAAGACGTTAAATTTTTCCCAATCTTATGTAAGCCAATACGCTTTTCAATTGTCATTTTAATTTTACTCCAAGACTTTACACTCTCTTTTCACTTTAGACAGCGATGTTTGTATTTCAACCTGTTAATTTTTGTAACAGAATAAATTCATATTTATCGGCATATTTATATTTATTCGGAAAGTGAATTAATTTCGCGGATAAATTTGATTATATTCCGCGCTAACTTAAATATTTTTCATTCTGAATTTAATCCGCAGCATTTAAATTTTAAAAAATTTCATGTCGCAGATTTAATTAATATTATCAATTTATGAAGTTTAAACAAAATAATTTCTCTAATTTTTTTCCACGGTTTTCTAAATTTTGATTGTTTTATTACTCTGAGCTTTAAAATTTCTGATTTTTGTTTTTTGGCGATCAAGTCCGCCCCATATATTGCCTTCATGAGAAGATAAGCAGCCGGATTTTAACTTGGTAGTACTAGTTTGTTTGATGATGAACTCAATCTAAAAAGTGCTCTACAAAGAGCTGGACTAAAGGCGAATCTAGATTAGGAAATTAGTAGAATAATAGGAAAATAGTTGGGCTAATACTGGTTAGTTATTATTATTATTGGGGGGGGGGTGGCATGCGGGCGATCAGCCACTTCGCACTACGACCTAAAAGATCTATTGTGCTGGCCTCTGCTTAATTATCCGTCCAGTCAATATTAAGGTTCTTAATGAACCTGAAAATACTGCCTCCCGGTACGTGATACATACTATCTGGGCTTATTGCTCTCCCTCCTAGATGTTTACTACAGCATGTAGTTCCGATAGAAAGACGGTAGCATTAGAGCCCAAGGACATCTAAAGGGTTGTTAAACTCCCGTTTATTCCTACTCCTGCCCCGTATTCCGTTTGATTTTACTCTTATGAGTTGCTGGGAATTGCAAATCACCTGTAGGTCACCCAGCATTACTACAGGAAGGCTAAATAAAACTGGAGGGTGCCTTGTATCCAGAGTCCGCATATTTTGGGCTGATTAACCTATCAGCCATTCATCTTTCGGCATATGCTGTTCCACCTTAGATCAGGGTTTTTGTCAAGGTTTTCTCCTTTCGCGCCGTACTTTAGCCTGTGCCAAATGGCCAAAAATGTGCCAAGTGGCCTTAGTTACCAGTGGTTGCCACGATGAGGCAGTACGTACACTTGCGAATTGTGAACAGGGGACCCCTTACACAATTGTACCCATCACGCAGCTGCCTAATGACAAGACCAGAACAGCTCACGTGATGCGCACCCTACTGGAAGGTTACAGAGCTGGTAGATTAATCTACTCAACTTTGATCCCACCCCCCTCCAATAGACGCCAAACCACCATACTGGTTAGTTAGTAATAGTTAAGACTATTTTGAAAGTGGTAATATAAACTACCGTACCGGCATTGAAAAATTGCACAAAACTAGTTGGACTTAATTCAATGTGCAATAAAGAAATGTGCGAAAAATAGAGTACCTTATAGCGAATTACTAAATTAATTTATGAAGCTTCAAATATTTTAGGAAGCAAGTTTAATTCGCACACTTAAAAAAATAACTTTAATTTTTAATGCAAGGCTTCTATTTTGACTCAGTAATAGAAGTTATTATTAGATTGTGAAATAATGATTGCAATAAAATAAATTTTATGAAGATTTCTAAAGCAATATTTGCATTAAAAAATATTTTTAATAAAACTATTGAACATTTTAAAGCAACTTGCTCAAATTGATGAATTATAACAACATAAAATTTTGATAAAATAAGCGGACTTAAATGTACATGTGAATAATAAATGCATGCACGTGTTTTGCTTTACTGATATAAAATTCGCTAATTCAAACCGACTAAATGACAATTAAATTGATTGTGTTTTCTTAATTCGAAAATGTCTATTATGGTAAAGGTAAATTTTTCAGTTCTTAATTTATAATTTATTACCTTAGGCGACTATTAAGTGAATTAGCCCGCTAATGGAAAGATGAATGTTTTGTTTTTTAAAGTAAATTGCTCTCTGAGATTTCGACCCTCAAGGCACCAAAAACAAAGATGAAATGACCAAACCCCAGAATAAAAAGGGCTAAGCTTGCACAACTTTTAATGCAACTTGCTTTAAAATTTAATACTTTTAAAATATTTTATTAATGCAGTCTTTGATAAATTTTAATGTAGTTCATTGACAGTTCTTCTACAACTTGCTTTACGTTCTAATGGAATGTTGCACTGAAATTTCATTTAATTGCTGTATTATAAATAAATGCAAATTATATTAAATCCTTTTTAATGCAAGCTTTATATTATTTTGTAATAGAGCCTTTCGCTGGACATTACATAAGCAATATTTTTTAAGTATGTGGAATTTCATAGACTAATAGCTTTGAGAGCTATCACAAGGAACTTTAAAAGCAGATGTTTGTTTAATTAATATTTACCAATCTGAACACTAATCAGCTGTCAGCTGGAAAAAATGTTGCTAATTCGAAAACAAAGCTCAATAAAAAACACCCGATATTGTCTTGAAAAAGGTATAAATATAAATTACTATCCTCCGGTTTCAGTTATATTCAATTTACAATGTGTACTAAAAAATGTCCTAAACGAATTGAACTTAACTCAAACTGCAATAGAGAAATATATAGGTGTTAAATTCCAGCCGAAAGCTTTATTTTCTGTGTAGGTATTGTCCGCCAGCTGTTTTAATTACCAAGCAATGCTTTATTCAGGAACTCATCATGGGGCAAAGAGTAGGAGCTTTATAATATACTTTCTTTTACGTTAATAAAATGAAGTTTAGTAAACATGAAAATTATCGAGCTATGGATATTATGGAAGTTCAATAAATTCGGTTCCGAAGTGGTGCCTTTTGTTCTGTCCCTCTCTACGAACCTAATCTTTTAACTGAATCTTCATATATTTCGTAAACCTAAAGTTGCAACTACCGTGGACCAGACAATTTATTTTGTTCAAAAAATTTAAGGCTCACAGATAAACTATTAAGTACGAAATGTTCAAAATTAAAAAACAAAATATTAAATTTGAAACATATCTGCTTATACATTTCTCAAATCTCCTTGTTCGTAAAATAAGGTCGTGCGTTGGCCACTTTTCAATTTTTGTTTCATCATAATAAAAGGAATTTTGACGAATCACTGCGGATGTCACCTACCACATTCTTTTTTGCATTTTCCAAGTACAAAATCATTCTGTTCGAATTCAAAGTGTCAAAACTATTTTTTAAGAGGAGTGGTAATTTAAATTTGAAATTAACTGATAACGTCCTGAGATTTAGCAATATCTTTAAAGCTTTAAATATATTCCTTTTTACTTTTTTAATTGGATTCCTTTGTAAAGGTACAAACAAAACTTATACACTACATTGGCTGAAACACAGTAGGCGCTTTATTGAGTTTTCATTATTAAATTTAATAAATAAAATCTTTTATTGGGCCCCCTTCGCATTTTCAATTCGATCGGGTATCTAGTTTACGTTTCACCAGCAACCAGTTTGACTTATTCTGCAATATTGTATTAAGTTGAGGGAAATTGTTACCATCTTAAACGTTTCAATGGAATGCACAGAAAATATCTTGCTTGGAAATGTGCTTATGAAAAAGCTGCTTAAAGCAAGATGGGTGTTGCGTTTGTCCACTCTCGTTCAAAAATGCGAACGAGTAACCAATTCATAGCAATGTTTGGAAAAAGTAATTTTGGAAAATCGGTACATGAAGTGTATTGAGTTAAGAAAAAATTTAAAAAGTAAAACTCAAATTTGAATAGTTTTCAATAGTCGAGGCATCTCAAGTAATATCGAATAATTTCAAATATAATGGACGAGCACGCAATTCAAAAACAAATTCGAGAAAAATTCGAATAAACTCAAAAATATTAAATAATATCGAAAATGTCGGCTCAATTCGACGCCAATCAACTCAACAGAATTTAATCATTCATTCATAATCTATACGATCTCAAGAATCTCATTTCTGGATATGTAAGCCAAAGTTTCGCTTAATTCAAACCCAAGCTAATCTCGTATAATATCGAAAACCTCGAATAATTTCGAAAAATTCGCGAAATCTCGGGTAATTCCTATTACATGATACCCGTAAAATTCCGGGTATATACCAATTTCGACCAAATCGTATGATTTTTAATTATCTCTCAAAAGTTTTTCGAAAATCTCGAGTAAATATAGAGTTGTATGAGAATTGTGATGTGATAGGTAAACTTAAATAATTACTATTTCAATGGAGCGCAGCATTTCCATAGATTTCTGAAAATTCAAAAAAAATTTTGTTGTTTCTGTAAAAAGGAGAAGGAACTAATTACTAAAAAAGTCAATCGGTTTAAGCAAATCGAAACTCACACCCAACAAATTTGAATATCTTACATATGTGGCATGTTATACCGTAAATTATTTTTTTTCAAAAAGTGATGAAAATTATCAAATTAAACTGTGACATTTCTGATCTCTATTGTTTTGTGGTAAAATTTAATTAATGTTTTGTTAATCGGATCTCATTTAGGCAGGCGAAGAGTTTCGAACTTAGTTTTGCACCTTACAACCCTGTGAATATTCCCATAATCTAATTGTTTACTTACAACTTTACTGAGGAATTGAAAATCACGACACCTTGCAATCCTTTGGCACACCTAAATAATTGCTAAACTGATATGTTTAAGTTTAACAATTTTGAATTTAATTATTAAAATTTTGTATGTAAACAAGGTGAAAAATGCGCAAAAAGTCATTTGCTTACACACGATTAAGAGATATTAAATGATTTATGAAAACATGTACCATTACAAATTTCATTAATAATTTGTTCAAATTTGAATAATATACGATAGCTTTCTCTTTAAGCGCACAGTCACAGACGTCGTGTAATGACGTTACTGAGTCAACCAAACAAGGATATCCTAAAAAAATAAACTTAATTTACATAACCAAAATTTTAAAATGTATAATAATTACACAAATAACAACGTAACGGTAAAATCATTTAAATCCATCATATACATTAAACCGTGCTTTATGAATATTTATCTTAAATATTTCAAATTCTTTCTAAATTAGCAATTCAATTTTTTTTTGTATTTACTGTTAAGGAATTTAAAATAAAAATGTTTTACTCATTCAATGAAACCACAATAAAATTTGGCGTGATTATGCCCCAAATGACATAAAACATACAGGTAAGATGGAAAGTATTTATTTTATTTAAAATAACCTACTGATTTCATTTCCAAATCGAGGCTCTTAAGGGTGCGTCGACGTCTCGCGTTGTCATTTTATTATTATTTTTTAAATGTATGTTACAAAGCCAAAAATTTGTTTTTTTTTTTTTTTTAGAGATGTATGATAAATTTCACGCCTCAAACATGAATTTGTTTATATTTAATTTAAATGTGTAAATGAGTTGAAGATAAGCAATTACTCTCAATGAGCTGGATAATTATTGGCGTGGTGACAAATAGTAAAACAAAAAAAAAAAATAAATCTAAAATCTAACATCACTATTTGAGTTTTGTTTTGAAACGAAATGTACGGTGACATTAAAATGATTTAATTTTTGTTATAAAAGAAAGTTTTTTTTGACGACAATGACGATTTACATAAACACTTGTTATTGTGTTATGATATCTTTATATTATGTGGCATTGCATCGATACACACTTGAGACGTATATAAGTTGTAAAATAAACAAACAACCGATGACTTTGAATAAATTTCTCTAAGTGTATTTACACTTATATTTTGTTGTTATTCTTGTTAAGATGAACGCTTCCGGTACATTCTTTACAAATATTTAACAAGGCAGTTTCTTATGCAATTAGACACTGCAAATATTTAAAATTTGTATTTAGATGAAATTTACAAACATTGAATATGGATTCGTTTTAGGTACGCCTTTATCCGACTTTTTATTGACATTTCGTGCTATTATTCAGCAAAAAAATAATAATAATCACAAAACACACAAAAATAAAAAAAATGTTCAGTATAAAAAATATGTCACGTTCGAAAGTTCATTTGCGTATAAATACTTTTAAGTGGTTTAATTAATCTATTGTTATCAACTAGAAAAATATTTAGTAAATTAAATTTAAAAATCGGAATTAATTAAATACCCGGGAATTTATTCTTTACATGCGTAACGGTTATACACTCGAATCTACGAAATAGTTATTTGATTTAATCTACAATTTGTATTAGTTGCCTGCACGAGTCCACCAAATGGTAACAAAGATATTGAAAGATGTTGCTTCTTTGACAAATTTCAAGAATCTAAAATTTTTTCATTTTTTAATTTCCAATTTAATATTTGCCTAATGCTTAAACATTTAAATACCACAAAAAAATGTAAAGCTGTCAAACTTCCCTTTAAGTATTAATGTATAGCGAAATTAGTTATGCATTAAAAATCTATAATTTTCAATATTTAAGTTGTAAAATTTCTAGGGAGCTCCAATAAACTCCAAAAAATTCCAAAACGACAATTTTTAATTTATCATAAATTTTTGTACAAAAAAATATGGAGTTATAATATCAGAAAATTAATTTCTAAATTTCCACATTTTAATTGCAAAAAATCAATATTGAGTAACTTAATAGGACTCATTTAATTCTGCAAATGATTAATCTTACCTATATTCTTGAATTAGATAGTTGTTGGAGCAAGGTCGTCTCAATGATTACACGATGTTGCGGTAAAATGACCTTGCGTTGCTTCCAATGACGAATAGGTATTTTGTCGATCTTATTTTGACTATAATCTATTATTTTGCGCAATGATTTATTGCAAATTATTAAAATAGATTTTTATGAAAATAAAATTTTGAAAACAACTTTAATTTTTTTTTTGTTTGTGTTCTTTATTGATCACTTGTTAATTTTTTAATGATAATAATTTTTGTTTTTACAAATTTCAATTGGTTTTTTTTTTGAGGAAAAAAGTGAAAATTCGAAAGAACCAGTTTTCATAAATTTGTTGTAATAATATAATTCAGTTCAGTGGTTTTTCGACCTTTCAGCTTTTTTTCGCAGAAATATTATGTATAATCCTTCTTCATCTACTAAAATCTATATAATAACAAACAATAAAAATGTCAAATTAGAATTATGCCTAAGGTATGTATAAATCCAATTAAATTCCAATAAGATTTTATATAATTTAATGTAATTACAGGTTAATTAATTTAACGATAATAAAGCGTAAGATCTAAGATAAGTATTTTGATATTTGTATATATTTGTGCATAATTCAATTCATAAACTTAATATAATTTTCTTTTCTTTTCAGAAAATATAATCGCGAGTTGGATGGTGTCAATATAAATTTGATAAGGTTGTGACTCAACATTCCGCCTCCCTTGAATATATAAGTTCAATTGTCGATTGGTAATCTCGCTAATTTGGTTATTGGACGCTTATATACTCCGTTTGGCGTAATTACCTCAACTACTCTTATGTTGCCGTCAGCGCCTGAAAATATTTTTTGAATTCGGCCTAACAGCCATTTCGATGGTGGTGTTCTTTCATCAGTTAAAAGTACAACGTCGTTGATCTTAACTTCGGTGTTCGATCTGTACCACTTTGCTCTCCTCTGGAGTGTGATGGAGATATTCTTTACGCCAGCGATCCCAAAAATGTTGGCATATTTGCTGCATAAATCTCCATCGGAGCCCATGTGAAAGTTTGCTTGTTGTAACATCAACTTCTGGTATATAGTTGGTTGCGTGTCCGATAAGAAAATGTGCAGGAGTCAAAACATTTGGCTCCTCATTACTAGCCTTGCTCAGTGGCCTTGAATTTAGCATTGACTCAATCTAGGTCAGCACAGTGTAAAATTCGTCGTAGGTAAGTATTTGTTTTCCGATGATTTGTCTTAAATGATAGAGACTTCACTCCCGCCTCCCATAATCCGCCAAAATGTGGTGCATTGGGCGGATTAAAATGCCAATTGATTCTGTCTTTTGCTAGGAAATTAGCCATATTTCCAGAAGCATTATTTAATAGTTGGAAAACTTCTTTTAGTTCATGGTTGGCGCCAACAAAATTAGAGCCATTGTCACTGTAAATGTCACTTGGTAATCCACGACGCGAGATGAACCTTCTTAACGCCGCCAAAAATGCTTCCGTCGTGAGATCGTTCACTAATTCGATATGCACTGCCTTTACGCTGGTGCAGATGAATAATGCAATGTATGCCTTCTGTGGTCTTTGTCTTCTGCCTCGTTTATGATAGATGAAAATAGGCCCTGCATAATCGACCCCGACTTTCATAAAAGGTCTCACATATTGTGTTCTACAATCGGGAAATTCAGCCATTATTTGATTTTGAACACGGTGTTCATATCTGGAGCATATAACGCATTTTCGAATTATTTCTCTCACTGCTGTTTTTGCCCGAATTATCCAAAATCGTTGTTTCAGAGTGTTAATTAAAAGCGACAGCCCAGCAATGCCCTTGCTTAATGTGGACCTCTCTGATTAGTAGCTTTATCAAGTTAGCGTTGTTCGGTAAAATTATGGGATGTTTTGTTTCGAATGATGCTATTGAATTTTCAATTCGCCCTCCCACTCTCAATAAACCATCGTCATCAATGAATGGAGCTAACGTGAGAAGTTTGCTCTTACGTCCGACTTCTTTCTTTTGCTTTAGTGACTGAATTTCATATGTAAAAAACTTGAATTGAATGTATTTAATGATGAATCTTTCACTACAACTTAGCTCTTCTCTTGTTAAAGGTCCGGAACCTTTCCTAGATCGCCTACAATTGTTTGTAAATCTGCGAATCCAACTAACTACAGTTATGATTCGATGGTAACTGGAGTATGCCTTTATTATAGCTTCTAGGAAATCTCCGGAACATGTTTGTATAGAAAATGCATAAATATTTGGTGGCCTCTCTTCATCATTTGTGCCATAGTTACTTTTCTGTAATGGCCAACTGGGTTCGCTATCAATCAGCCAATCTGGCCCGTACCACCAGAGTTTGTGTTCTCTTAATTCTTTAGCGGACATCCCTCGAGAGGCGCAGTCAGCTGGATTTAATCTTGTAGGAACGTGGCGCCAATTGTTACGACTGATCGATTGGATAATTTAGGAAGTTTTGTTCCCTACAAAAGTTGTCCATCTTCTTGGATTCGATGAGAGCCAGTTCAGGACTATCTTGGAGTCGGTTCAAGCTTTAATTGAATCGATTACTAGAGTGGTGGATAATTTTATCGAATCTACCAGCTTTACCAGTAGCGCACAGGCACTTAATTCTAGTCGCGGAATTGATACTGGTGATATTTTTGTTTTTGCGGGTATCAATCTTGATGTGCAACTTCCGTCCTTGTACAAAACTCGCAATTAAGCCGCTACAGCATAAGCTAGTTCGCTAGCATCACAAACCCCATGGAGACTAATGACGCTCACATCTTTATTTTCAAGCAACCGCCTAGGAATAACTATCTTTGCAGCCTCATTCATATCGTCCCGAATACAATTCCACCTTTCTTCGGCATCGCTAGGTAATGGCTCGTCCCAGTTTAGTTTGACCAGCCATAATGATTGCAGCAGGATTTTAAATCGTATTGTGCTTGGGGCCAACCATCCGAGAGGATCACAAATTTTGCTGCTCTCCGAAAGGATGACTCGTTTTGTGATTGAAGCTGATTTGTGTAGTTCTACCACGAATCTAAAATGATCGTGCTCAGGATTCCAATTAAGCCCTAATAGCTTAAGGCATGTTCCATCGTGATTGTCCTTGATATGTTTAAAATTCAAGGCCCTTAGATCTTCATTAATGGTGTCAAGTAGCTGGTCTGAATTCGAACTCCATTTACGTAGCTGCATACCTGCTTCATTTATAATCGTGATTAGATTATCCTTTAAACGTATTGCGTCGCTTAAAGTGTTCGTTCCCGTCATCAAATCGTACACGTACATATCACGATGAAGGGCAATCGATGCTTCGGCAAACCTGTGTTTATTTAGTTTTGATAATTTTTCAATAACCCTCGTAGCCAGAAATGGCGCAGCTGATGTTCCGTATGTGATTGTTTTTAATAAGAGGGCATCATTGAGTGATATATCATTGTTTGTTTTTGCGGAAGTATCGAATACTACACGCAGCTTTGTTGTAGTACTTTGTGCCTTGAATATTCCATGATGCGGTAGAAACACGCTGTTGTCTCTAATTGCTCTTTCCTTGCTGATTTCTGTCATGTGTTCAAGAGTAATATACTCTGTTATGAACTCTCTATACATTCGGGTAAACTCCTCATCTCTCGCGAAACTTTTTTCTAGTGTCGTTAATCTCTTTATTGCCATATTTAACGAATTTCCAAAGATAGGGCGCTGCTCCTTAAACGGTAGTCTTACAATGAATCTTCCATTTGAAGCTCGAGTAGTATTTGCGACGAAGTGTGTTTCACAACCTGCTTCTTGTGGCGTCAGCTTGGATTTCAAATCAATACCTTCCTTTAACTCCCAAAATGCTCTCAAACACTTATCTAGATTAACTAGCTGCGTGTGATTTAATACGGTAGTTGGTAGTGCCGTTGAGTTGACTTGATTTTTACTTTGTTTTCCGACCACTATCCAACCCAATAAGTAATTTTGTGCTATAATTTTCCCTTGTTCATTTCTAATTTTTTCTGCGCTTAATATGTCAAATACACTGTCAGCTCCCAATAAAATATCTATAGACCTTGATGAGTTCCTATCTGGATTAGCCAATTGTAAATTGGCCTACAGTTTTAGATCGGATGAATTCATATGCAATGGTGGTAAAGTTGCAGTAACCTTCGGAAGTATGTGAGCCTCTACTTCCATTTCAGTGATATCGCTTAAGTCGGTAAATTGTATCGAAGTAATTCCTCTTGTTGAATCTACCTTACATTGCCCAATGCCGGAAACTGCGATTCTTCCGTTTCGTCTTGGTTAACCGAGGCGCTGTACACACGCTTCGAAAATGAATGATAACTGCGAACCAGTATCTAATAGTACTCTGCACGAAACTCGTTTTCCAAAACCATCCCTTACTCGAACAATAGCAGTTGGTAGTGCTGACTGTATTGGAACAATGGATGCTTGCACGCAATGAATATGTCTCTCTCTTCATCCTGTGTGGGTACATTTGCAACAATTGAGGTTGTTTGTGAGTAGGTTTGCTTATGTAGTAGTGTATATGATGCCTTTTTCTACATACGTGACAACTCTTCTTGGATTTGCACTGATAAACCGAATGCGAATATGATAAGCAATTAAAACAGCGTCTCGTATGTTTAATGTAAGCTCTACGCTGTTCAGTTGTTTGTTCTAAATATTGACTACATTGATACAGCAGATGCTCCGATGATTTACACAAATCGCATGTTATAGTGTTAAGTGCGTATGCCCTTGAAGATATAACTGTCTTCACGCGACTATTGGATGCTGATGATTTTCCACTTGACCTTAGTGACTCTAATGCATCTGACCTGTTGTTTAAGAATTCTAAGAATTCTTCAAATGTGCTAAAATCTTTGTTAGTTGTTTGTTGCGACCATAATTTTCTTGTCTCATCATCGACTTTATTGAGCAGGATGAAGATGAGCCAAGGGTCACGTGATTCAGCTTTAGAACCAAGCGCCCGAAGACCTCTGATTACTTCGACTAACTTATTTAGTACTCCCCTAATATCAGCAGCAAGATTAGACCCGATATTTGGTAGTTCTAGATAAGTTCTTATAAATGCGTTGATTGTGTGTTTTTTCCTGTCGTATCTGTCACGTAACTTCTTGAATGCTTCGTTATAATTGGTTTCAGTAATTGCAAAATGTTTTATTAGGGACGCTGCTTCCCCGTTCAATAAACCTTTAAGGTATTGAAACTTCTGCGATGGAGTTTGCGCAGTGTTTTCATGGATAGTGGACGTATACAAATCATGAAACGACTGCCACTCCATAAAATCCCCACTAAATGAAGCTATATTGATTTTTGGTAGTTTAACTTGTGCACGCCCTTCATTATTGGTTGTGGTGTTGAACAACGCTGTATCTTGAGAGGCACCCTCTAAGGATAACGATCTGTTCAACTTGCTCAATTTCGTAATGGCCCCATAATAAATATCCTCGAAAAGTATAATTTTGGAGGGCTCATCTGTGCTAATTAAAACTATTTCTCTCTCGGTATCACTAAAATTCTTGAGTAATTCATTTGCTCGATTTTGCCGTATTTGCACTTCCGCGATATCAACTCCCGGTTTCATTGCTTCTACAACTGCTCGCATTCTGTTCATTTGTTCATTTAGCGTTTTACGCTGTTCTTCAGACCGGCTAGTTTTCGCTCAAGCTTTTCGTCTAACGGCATTGTATGTATTTCACTTCACAATTCAATAAATTGGTTTTCACGATTTATAAACTATTTACTGTGCGATTAAAATTTGCGAAATACTAACGAATTTTTTTTTTCTTTCACTCTTTAAGTTAACTGATTTTCTTTAATGGTAAAATTAGCGTTTTACTTATCTGGGTGGTGTGGTCTATTGGTTACCACGTTATTGATTACCAATTCTGTTGAAATCCAAGCTGCTAGGTTTGTGGTTTCGTTTTTCCTTTAATGGTTGAATCTGCAATTGTATTAAAAGCCTGATCTGGGTCGAAGGACCAAAAATGTTGGAGCAAGGTCGTCCCCTTGCGTTGCTTCCCATGACGAATAGGTATTTTGTCGATCTTATTTTGACTATAATCTATTATTTTGCGCAATGATTTATTGCAAATTATTAAAATAGATTTTTATGAAAATAAAATTTTGAAAACAACTTTAATTTTTTTGTTTGTGTTCTTTATTGATCACTTGTTAATTTTTTAATGATAATAATTTTTGTTTTTACAAATTTCAATTGTTTTTTTTTTGGAGGAAAAAAGTGAAAATTCGAAAGAACCAGTTTTCATAAATTTGTTGTAATAATATAATTCAGTTCAGTGGTTTTTCGACCTTTCAGCTTTTTTTCGCAGAAATATTATGTATAATCCTTCTTCATCTACTAAAATCTATATAATAACAAACAATAAAAATGTCAAATTAGAATTATGCCTAAGGTATGTATAAATCCAATTAAATTCCAATAAGATTTTATATAATTTAATGTAATTACAGGTTAATTAATTTAACGATAATAAAGCGTAAGATCTAAGATAAGTATTTTGATATTTGTATATATTTGTGCATAATTCAATTCATAAACTTAATATAATTTTCTTTTCTTTTCAGAAAATATAATCGCGAGTTGGATGGTGTCAATATAAATTTGATAAGGTTGTGACTCAAAATAGTTAAAATTCGAAATTTTTGGTATTAGTGCTTTGTACTAGTTTTATTATGCCATAAAGTATAACTCTAAACCCATTTTATATTCCAGCAATACAAATGAAGCTACTCGTACTTGATAACATGAAAACGGGCCACCTAAAATTTTTTTCTCAAGCTTGGATATGGTTTGAGTCAGACTTATTCGAATCCCTTTTAGAAAATGTATAAAGGGTCTACTTTTTCCTATGCGACGTATTTCTACCAGAATTATTATGAACCACACTATCTAGAATCTAAAAACACAAACCAGATCCAAACCCAAAACTTCTGTTAAATTCGGTAAATAACTTGGCTTACAAATACATACATAAACTGTATTTTGCAAATAATTATAGAATTAGCCTCTAAAACGGTTTGATTTTACAATCTAGAATTTGGCCTGTATTCATAAATGGAAATTAACTACAAAAAATGCAATAGACTTTTAGATTTGATGTCATCTAGTTAAAGCAATAGTCTGGCTTAATAGTCCTGAGTTTTTCTATTTTAAATTTGGGCCGCCATCTTTCAAACAATATATTTTTATGCTTGAACCTTTAGAAAAATTAATTTTGTTCGCTAGCATGTTAAAATTTTTAAAACTTGCTTTGACTTATTTGGTTTTTATAAACCAAAAAAAAAAAAAACTAAACTCTGTGCAAATACACTAAACTTAACATAGTGGCAAATGATCCTGTTTAATTTTTATTTTAACTGAGTTTAATTTTTTGGTGAACGACATAAATTTCAAGAGAGCTTTCAGATTTATGTTTTTATTATCCGAAAATGAAATTATAGAATTAATATTGAGAATATTTCTGCCATCCCTGCTTTAATTCTGGTCTGTAGAAAGCCATATTTGTCAATATTATAATAAAAAATCTTCTAGATGTTTCAAATACAAGATACACAACAAATAATCTTTATTAAGTCACAAATTAACATATTGTACAAATTTTCTCTTTGTAATAGTAAAATTAGATAAAGTTAGCCTTAAAAGTCGATCCTAATAAACAATTTCGTTTTAAAAACTAGGTTTAGGCTAATTTCCACTCTGTGGTGTCTTTAATTCATTAAAATATTAAGAATGTTGTACAAAGTTACGGGCGACCAGCAAAAAATTATAAACTTAAAAATTAAAAATTAACAAAGATTAAAAATGTGGCAGTTATTATTTCTGTATTCTTGCCCGGACAAAAATGTACGTCGCTTAAGAAATTTAACGTAGCTTCGTTGAATTTAAACTGCCCAAAATTACATTGTAGGTAGCACAGAAACTATAGCAAGTACGGACCATTTTTTGAAACGTGTTGAACCAAATTATTCAAGAAGTAATCGAAACTAATAAAATTTAATTTTAATATTGTCAAAGTTAAAGTTTCACATGTAGGAAGAGAAACGTTTCATATTAAATTGTCTTGTAACATGTCATTCTAACTCTTATTGTAGAAAAATTTAAATTTTTAATTTTGCACCGAATGCCTTCAGTGGTAGTGATAAATTCAATGAATTAAATTAGTAAAAAATGTCGAGTTTCGCGGTTTTTACATGCAGGAAGAAAAACGCTCAAATTAAAATTGGAAATAAATATTTTGTTGGTAATAAACAAATGTTTTAAGAAAATAAAGACCAACCACTTATATTATAGCACTGAATTAGATAAGAGGTAACGCCAAACTCACACAATTTATTTTTATGTAACTAAATTTTATAGTTTTTACATGCAAGAAGGGAAACGTTGACTACATAATTGTAATAAATTCTTCAACAGATAATTACCTAAAACTACTTTGTAGATGATTGAAAAATTATTTAAAGCAGAACCTTTGTTAAAGCCAATTAAACCGAACTAATCCCGCGGAAAATGTTAAAAAATAATTTTAAGATGATTGAAAAATTGTTAAAGAGTTTTACACAAAAATATAAAATATGTCTAGCTATATTCGATACAAATAAACAATTCTTATTATCTAGATCAATAATAATAAATATTACAATACATATAGCTCAATTTTCAGAAGAATTCATAGTTTCGGTTAGTAGCAAAATTAAAATCGGTCTGCATGGCTCAATATATTCTGATTAGGGTTAAACAAATATTTAAATCAAATACGGAATATTTTTATAAGCTATTGCACCGAATAACCTAGTAACACTAAATCTATAAAATTAGTCGAGGTAAATTGTTTTTACATGCTGGAAGATAAACTATCAACATAAAGTTGCCTAAAATTATTGTGCATGTTAGGAAATGATTTAAAGAAAATATGAACCATTGTTAAAACCCGTTGTATTTAATGGTTTAAGAGATAGACCAAAAATATACTATTTTGCACCGAATGACATCAGCGATAATGATGAATTCAATCAAATGAATTTTAGAAAGTGTACAGTTATGTTTTTACAAGCAGGAGGAGAAACGATAAACTCAACATTGCTTAAAGTTACTTAGTAGATGGTTGAGTAATGGTACAAAGCATTATTCAAACATATTACACCCAATTATTATGTAGATAACGCTAAAATCATAAAATTTGATTTAAAGGAGTTATCCTTTATGTGACTGGATTTGTACTCAACAGTTTTTTTTTCATTTTTTTGTTTCGTTTCGGTTTGTTTCTTTACATATTTTGTAAAAATATTGTTCAAATTCTATATTAGTTTATGTTGCGTAAATTTGTATTCATTGCAGTCTGCCAAAGATGTTTTGCTGTCCAATCACATAGGTTATTTCTTTTACATGCAGGAAGAGAAACAATCGATAAAAAATTATTTTAGATGATCTCTTAGAAAATATAAAAATATAAAAATACAATTTTTGCATATGTAATGCTAAATTTTATAAATTAAATTTAAAAAATTTACAAATCTAATTTTTTTATTTTTAATTGAATCATTTTTTATTTATTTATTTTATGTAATTGGCGTTCCATAGTCTCTGGCAAGTTTAAGTAAACGACACCATTGTTCTGGATTTTAGATCAGCACAACGGTATTTACTTTAACAATTACACCAGCCGAAAAGGTTTGGTTCTGTTAAACTACGTACTAGCAAGCGTGTTGTTGCCCCAAATGTTAACATTTTGCTTGAGCCTTTCTTCATGTTACCGTGCAACCGACGTTTTCTGGTACGGTTTTTGAAACGTTTTTTTTCGTGTACATGCAAATACGCATTTTAGTAAAATAAATTATATTGTTTTGATTAAAACTAATAATTTAGTGAATAGAAAGAGAGTGAGTGGCGCGAGCAGTGACAAATAAACAGCGAAATAGAGGAAATGCTCCGGTGATTTCAAGTAAGTAAACGATTAATGATGTGTTATTACCAAATAATTTATTTGAATTTTGCTGTTAGATTTCAAATATCAAATTCACAAGAAGTTCTTACACGGTTTGCCCAATCCGTCAAGGTTATTATTACTATATTCTTATTATTTGTTATATTCGGTGAAAGCGTCACTACATATTGTATAATATAATTTAAAGCTTATTGAGCTCGGTGGCTTCCTGTTTCATTCCCGGTTTGTCAAAAGATATATTTTATTCCTTTTATCTTTGTGAACTGGCTGGTATATCGTTATAAGACATAATTTTACAGAACATTTTTTCTATTTCCCAATTTTTAATGTTTTTCGATGTTTGTTAATGTTTTTTTTATCGGAATCAGAATTTAACAAAAAAGAAACGTTGACATAAGGAAACATCTCATTGCCCGTAACGTTTTTTTTACTTTTTTTTCAATTTAGCGAGAGGCTTAGATCTACTTCTACACAATTTACAGATATATTCTTTAATATGTAGAAATTATTCCGATCTCATACTTTGTTTAAATCAATTTGCCAATAGTGTGCTTTTCCAGTTGATAGGGCTTCAGGACTGCATTTTCTGATAGCTCTTAGGAGTTCTTTACGTTTAGTCGTTTTAACCTAGAGCCCTAGCCCCAGTGGTCATTTTTTACATTCAAGTCTCCTCCAATTATAAATCGTTTTTCCAGTTTACCGAGAAACTTGAGATAATCTTATTCTTTTAATGTTTGCTTCGGTGGGAAATAAATACTAACAGCATAAATAGAATTATTTTTGTTTTCGACATTTATAGCAGTTGCTTGTATTTCTTCGGTTTCATATTTTAACTATTCATAGTAATGAATATAGTATAATTATAACAATACTACTTTCTTTAGAAGTGTTTTCAGGATGAAAAGTGTGATATATTTGATAATTTTAAAAATTAATAATTAATTGTCTGGTGACGTTATTTTCCGTGTTGAGGTATACATCGATTTTTCTGTGTCCAGGATCACCTGCAATTCTGGTTGCTGTTGCATAAGTCCAGTGGCATTCAATCATAAAATTCTAAGATCATTAGACCAACGTGAAGTTTCAAACACCGATGTGAAGTTTACAAAAAATAACAAATAACCAAAAATATGTATGTATTAGAAATGCTCAAAACAAAATTCTTATTGGAATGAACTGAGTGATTTTTTTTCCGGGAAGTTTCTAACAAATAATTAAAACCTAACTATAAGATTACAAACAGAACACATAAAAACTAAAAAAAAAATGGTTTTAAATTCCCATGAATGAGTTTTTCCATGTAAAGCTTAGAAGACAAATTTTTTTTGAAACGGAGGATTTGGAATCTTGTTAATAGCTGTTAAACACTTAAAATATTGAGTATTTTCTATTGCGGGCCCATTAATAAGCACTGCCAGAGATTTGGGCTAGGTTCGGCTGTATATGTGATATAAGTCAAAGTGTAGGCTACATTATTCAGAAGAAGTTTTTTCGAAACGGAATATTTGGAATCTTTTGTTAATGGCCGTTTTTTACTTAACATAATGAGTATTTTCTTTTGGGGGTCCATTAACAAGCACTGCCAGAGATTTGGATAAGGTTCGGCTATATAGGTCATAAAAGCCCAGTTATAGGGTACATTATCCAAAAGAAGTTTTTTTCGCTGGACCCACCGTGCACCCATTACACAAAACAATACCTAAGGATATAAAAGGAATGTTATTATTACAGATTCGACCCGGTTAAAGACACCTATGTAGTCAGAAGGTTAATAAAATTGTTGTATGGACAAGATCCATTAACAGGATTCCTAATCCTCCGTTTCGAAATAACTTCGATCGCTTATATGACCTATATAGCTGAACCTTGCCCAAATCTCTGGCAGTGCTTGTTAATGAGCCCTTAATAGAAAATACTCAATATTTTAAGTGTAATAGAGCCATTAACAGGATTCAAAATCCTCCGTTTCGAAAAAACTTCTTCTCGATAATGTGCCCCATACCTTGGCTTATATGACCTATATAGCCGAACCTTGCTCAAATCTCTGGCAGTGCTTGTTGAAGGGGCCTCAATAAAAAATACTCAAAAGCTTTATTAATAATTATTATTACATTTACATTTTAATTGGAATCCTATAGAGTTTTACTATTTTTATTGGAATCGTATACGTATCCGTTTCCATTTTTTGTCGGAAACTTCACGGGCTCGATCATTAGCCCTCTTTCTGGTTAGGGATGGCTCCCTTAGTGTTTTACACTAGTTTCTGTAATCGCTCATCAAACGTGAGTCTGCTAAAAATCAATATAACTGTTTGATTTGTAACGTAATTTTGAGCAGTTTTTCCTTAATCTCCATTACTCATTGTTATTTGAGATTAATTCATTTTACCCAATTGTTCATAATTAGCTTTTTACACACTCTCTACTCTTTTCTTAATGGCTTGTTTCCTGAATTAACTTGGATTTTTAGCAATAACATTTCATTTTTGATGTTTTGTAGCTCGATATCCTCTGTTGTTAGCCGGATGGTTTTCTCCAAAGTGAACACATTTAGGCTAAATATTTTTAGCTGTTACACAATTTCTGGAATGAACTTTAGCTAAACATTTAACATACCTAGGTGACATTGTTAACATTGCACTCCAAGATGCATTTACTTTGCCCCATCGTTTCATCTTAGTTGATTCTTCAGTTGCCTTAAATCCTTTTGATTTCAATTCATCAACAATATTTTTTTGCTTTGCACGTCGAGTGTAAGCATTTAGCCATAACTATTATTGATCTGGTTTATTTGTTTTGAAACTTGTGAACGTCTTCTTCCTTTAACATTTTTGCCATTTATTTCTAAGTTTCGTTGTCTTCAAAGTTTATTTTGATGGTGCTTCAGTAAATCATTTTTACATTAAACTTATCAGTTGTAGTAAATCATAGTCTTTAATTTTAACTATTAAAATTGGTGGTGGTGGAGTATTTTTTTTGGCTATTTCTGGATAATGACTTTTAGGATAAATATTAACTTTTAGTTTGCAGTATAAAATTGATTAAATTACATCGTAGATTCGAGGCACATTTTAAAATTATACAATCCACATACATCCATATACATAATATGAACCATTTTCCATCGAATTTCATTAGCGGTACTGGTAATTTCAATTAATTTAATTTAAAAAAATATATATTTATTGTTTTTATAAGCAGGAAGGGAAATGATCAACATAAAATTGCTTAAAATTACGTTGAGCACCCTAGAAGATTAATTTAAGTAAATATTTACCATTGTGAAAGCCTGTTGTACCAAATAAATTAAGAAATAACTCTAAACTCATCAAAATTTAATTTTAATGAGTTAAACATTTTTCGTTTTTACATGCAGGAAGAGAAACTCTCAACAAAAAATTACTTATAATTTCATTATAACTATATAGAGAAAAAAAATTAAAGAAAATATGGACCGAATACCACAGCCTGTACACCAAGATAACGCTAGAGTCATAGAATTTAATTTTTTAAGAATTTAACATAATTGTTGTACATACATAGGAAGTGAAACATTCGCTATAAAATTGTATTAAGAAATTTTGCATACAATTAGAAAGTTATTTAAAGCAACCATGGGCCATTGTTCAGTCCGATTATACCGAATTACTAAAATAGGAAACTCGGTAGATTTGGTTTTAAAGAGTTTAAAGTTATAGTTTTTACATGCAGGGAGAGAAATAGTCGATACTAAATTATGAAAAAAGCCTCGATTATTTAAAAAAATTTGTAAACCATTTAGCATCGACTATTTGATTTTAAGGTATTTGAAATTTCTGTTCAAATAACTTAAAAAAGGGAAACAATGAATATAAAATGGTCATGAATTACCTTGTAGGCAATTTAATAATAATTTTTAGCAAATATGGATATTTGTGTAAGTCATTCCATTCTAAGTTTTGCTAAATTCATAAAAGTTTAATTCATTGAATTTAAATTTAAGATATTTACATGCAGGAGGAGGAAATCAACACATTGTACCGAAAACTACCAAGCGAATGTGGACCATTGTATAAAGCTGTTGCTCATGAATAATGCTTCTAGTAAAACTAAATGTATACAAATTATTTTGTACTGTTTTCAATTCATTGATTTGCAGGAAGACGCGGTTTTAGTACAGGAAAGTCTAATATTACTTCGGAGAGACAATTATTGCACAAAATGATAATGTCGTTAATGAATTTGACATTAAATTTTATTTCAAGGATTTCTAAGTTACGGTTTTTACATGCAGGAAGAGAAGTGGCAACTGACAAATTATTTAAAGCAACTAAGGACCAATTTTGTATTGAAAATTTTCTAAGAAGCATCGCTAAATTCATAAAATATAATTTTAAGGAGTTTCAAGTAATTTTTTTAAATATAGGAAGAGAAACATTCAATATAAAATTGTCTTAGATTACCGTTAATCAAACAATTGAATTTCGAGTAGATCAAAGAGCAGAAAGAGAAACATGTAGCATTATATTGTTATAGATACAGGATCCGGTAGATATTACCAATACATTTATTTTTAAATAATTAGTAATAATAAAATTTAGTAAATATTTGTTACTGAGCTAAAAATTAATTTGTTTATTTTTATTAAATCACATTTCACTGAAACGTGTCTTGGATCAAACATTAATAATAAACAAAAAATGCTTGTAATTTGAGGTTTAATATTTCTATTTCTAGTAAATCAAAATTAGGGCCTACTACAAATATTTTCAATGCAAATATTAACTTATTCCAATATTCCAAATAAAGTGAAACTTTAAAATTATAAACAAATGTACATACTCGTATACAGCCAACAACAAATAAATTAAATATAACTCAATTTCTTAAGTAAATAAAATTATTTTTAATATTTCAATACGACAATTTTATAGTTTGTCTTCGAGCGTCTTGATGATGATTGATGATATTGATGATCATTGAGAAAGTAAAAAAAAAATAAAATTAATTTTTTATTTGTTGTTATATTGATTTACACATTATATTTTATTATTTATATTTACAATCATATTAAATCACTTTATTTTGCCAATACAGTATTCGTCTTCGTATATGTCATGTTTTTTCATTCACTAGAAAATGGTGTTGTGGAATAGTATTTCTTACATTAAAAAGTAGACATAAACAATTTCGAATTAATTTTATTTTCATTAATGAAATCTGTTGTTAGACATCTCTGGTTGGATTCGACAAATTGATATCTCGGAAAATTGAACTTTCCAAATGTTTTTTTTTTCCCAAAATGAATAGAAAACAATCTAGAATTAGAGGAGTAAACAAAGCTATAAACATTAGCCTTCAGGACGATAATTCAGATCTTGTTCTTAATATAAGTTTTGTATATTTAAAAAATTATGGCAACTCGACATAGAGAATGATAGTTCCTTCATTTTGTCTGGGATACCACGAAAAGTCCACTCGGCATTCAATTCGATTGAGTTTTGTCAACAACTTTAATGATTCATAATAATTTATGTTTGTTATACACTTAATGCATTTATCATTTTATTGATTATCCTGTAATCTTAATTGTTCGAAACAGCAATGAACTCATTAAATTTGATTGATTTTTCATGTTACCAAGATATGTTTTAAGGCCTAAAATAAACAAAAAAACATTTTGCTTTGATTTCTATTGATCAGCACGTACAAAAGTCGTATAGTTTACTTTGTAGTACGTTTTAAATAAATTAATGATTATTACATTATGGTTAATATATCTTTTATAATTGTACATATTCAAAAGAAGTGCATGTTTGCTTCCTAAACAATCGCATTATAATATTATTGTTTGTTTACGTTGGAAAATGAAAGTGCTATTCCGCGAAAGTTGCCGGAGATTGAGACATCAACTAGTGTATAAATGTTTAATAACATCATATTCATTAAATTTAAGAAACGAATTGACTGAATTTAACATTTTGAATAAAAAACATTTTAAAGCATTTTTTCGCAACACTAAACAGTATTTGTACCTAATATTTGTAAAACTTTCTTTACAATATCCCGGACGTAAACCCCAGCAACCAAGATGTTACAAGTATTTTCATCTAAAATTTAACAATAACAACAATAATAACTTTCGTATTCGCGATGCTCGTGATAAATCGATTAGCGTCAAAAACAATTAATTTTTAACTAGAAAATAAGAGTAATTTGCTGTTTCACAAAATATTACTGAGGGTGATAAAATGGAATTTTATCTATTTACCAAATTCTATTTAAAATTCACTTTCGATTAAATTTTTGTTTGAAATTCTATAGTACAATGACTCAAAAATTTTTCAATTTTTTTTGAATAAACAAATGTTCTATACAAAACCCTGCACAGAGTAGAGCAATTTAGAGAAGAGGGGAAAATGCAGAAATGTCAACAGTTAGATAAACTAACTTACGCTTAAAATCTTTGCATTTTATTTTAGATGAACTTTTACTGATGTTGATTCAGTAGCTGGGCTAAACTGTGTCTCACAGGGGTTTCCGTTCAAACCATAGTACATGGCTCGATGGCTTAATCGGCTGTGATGTGGTACTAACTCAATCAAACAATCAGCCTTCAAAAATATTTGTTAAAGCAAATGAATACATCAGCTGCAGTTGTTCCTTGTATTATGTAATTTGCAATCCACTTCGACGTTGTGATATTTTTGACTAACCACAAACATTTCTACAAGTTCGTCGATTATTTCATTCCATATTAAGCCACTTGCTTATAGATCTTGGTAACATTTGCAATATAGCACTTACCGCCGGAACTATTTATGTAGCAACCAAAGAACCCGTTTTTCCAAACAACAACGGTATAACGACACGACTATCCCATACAAACCGCATTATTTCTATGAACTTAAATTAGTTGACTCTTTCTATAAACTATATAGAACATTTTATTTTCTTGATACCTCTAAAGATAAGTTCCCGGCCCTGTAATTGTTGCGCTAACGAGCATTTAGATTGCTTGAACATTTTAATAAATTTCTAAACATTTCTAAAATTACTTTACTGTAAATCAGCAAATGATTCTCCGATTTTAGCTCTTGATACCTTTAAATACAGGTTTCCAGACCTGTAGTTATTGTGACAACGCGCATTTAGATTGGTGTATTATTTCTGAAAACTTCGATTTTATTGAAAATCTCCCTCTAGGATCTGAAAATGTTGAGCAAAAAAAACCCAAATTCTACAATTGTGCTCCGTGTGTAGTACTTGGTACCTCTAAAGAGGCCCTGTAGTTTTTGTGCGAACTTAAATTTGAATTGGTTAATTATTTCAATACTTTTCGAATCTATTGAAAATCACCTTATATAATATGGCGCATTGAGCCAATAAAATCTAAAATATGCAATTGTTCTCTAATCGTAGTCCTTCATAACTCTAAAGATTGGTTTCAGGCGCTATAATTGATGTGATAACGCGAATTTAGATTGCTCAAATTTCAAACAAAATTCGACTATTTTTTTAATCACCTTCTTATGAAATTAACTAATTCTGAGCCAAAAAATGCAAAATTTGCAATTGTACCCCGATACTGACCTTAGATACCTTAAGATAGGTTTCAGACCTGTAATCGCTGTTCTAATGCGCATTTAGATTGCTTGATGGTTTCCATAAGTTTCAATTTTATTGAAAATTACCTTACTATTCAGCAAATTTAAAGCCAATAAATCCAAAATCTACAATTGTGTTCCGATTGCAGTATTTAATAACTCTAAAGATTAGTTTTGTGCTATGTAATTGTTGTGCCAAAGCGCATTTAGATTGCTTGATTATTGGTATAAATCTCGTAGAAAATTCGGTTTTATTCAAAATCACCCTAATACAAATCAGCAATTTGAGCAAAAAAAAAAATCGAAAATCTGCAATTTCGCTCCGATTGTGATTTTTGACACTTCTATAGATAAGTTTTGGGTCCTGTAATGTTGTGCTAACGCGTATTTGGATTGCTTGATTTTTTATATACATTTCGTAGAAAATTCGATTTTATTCAAAAGCAACTTAATTTTCAAAATCTGAGCCAAAAATCCAAAATCTGCAATTCTGCTCCGATTGTGGTCCTTTGCTTTCTATAAAATTAATTGTATAACTATATTTACCCAATATCATAGGCCTTTGGGGAAATCTTTTAGCAGCAGTAATTGGAATGAATTTTTTACTATCAAACAATGACATTAAATTCTAATTATACAGCACTACAAAAGAGCGATTTTTTTTTCGCAGAAGCGAAATCAATCAGCTGCCTTTCTCAGAGATTCGGTAAAAAACTTTGCCCTCCATAACATAACTGACATCACGTATGTTATTTATCTCGTTGCGCTTCGTCCATAACTGCTTTAGAGGTTGTTCACACCCATCTTCTATTTGCATCTTCTAAATGCATTGTTGCCTTGGTGTTATTCATGAAAATCCACTGACTTATATTCACTGCCACAATAAAATCTACTCGAACCCTTAGGCTTTCATAGCTCTTTGGAATGATCACAATAAGACTTGTCCATTATCTGTTCTGCCCATTATCTGATTTAGCTATATATACAGAATATCGGGTTCGGTAGAAAAAAGGAAGGGCATATTTCCTCTATAGACAAAATACGTGAGGGAGGTAGGCATAAAAGGTAAAGCCCAATTAAGTTATACAACCACGGTCTACATAAGAGAGGCATAATATGACCTGCACAGAAACAAACATTTCCAATTATTCTTAAGTTACTCCAGCTGAAACACTAACAAGCGACTTTTTTACAACCTCCGGCAATTCACTGTTTGCTATCCAATCCGTCGTTCAAACTGTGGCCAAATACAATTCTGAAAATTTGTCACAATCAATATAACAGCCGCCCACATATTAATTTCAAATTAAATAAGCAAGGTATTTATGTTACCACGCACAATTTCGGATTTTGGATTCCGTCTCCAATGCTGTTAACAAAGATCAATGAATTAAAAAAATCATCGCTTGTATTATTCACTGAGTTAACCTTACAATTATTTGGAACATTTTTTTCCCACGTATAATATAATACGAAAAACATTTATAAATTTTTGGGTGTAAAAAATTTCCCATGTACATATAAACATATGAAATTTTTTATTGACCGCCTGTTTACGTAGCCAATGTATTGTCATACAATGCGTTCTAAAATGTTTAACACTTTACCCATCTTTCGAAATAGAACTTCTGATCTGGAGTCATTCAATGAACAAGAAACGCAATGTGCTCAGCTGTGCTTATTGCAACATAAACAAGTTTCAAAAAATCTGTGCTATATAAAATGTTGTGGCTAAATCAGGTCCAATGTCTAACCACCTCGTCATCAGAGGAATAAAGCTGACTCATCGGTGACTAGGGGATTCGTATGGCTTTTCCACTCCAGTTTCAAATCTGAATCTTTTTTAGATCTGACTTCGCTGATAAATTTCGTATATAGTCCCTAAATATGTTTGATCTTGAAAAGCGGTAGAATTTAGGTTAATTGTCAACGCACATTTATTTTTAACCGTGTCAGTAATTACTCCTTCAGCAAAAATCCGAGATAAAGCGTCGGGTACTAAATTTTGGCTTCCCTTACGTTGTTCAAATTTGAAGTAAAAATCTGTAATTTTAGACTTCATCGAGCTAGCCGTCCACCTAAGTCAGCCTGGTTTAATTACCATTGAAGGCTTACTAGTCAAACGCGAAAATCTTTTAACTTATCAAAAGCTTTTTGTGCGTGTTTTTTCAATTTGACAGATTCTTTGCACTTTGAAAGTTTGGTTAGGGGAGTTGGAGGTCTTTGAAACATCTAATTTCTGGATGGTCGCTATTTTCTTAGTATATGCACATTAATACATCCGTCTTCGACTAAATGGCCCATCCATGTATCTGATTTACTTTAACATGGATTTCTGTACATTGATAGTAAGGTTGTAACAAGTGCAATAATTTATAGTGTTATTCTAATGTAGGTGAAGTTATTAGTAGATCGTCGTGTAGTTCATGGAAAATTGTGGATCAACCTCACATAGGTGAAGGTGAACTTTGTGCATCAATCTTCATATAGTTTGTGGAACATTACTTAAACCAAAGTGGTAAGCTGATTAAGTTTGATTTAAGGGATGAATCATTGATCATTTTCTCCCAGCACACATCTTTCAGGTCAATGCTAGATATGTATTTGTTATGCTGATTTTTCTTGTAATATTTTTGGACAGATATTTTTTTTCTTTTTACTACGGGGCTGCCAGTTTTATGAATAAAGTGCTGATTTTGATTTGATATTACGGCATTTTTAAGGTAATATTTAAGCTTATCTAATAGCTGGGCTTGACTTATTTTTAAAAATTCGAAATTCAGTTTCGGCTGACTTTTGACTTGACCTAAAAGCTGATTTTAAAGCTAACTTTCATACTCACTTTTGAACTCACTTTTCAGCTCAGGTTGCAGCTGTTCATAGATTGATTTTTGAGCTTACGAATAAATTGGCTTTTGTGTTAAGTTTCGAGCAGTCTTGAAGGCTGCTTTTAAGTTATCTTCCAAGTTCTAGTTTTTAGGTCTAATTTTAAAATGGCTTTTGAGCAGACTATTTGGTTTGATTTTGAGGTTTTTTCACTGATGCACTGGCCAGCTGATGAAGCTTGTTTTTGAGCTGACTCTTCAGCAGAAAGTTAAGAAATAAATTAGTGTCACATAAGCGCTTAGTTAAATTAATGCTAGGGATAACTTTTTAGCTGAAAAACTTATTTTAGGATTGGATTTTAAGCTGACGTCTCAGAGCTGACTTTCGAGCTAAGATTAAAGCAACTTTTTAGCTGACTCCTAGTGCTAATTTTTATGCTGACTTTCGAAAACTTTCGAACGGATCCTTGAGTTTACTTTTGGGCTGACCTCTGAGCATAACTTGAACTTACTCTTGCGTTTGCTTTTGAGCTCAAAAATCATTTTTTATTTGAACTTCGAGTTAATTCAAAGTTAACTTTCTAGTTAATATTAGAAAATATTAGAACCCTAGTTACACTAGATGCTGTTCTCATGTATATAAAATACAGAGTCGCCTTTGACATTTCATATTGATATATTTAAATTTTAGGCGCAACGAGCACAAGGAAGAATGAATCTTGCGCTTTTAGCAAAGTTTTCGATTATCCCGAATCTTAAACAATGAAATTTTATAAAGTACATATGAATTTAAATGATTTATTATTCCGACCATAAGCCAATAACACTTAAAACGAAATCGAAAGATATGTATCCGTCTCTTATTATACCGATACACTAAAAACTAGTTCAGTATACTCATTTTTAAGTTGATGCGGTAATGCGCCGCGGTTTAATTTTTTAAGTTAAATTCAAATGGAATACAATAGAATTAATGAGATTGGGTCAGTATTCTAAAATGCGTGCTCATATTTTAGAAAATACATTTGAAACTAGTTTTCTTCGGGCTAACAACCTCTATGGTTAATGACCTTCAAGAATAACTAGGTATATATAGTGGAACATTTTCACAAATCTCATTACATATGAATGTAATTAAAAAGACGATCCACTTGACTCATATAGTATCCAAGTTTTTTCATTTTTCTTTACATTTCTCGCAAACTAAAAGTGGTAATTCAATCTCGATTCGAATGACCTAATTTTGTATGTTTTTTTGTATTATTCACCCTCGTCAGTTTTGAAATAAAATTTTTATTTTAATGTAAATATGTTTGTATTGTGTTTTCGGCACGAGATGATTGAACAGCGATGCGTCAACGTACTAACAATATACACACACTTAATTTTATACATTTGATATAAAGTCTGTCTTTCTTTTAAATTTCTTTAACCTTCCATTATAAAATTGATGGTTTTCAAATTCCATTTCACTTTTAAAGTTTATTAGCTTTTTTTCGTCGAAATTACATCAGCGCAAAATTATGGCAAAACTATAAACTTTGTTTGATTTAATGTGCTTGCTGTAGTCATTTTTTTGGTGACGTAACCAACTTCTTTATGTCGGCATGTAAGAAATGCATTTTGTAAGGTCAATGACATTGATTTTATCTTGAATAAGAGTAATACAAAAAATCGGATGTAAATGAACTCTCTTTCAATACAAGATTATATGACGCCCTATTACTACTTACGGTCGTATAAGAAAAAACAACACTATCTTAAAACCATAAATTAATTTTCTTGTATTTCTTGTTTCATCTTGTGGTAATTTATAAAAAAAAATCGAATTTTTTGTTTCCATTTCATTATGAAATGAAAAATTAATTATGTTTAAACTTGACCAAGACTTTGTGGATATTTAATAGTTACGTTACATGAATCTTTAAAATTATTTACAATGGAATAGTTTCTACATTAACTTCCTGCTCTTGAAGTGCGTTTATTTTATTTGTATTGTACAATTAAATCTGGATAATTACATTTATATTGCGCATACGAGAGATGTAACTTTCCCGGAAATACTGACGATAATTTGTTACTTTGAATCATTTAAATCGATTTAATTGCATGTCAGGGAATCGCTCACACATACCAGGGAGGATATATAGCATTTAACACAAAACAAATGTGAAAATAATTTTTCGACTCTAAAGAGAAACTTTAGCACCTTGTTAGGTTCTTCATAACTTAGTAGAGAAGTTTCATAATGTATACCAAAATCTCTGCATGGAAAACACGTAAGACAATTTCCTACATCTAATCAAAATATTTTACTTTAGCTCGAATAATGATCAACGTTAAGTAGCATAAGAAACACGGAGCTCAATTTAACAAAAATCCAAAAACAACTTCAAACGCTGTTAGAACAATCAATATTTGCAAGCGTATAATTTATTTTGAATGTAACGACAATTAAAATTCCTTGTTCACGACCAAATGGTTTATTCCTGAAAACTATCAAAGTGCCATGTACCATACTGTTAAAGTTAGCCGAAAGTTGCCAGCCGAAAGTGAAAAGTCGATAATGCAGATTGTGTTAGTCCAACCGAAAATAACAAAAAAAAAATGGAAAATCAGATTTTGTAATCCCAGCCGAAAGTGTCCAACCGAAAGTAAAAACGTCGATAATGCAGATTATGATGTTAACATTCCAGCCGAAAATAAAAAATTTTGTAGTAATCAGCCGAAAGTAAATAGCTACGATACATGGATTTAAATAAAAATTTTTCTAAATAGTCTTACGTGGAAAACTTTGTTTAACCTAGTCGTGGAAAATATCGGAAAATCAGAAGAATCCACAAAATTGGAATAATATCAGCCTTTAGAGTG
This sequence comes from Tipula vernalis, assembly GCA_958295665.1. Taxonomy (NCBI): domain Eukaryota; kingdom Metazoa; phylum Arthropoda; class Insecta; order Diptera; family Tipulidae; genus Tipula; species Tipula vernalis. Next base: position 369,303,142 of record OY282558.1, read on the forward strand.
TATATCTGAAGTTAAATCGTTTTTATGTAATTTGTCATTAGCTATCGAATGAAAAAATTCTTTTCAAGTTTCCCGTGGGAAATCTCGGAAAATTCGATTTTCCAAAAATCATTAGAAAATTTGTTTAAACCATCCTCATGCGATAGCTATTGATAAGTCACATCAGTGCAATCCATCTTCAGATATAACGCTGCTTCTAAGATTTACAACGGGAAACATGAACTTATCTTTTTTCCTGGGATAGATATTGACAGGTCACATCAATGCTATCTATCTCCAGACATAAAAATCTAGAGGCTGATTTTATAAAAATTTTCTAATGATTGATGGAAAACCGAATTTACCAAGACTTCCCACGGGAAACTTAAACTGATTTTTTTTATGCGATAGCTATTTACAAGTCACATCAATGCAATCTGTCTCCAGACATACCACTTTTGAGGCTGATTTTATACAATATTTGAAGTTATTTTTGGAAAATCGAATTTTCCGCGAGATTTCCCACGGGAAACTTGAAATAGTAGATCTACGACATTTTAAACTATTTACCACGGCCTCCTACTGGGATCTGAAATGAGCTCACGTTTTCGGCGTCACTTATGTTTTCAACTTTTGAATTAATTTAATTAACTTCACGCAACCCCTGATTACTTGTTAAGGTATGGTTCTCTGCCCACGAGTCAATGAGCCAAAAACTAGCAAAACTCGGTGAATACCGAGGGACGGTTTCAACTCTATAAGTTATTAGATTCCGGTTCTCAATGTTATTTCATATTCGAGCAACTAGTACAGCATCTTGGACTGACCCATGCATATTCATCATTTACAGTCAGTGGGTTGTCAAATAAAAGGGCTGCTACCATCAAAGTTTTATCCCGATTTTTACATCAGAACCGTTTATTCTATTATTGGGACTAGATGTTTTGTTTAAATAATTCATTCAGCCAAAATCGTTACTAATGAATTAGCCCAAGCTCTGTCAACCAGGTGTGTGTGCATCGTCGCAGTGCGAAGTGGCTGATCGCCAGCATGGATATCCAATAATAATAATAAAAATCGACAATAAATTCACGGATCCAGAAATTACAGAAATTATTACTCGTGATTTTGGTATTGACCACTTATTATCGGATTCTAATGATTATGATACCGAAATTCCATTTAATTTACGCAAGTTGAAATCGAATTCAAGGAAGCTACTCAAAACCATTCCTTTCAAATTACGAGATCTGTCTAGTGTGCAATTCTTTGATGGAATTTCAACAACAAGAACCCTTGTTATCCAGTGGAATCCAATGCTTGACATGTTTCAGTCTACAATTGAACTTCCTGCTTCATTTACCACCAACTAAACAATAGCTGGTCTCCAATGTTTCGAGAATATTCGATCCACGCTGTTGGTTATCTTCAACTACAATTAGCATAAAATTGCTATTCCAGCAAATGTAGCGTTTAAATTTGATTGGAATTATCCGCTTCCTCAGCAAATTGTCAATCAATGGTTGATATTGACTGAGAAACCTGTCATTAAATTTAAATTCTGCGTTACCTTACGTGTTTGTGATGCATCGGAAATAGCTTACTCACTGGTTGGATACCTTCGCGTTACAACAGTAACTAGAGTTATTTAAACTTACATGCTAATCGCAACGGCGAAGGTGGCTCCACTCAAACAGATTACGCTTCCACGACTAGAATTGTGTGTAGCCCTTTTAGCAACAAAAATTATGATGTATCTACTTGAAGTGTTTAATGAGCATAAGTTGCATTATTTGGCTGCACGGATTTCGAAATTGTACTTTCATGGCTATCAGACGAACCAAGAAGGTGGAAGACGTTCACCGCTAATCGAACATCACAAATTCTTCGCATTAATTTACGATCTCAATGGTACTACGTTCCATCTCATGAAAATCCAGCAGATTGCGCTTCGCGTGGCATCGATCCAGCAAGGCTCGTAACACACAATTTATGGTGGACTGGCCCGAAATATGATTAAGCCAGAAATCTGGCTACTGAAAGGCTGTCACAACCCAACTGATACATCACTAATCCCGGAGAAACGCAGACCGTTACCTACTGAACTGATTACAACAGTGAAAAATTGTCTCAATACATACCATCCGAATTGTTACTCAACTATTACGATTTCGTATAAGGGTTTGTGGAGATGGAATAACGTCTTACATCAACGTATTGCGAAAAGCTAAACTACTAATTGTAAAGAGCGTACAACTTGAGGTGTTTGAACCCACAATTCTGTCTGAACAAAAAACCGAACAATCAACAAAACGAATTCTTTTGCGCCCTTAGCGTTGTTTTTAGATAAACAAGAAATTCTATGTGTAGGCGGAAGATTGGAAAGAGACATCGCATGAGCTGGTGCTTAGTGAATTTCATCTGTGAATTTCATTCGTTGTTTCCGTTTCAAGGTATAGCTCTCAGCGTAGCTTATAAAAAATTGCCAAAAACTACGAATTACGATGAATGAGTACTCTTCGTGTCGATTTCGCTGGTCTGGTACAGCTAAGAACAAAACAGGGGCGAGGGAGTTCTTAAATTACTAAGGTTATCTAATATCACGTTTTGTACGCTTCATCCTACGGCGGCGGCTTATGGGAGTCAATTATTAAGGCGATTAAGTATCATCTCAGAAGGGATATCCATCATGACATTAGAGGAAAATGCGACTCTTTACGACGTGTCGAGTCATTACTCAATTCAGGGCCAATTGGTCCATTGAAGTCTGATCTAGAGAGTTTAAACTGTTTGTACAGTTCATTTCCTTATTGGAGAAGCGCCAACTACATTATCTGAGTCTTCGATATTCCATGTTAAGACAGTCAAGATGGTGAAATATCAAACAACGATTGCAAGGTTATTGGTAGCAATGGTAGATCACGTACATACATATTTACATAACTTCCAACAGCGACCTAAATGACCAACGAAACCACCAAATCTGCCTGTAGGTGACCTTTTTTTGAATAAAGAAGACAATATGCCTTAATCGAAATAGTTACCAGGGAAGGCTATTCAACTCCACCCTGGTAGGGATACTTGGTCCGCGTCGCACCGGTAAAAACAACTTGTGGAAAGATGAAACGACAATTTGCAAAATTATGTCGTCTACTACTCAACAATGATGATACGAAAACGGAAACGTATTCTTAAGCAATTCATGTCATTTACTTTATGTTAAATATTTTTTCAAATATTTTATTGGGTGGAGGGGGGGGCGGAAATGGAGAATGGTTCTTGAGCATTTATGAAGTCTTTTCGTCCCTCCCAATATATAAATATTGTTTACAAAAATGTACACGTATAATAAAACAATATTTATATATTGGGAGGGACCAAGTATTATATAAACAAATGATCAAGGTTGAACGCAGGCCACCGTTAATATTAGCCGAAAGTTTCCAGTGGAAAATAAAACATTAGTAATGCAGATTATTCCTGCCGAAAATAAAAAATATCCTCCGATGAAAAATCAGCCGATAGCGATCTGCCAAAAGTTACCATGTAAAGGGTTTTCCAATAAGAGGTTTCATTTTGATATTAAAAAAGCGAGTATTTTTTAAGAGAAATCAATAAATGTTTATTTCATTGTAAAGAGGAAGATATGCTTTTAACATTTGAAAACGATATCAGCCAAATGGCCGCCACGACTATACGCTTGCAGCACCATATCCTTTTCATGAAATTTTTCATGACCAATTTGCACATTTGCGGCTGTATGTCCTCGATAACTTCACGAATTCCATCTTTAAGGTCTTGAATCAATTGTGGAGTATTGGCATAGACCTTATCTTTCACGTGGCCCTAAGAAAAATAGTCTAAAGTTGCTAAATCACAAGATCTCGGTGGCCAATTGTGATCACCTCTTCGAGAAATAACTCGGTCAGAAAACTTTTCTTCCAAAATTGCGAACGTTTCGTTGCTTGTGTGGCACGTAGTGCCGTCTTGCTGGAAATAAACGTCGTCCACATCAATATCTTTAAATTCCAGCCATAAAAAATAATTAATCGTAGCTCGGTAGCGCAATCCATTCACAGTTACAGTTGCACCAGCCTCATTTTCGAAAAAAGTAAGGTCCAATCACACCGCCAGCCCAAAAAACCGCACCAAAAAGTGACACGTTGAGGATGGAGAGGCTTTTCAACAATCATTCTTGGATTTTATGAGCCCCAAATGCGACAATTCTGCTTATTAACGCAGCCTCCGAAATGAAAATGGGCCTCATCACTGAAGATGATTTTTCGATGAAAATCCGGATCATTTTGATGCATTTGAATCGACCGGCTTGAGTTCTTGTGTAAACTGAACTTTAAAAGCCTTAAGACTTAAGTCTTTATATGTAAAATACGGTGTAATGTCGTTTGTTAAATGTCTAATTTCAAAGATCGACGAGGAATCGACAAGCCTGGCTTTTCTTCAACACTACGGGCTACAGCAGCAATACAGTATTCTCAGTTGTTCTTGAGCAATGCACACGGTCCGATTATTACTTATTTCTATCGGTGGGGCACGGGCTTTTTTAGGAGCACTTCACTTACTACGAAAATTTACGAAGATGGCTCGATAACTGGTTTACCTTAAAATAAAAACAGTTTTTGTCGCGTGGCATTCACCTGTTGGCAGAAAGATAGAAAAAATGTATAATTAATAATAGGCAATACTTTCAATAAAATACTCTTAACCATTATCATTCGATGAATGTTTACTTTTTACTAAATATTTCGGTTACATATTTACACACCTTGTAAGTCCCAAAAAAATCGTTGAAGTTTTTCGTGGGCAATTGTGGAAAATCCGTGGATTTCAACAGAGTTTGGAGATGAATTGCATATCGTTAGAGAAAATTCCCAGTCCCAGGAAACCTGGAAAAATTCGATTTCCCAAAAATCATTAAAAACTTTGTATAAAAATATGCTTTATGGCTGGAGATGGATTATATTGATGCGATTTGTGAATAGCTTTTGCAGATAAGAATTCAGTTCAAGTTTCCAATCGAAAATCTGTAAAAAATCGATTCTCCAAAACTCGTTATAAAATTGATATAAAATCAGCCTAGAATTAGTTTCTAATGATTTTTGGAAAATCGAATTTGCCAAGATTGCCCAAAGAGCAATTTGAAGAGATTTTCTTACCCCCGAAAAATATTATAGATGATTGTATACCAATGTTAAATATTTTTTGGGTTCCACAGGTTTTACATAATGTTAAACGAGAAAGTAGAGTAACAGGTTTTACCACGTTAACGTAATGACAAAAGTGTTTAATGCTATCCATGCATCCATAGTAATATTCGGCTAAACGATATCGGCTGATAATTTTATTTTTAATTTCCAATAATATCCATTTTCCCATTTCAATTCTTTACTTCCTGCTCGATACTTTTTCGATTTTTCCTAAATTCCCTGAAAAACGTATCTGATTTTTTGTTCCAGCGTAAGCTATTGACGAATCACATCATAGCAGTCCAAATATTAATCCAAGCATGACAGCGAAAATGTTTTTGTTTGTACACTCCCTCACTCCTTTAAATAAACATTTTTAGTGTAGCATGTGACAAATAATTATTCAATTCATGTAACCATCAGAAATTTTGTATACAAATCAGTCTTTAAATTGTTACTTTTGGAGGTGGATTCCATTTTTTGTTTTTTGTTTTGGTTTTATTCTATGCAAATCTGTTTTGGAGCTCAAGGCACTCCCAACTCTTTCGTAGTTTAGCCAAATCGAGGACATACGGCTATATACCCGTTTTTTGTATAAACCACCTGCACATTGCATTGCTTCATGCCAACCTACAGTGCTGACATGAAAGGTGGGTTGGCCCATGGATTCCGCACTCTCAACAGGAGGTCATAGATGTGTTCATTTTCATCACCGATCGTAATCAGATGATGAAAAATCCCTTTTGCATCCCGTCCCTATCGGGATTTAAACACGGTACGTCCCGATCCAACCGCCGCAGCTTTAACCACTGCGTCGTTTGGTCGGTAGTGGATTCCATTGACGTGATTTGTTAACCTTCTGTAGGTGATCTGTATTCTCTAACGTTGTTGGTGAACAGGGGTCAGACTGACCCCAACGTTTTTCCTTGTATTTTAGATGGGAAATACAAAAAACCTCGTTTTTTTTTGTTTATATTTTCATTATTTTTATTATAAAAAAGAAAACAAATTATTTCAGATATATTTACATTTTATCATAAATTATGGCGAAGCATCATCCATCAGTTCATCTTATTCTGAATCAAGCACTTCGGTATTAAAGCATCCATCGCAAATGATTTTTGCATGTTTAGGACATGTTGGATTCTCGCACAAATGGCATCGAATTCTTGTTTGTACGTCAGCATTTCTAGGACATAGAGAGCACCGAGGTCTGGAGCTACCACGTGATCGTTCTTTCGCCTCATTTGAAGGAATTCGTTGCTCGATTACCCTGTATCCAATTTGGTGCATTGCGGTAACACTTTTCTTCATAGCCTGAGGTTTTGCCAAGCGCTCCAAAATGTGGGGCATTTACTAATTGCATTGCTAATTCTTTCAAAAAGATCTTGCGTGCTGACGGTACATCTTTTACGAAGAGTTTGGGATTTGCTAATTTATAAAGATTGAACGATGGCTCCCAAGTCAATCATATTGAAAAACAATACCATTGGCCATCTATTTGTCTTTCGTTTACATGAGTACGTTTGAACTAAAAAAAATAAATACAATAGTTTTTATTTATGTAGAGAAAAATCGTATAAATAAAAAATTTATAGAACAATTGAATTACTTAATTTGTCTAGCGTGTCAACGCCTCGTGTAATGTGGACAGCAACAACACATTCGTTCTTTTTTTTGATACATAACTCACAAGGGTCAAATGGTCATTGAAACAAAACAACGAGGATCCTTCGAGTCTTTCCTTTACGAAAGATTTATGAGCAAACTCTTTCGGGATATCTGGTTTGTTACTCCTTATTGCTCCAATCACTGTGGTTTTCTTTTCTAACAATTGATCCGCCAATTTGCAACTGGTGAAAAAGTTGTCCATAGTTATGGTGCGTCCTTTGTTTATATATGGCTACGCCAAACGATGCACCAGGTTTAGCGCATACTCGGAAGAGCACGGTTCATTTGGTTGCCTAGCCACATAATGTTCGGTAGTGAGAGGATAACCATTTTTTTGCATCACAAACCCAAAAAATTTTAATCCCATACTTTCCGGGTTTTGATGGAGTGTATTGACGGAATGAACATCGCCCTCGAGTTAGCACCAATTGTTCATCGATTGTCAAATACGCCGACGGTGTATATGGAAGACGGATGTTTTCCGTAAACATATTCCAAATATCACGGAATGGTGCCAATTTATCAATTTTCAAACGTTCTTGTCTGGTCCGGTAATTATCGAATCGCAGCAATCGCAAAAGCTGCTTCAATCTTTGCTTGCTTCAATATAATTCATTCGAATTAGTATCGTACCATTTTATTGAATTGGCGCCTGCTCTACTACAAAACTCATGGGCCTTTCGGTTTGTTTCATCAACAATAACATTTACTAAAGGTTCCGAAATTTTTTTTTTGAAATACCTGAAATAACAAAAATAAACCAATTAAAAATTGTTGCAATTTAGATTTTGATAGTATTGTCATACCTGAAGGTGTGTTCCCATATTTTGAGAACCTTGTAGCGTTAGTCCGCGGGTTTCTTTAAAAATTTGAAAATTTCGCACTTTTCTTACAGCAGGTGGATTTGCGTTCCACTTTCTGTTGAATTTTTTGTTTTGGCAGCTGTACCACGATCCGAATGCATCTTCTTCTTCGTCTTCTTCAACTGGAAATTCTTCATCTCCTCCAAGTTCCTCGTTGTCCGTTACATCTAACTGATTAACTTGACCCTCATCATCATTGTTGTCGGAATAATTACCATTAAAATTATCATTGGCTACTTCATCATCGGAACTGTCTGTCGAAACTTCTTCGAACAAATCTCGTAGTTCTTGGTTGGTTTGACGCTTTCGAAGCATTTTACGAAGAACTTACCTTGCATAAATTCACCACAAAGACACTACACTATATACACACAGGAATTACTTTTCTATTAAAGACTGCCCGTTTTCAAATAAATTATATATCACACAAATATTAAAATACTTTTCAAACTAATTCCCTTAAAATAATTAGGTATGCACCTGAGAATAAATATACAATATTTACTTCGTCACAATGCTCATCAAACAAAGGAATCTGAATTAGTAAATCGCATTTGTAGATAGCTGTATAAACTACAAACATATGTATTTATAATTTTATATTATTATTGTTAGTCAAAAAACAAATGTATACATAAAAAATTTTACCGTTTTTTTTACAAAAACGCGTATTTTCAAAGAAATATTGAACGGAATAAGGTGTTACATTCAAAATACATTGAAAAATGTTGGGGTCAGTTAGACCCCTGTTCAACGTTTTAGGACTAAAAACATTCAAGCCATGATAAATATAGTAATTTCAACAGCTTTTGTTCTGGCTTTGCTTTCAAAGTTCTTAGAACATATCATAATGGGCATTCCTAGAATATCAGCCCAAACTAGCGGCCCAAAAGGATTTAAATCCACTTTAAACTAGGCTGGGGTCAGTCTGACCCCTGTGCATCTACAGAAGGTTAATAGCTACAGCTATGAACAAATATAGTTCAAATTTTCCATGGGAAATTTGGGAAAATTTGATTTTCCAAAAATCATTAGAAACTAATTAGAGGTTAATTTTATACAGCTTGTTATAGTTTTTGGAAAATCAGGTTTGCCCAGATTACTCAAGAGAAACTTGATCTGGAAGTTTATTTTACTACTGCATTTAAATTAATTTTAGAATAGTACAGCACAAAAACGTATTTAAACGATCCATCGACATGAATATAGCATTTTGGTACCGTTCATAAACAACCAAACGGTATAATTAAATTATTGTTTTCTTGCATTTTATAATATAATTTACAAAAAGAATTAATGCACTACCAATCAAGAACGAAAGGCACAACCTTTAATCATATATCAAGTACATCGAGACATGCATGCAGTTCAATATTTTATTGTCATTAAATCGATCACATCACTTGGTTCGATAACATTCAAAGTAAAATTGTAAAGTTAATTAAAAATATTAAATAAAATAAAAAATTCTATTAATTTTGAATCAATATTGATTTATGTTTGCTCAACTAAATTTAAATAATTTGTGTTACCAAGGAAGACATGTTTAAATTAATAATTTTATGTGTACTTTTACAAATAATCATAATTAATTCAAAATCATTAAATAACCAACTAAATAATATTAATAAACAAATTAGTAACAAAAATAGTGAAACTGCACGTAACAGCACCACACCACCAAAAAGTGATAAAATTTTGATGTTTAAAAAATTTAAATCAATTAATAAAAGTAATCGATATGATACCAATAGCAATAATATGACAACAACAAATGAGGAACATTTTTTAAATGATAATGAAGGTAAATATATGATTGCAATAATCGTGATTCGTAATTACAAGCGCACGATATAAATTTTTATTGTACCAGCGACACGTCTTACATAATTAAAATTATGTGTGCGCTTGGGTTATTCAAATCCTATATACCGTAATTAAATAATTAAATATACATGAGGTTTTTTGTTCTATGGTTGTATTTAGTGGTCTGAATAATAAATTTATTTAATTATAAATTAACCCCCCCCCCCCCCCCTCCCCCCAAAAAAAAAATCTTTTAATGAATCAAGATTTTTATATTAAGAAATGGTTTTTGGTGATAAGGAAACGAAATAATTTTGTGGTTGCTTGAAACATTAGTAATAATTGACACTGGAAATGGCTCAATTTGCAAAATAGAACATAAATTGTGTTAAGATTGTGATTTACGTTTATTAACTTTATTTTTGGGTTAATAAAACTAATAGATTTTTTTTATTGAGTTACCAATATTTCGTTAATAGAATTGCGTTTTTGTTCGATGTTTTAATTCGTGTTCGTTTTAAAAATGATTTGAGAGGTCCCTTGAATAAGTGGACTTTGATTGCGAGTCCAAATAGGTTTGATTTAGCTGAGAACAGGTTCAGTTTTATACTCAATATGAAACTCAATTGACCTAACAATTGTATTAACTAATTTTGAAAGAATACATTTTTTCATTTGGGGTTCTATTGTGCCCTGTGTTATTTTAAAAAAATTAGATAGATTTATTGTAGGAAAGTTTACATGGAGCATGTTGTGATGAGTGAAATCATAAGAAGTGCAGCATATTACATTATATAAAAAATGCCATGGATAGAGATTTCTATAATGACGTAAAAATATACAGCGTTTCTTATTTGAACTAGAGGTTTGTAATGTGTCCGTTTGAACCTGAAGTTCAATAGTAACAAAAATGTCTTGATCGTATGCATCATTTATTTTTACATTTATGGAGAAAAATATTAAAATTATTAGTTTGTATTTCGAACACATTTTCCTATAGATATTTAGTTGTCCTCAGCCCTGCTTCTTTTCATATGCAACAAAGATTTAAACAAAGTATTTTTTTCTAAATCAGTACTGAAAAAAAGCAACACGTTCTAACTGAATACAAATTTTTAACATTCTAAATTTTAGCAACATTTTTGGCCAAATCTGAACATATTTTGTGAATATTTAGCAACATTTAGCCTATAATATAGCAAAATGTTTTGCTCAATCAAGACCTATTTTGAAAATATTTTTTCTATTTATAAGCAACAGATATCAGCGAATTATTTTTATCTAAATCCGAAATGAAAAGGACAAAACGATCAGACTAAATTCAAACTTTGAATATTCTGAATTTTAGTTTTTTTTTTTGCTAAATCAGAAATTATCTTGCCAGTATTCTAATTTAAGCAATGTTTTTTTCTCTGAATCAGAACTAAAAAAAGCAAAACGCTCAGAAAAATACAAATTTAAAATATTTTTAATATTAGAAACTAAACTTGTTTTTGCTAAATCAGAACTAAATTTGTCAACAGATTTAAACAATGTATTTTTCTCTAAATCACAACTGAAAATATAAGAAAACGTTTACACTAAATACAAATTTAAAAATTCTACATTTTAACAATAGTTTTTGCTAAATAAGAATTTATTTTATCAAAAATTTTCCTATTTATATGTAATAGATTTAGACAAAGTATTTTTTTCTAAACAGAACTGGAAAAAAGCAAAACGTCGAGACTAAATACAAATTTAATATATAGAGATTAGAGATTATAATCTTTGCAACATTTTTGTCTAAATCAGAACATAATTTGACAAGATTTTTTTTATTTAGCTATATGCAACATAGTTATGTTAAGTATTTTGATATTAATTAGGACTGGAAAGAAGCATATTTTTCAGACTAAATACAAATTTAAAACTTACTAAATTTTAGTAACATTTTCTGTTAAATCAAGACGTATTTTGCCTATATTTAGCAACACTTAGCTTATAATTTAGAAAAATGGTTTCCTCAGTTAGGACCTAATTTGTCAATAATTTTCTATTTATTTCCAACAGATTTAAGAAAAGAATGTTTTTATAAACCATAACTGAAAAGAAGTAAAACGTCGAGACTAAATACAAATTTAAAAATTTTAACATTTACCCACATTTTTTGTTCAATCAGAACATATTTTTCCAATAGTTTTTCTACTTGTATAAACGGATTCAAGCAAAGAATTTTTTTCTAAATCAGAACTGAATAAGAGCAATACAATCGGACTAAAAACAAATAGGACTAAACACAATCGGGCTAATTGCCAAAATTTAGCAAAGTTAGCTTATAATTTAGCTATATTGTTTGCAGCAACAGATATAAGCAAAGTATCTTTCTCTTAATCAAAACTGAAAAGAAGCAAAACCTCCCGACTTAATCCAAATTTAAAACAGTAGCGAACTCAGAAAGTATTTTTTTTAAATCAGAACTTTAAACATTCTAAATGTTAGCAACATTTTTTGCTTAGTCAGAACTGGAAATAAGGAAAACGTTCCAACTAGGAACAAACATAACAAATCATCAGAACATATTTTTCCAATATTTTTCTCAGAACTGAACAGAAGCAAACCGTTAAAGGTAAACATGTTAAGACATTCAGAAATTCCGCAACATTTTTAAAGCTTATTTCGTAAATATTTTTGTATTTATATGCAACAGAATTAACAAAAGGATTTATTTCTAAGTAAGAATGAGAAAAAAACATACGTTCGGACTAAATACTATATTAAAGCATTCTAAATTTTATTAAACATTTTTGCTAAATTCGGACCTATTTTGCCAACATATTTCTATTTTTGCGCATCAGATTTAAGAAAAGTATCTTTCACTGAATCTGAATTGAAAAGAAGCAAAACGTTCTGCCTAAATACAAATTTCAAATATTCTAAAGTTTAGGAACATTTTTTTCTAAATTAGAACTTATTTTGCCAATATTTAGCAAGATTTAGATTATAATTTTAGTAAATTGTTTGCTCACATCAAGACTTCTGTCGCCCAAATTTCTTTTCTATTTATTCGCAACAGATTTAAACAAAGTGTTTTCTCTAAACCAGAACTGAAAAAAGTAAAATTTTCAGACTACATAAATACTAATTTAAAACATTCTAAATTTAGGCAACATTTTTTGCTAAATTACAACTTAATTTGCCAAATTTTTTTCTATTTTACATTTTTATTTAGTCTAACAGTTTTGCTTTTGCCTAATTTGATTATTTAATCCAAACTAATTTTGTCAATATTGTTACGTTTTTGACTTGTCAACCAAGGTTTGTATCACTGGATTGTGAATAACACAAAATCAATTTAATTTATCATCAACGAATTTGTTTATTTCACACAAAAATTATTACAACACAATTTATTAATAAAAATTCACAAAATCACTTTATATAAATTATTCTCCAATTTTACTGTATACTTATAATTTTTATTTCGCACAATATTACTATTCACTTTTACTTTTTATTTCCACTAAACCACTTTTTAAATCACTTTTTAATTCCTTTTTATGTTTACTCTATCGCGTTCCAAATACTAATAATCCAATTCGATCTTGTTCGCCTTTTTATATACACAAACCAAACTTCTCGAAAGTTCATGATTTTTCCAGTTGGAATAGCGTAGAAACATTTAGAACATTTGTATCATGGAAAATTCCATTTAGTACAGTAAAACATTGAGCTATTGATTTAATTTATTCTATCACACCCTAGGTGTCACCTTAACAATATACATATTGTGACGGTGACACCTAGTGTGTAATAGAATAAGTTAAATTAATAGCTCAATGTCTAACTGTACTAAATGTAATTTTCCATGATAAAACAGTTCTAAATGTTTCTACACTATTAGTACTGGAAAAGACACGAGCTTTATAGAAGTTTGGTTTGTGTATATAGATTATTAGTATTTGGAACGCGATAGAGTTCACTTGTAAGATTATTAGTAATATTTGGTAAACGATAGTGTAAAGATTAAAAGGAATTAAAAAGTGATTTTAAAAGTGTTTTAGGGTAAAATAAAAAGTGAAAGTGATCAGTAAAATTTGAGAATAATTTATATAAAGTGATTTTGTGAATTTTATTGATAAACTGTGTTTTAATAAATTTTGTTAACTAAATAAATTCGTTGGTGATAAATTGAATTGATTTTGTTTTATTCACAATCCAGTGATACGAACCTTAATTTACAAGGTAAGAACATAACAGTATATTGTAATATTTTTCTCTAAATTAGAACTGAAACGCACCAGAACGTTACGACTACATAGAAATTCAATTCGTTTTAAACTTTAGGAACATCTTTTCCTAAAGTACAGTTTATTTTGCCAGAACAGGGAGAATTTTCCAACTAAAATAAAATTTGTCGTGTGATACATCAAATGAAAGGAATTTTTATTACAAATCTAGTGGTGTAAAAATAGATTTACATACAATCTTAGGCTTATTTATTATTTTCAATAAATTGAATGTTTTAAATTTTTTTTGATTGCAGCTGTTCGAGATGGAAGCTAGGCTTCTGATATTCACAGATCAATATATCATTAGGTCTCTACTTGTTAATTCTCCCTGGTTATTTGCACTAATATTTTGACGAGCCTCACATACATTATTCGGCTGATTATCTAATCGGTAGGTAGGTTTCTTCTAATCCTCAAAAGTCAGAATAAAACATTTACACTACAAATTAATTAAAAATGTGCTTCTCGAACTAAAATTAATCAGCTGTTTCGGTTATTTTTAATTACCTCGTAGCTGTTTTATTGATTTTGTTCCTTTATTTGCTCAAAAGCTTTCCGCTTTATAAAGGAACTTAAAAAAATTCACCGATCAGTTAGTACTGACGTTTGCGTATCACTGAGAACAATTTTGTCCAAGTACGTAGTTAGTTAATCCCGCCTGTTTAGTCTAACATATGGGGTCAATATCATTATTTTCTAGAAAAGGGTCATGTTTTGTTCATTATACCTATCGTAACATTATTCTCTATTATATGCTTAATATTTGACCTCACGCAAACACATTATGCATCAACCCTAAGTCTATTAGTGATTTGCTGTTGTCTAATTCCTCTAGTGTCTTTCTTTAATATTTGGAAACAACTGAAAGTAGGCATGCAATGATTGAACACATTTTCTCCCCACTGTTCTTTTGACTTTTAGCGTATATTCTTTTTATGAGGGTCTCAAAAGGTCTGATCATACCACGAAGTTCATAGGATGCAATGTTTCTTTAAAGTTTCATCAATTGAATTCTTGATGTCCTAACTATCCCATAAAAAATTGCTTTGTGTAAGCTGTCTAATATTTTACGGCGACAAAAATTCATTCGGTCCGTTTTTCTGGATCATGGACACTTTACAATGAAACCTATGTAAATCGAACCAAAGGTTTATAACTATTCAATCCGAAAAAATATTTTTTTGATTTTCTGCTCCTATACTTATAATGTCCAGTTGGCTAACTTAAGTTTCATGTGATGTGCACTGAATCCCGAATGACCTTGGCATGTTACAAGTTTTCCAATAATGCTTGCAGAGAGCAATTATAAAGCATTTTCTAGCAATTTACGTGATTAAGTACAAGCGGCCCTTATTTGAGAGGCTTTCTATCTTTTGAAACACTTTTTCAATTCAATTCAATTTTGTTTTACTGGCTAGTTCGGTAGTCGTCTCTACATAACGCTCCTCACTAATATTAAGATCATATATTTGATTCCTATTGTAATTAAATGTGCTTACAATGGCTGCGCAATTTCATTAATAATGCAGGGGTTGCACTTATAGGTAGCCATCTCAACCAGAGCTGCTCTCAAGTTTGTCCTTATTATGCCAAAGTTTCAACCTAACATTTATGGTAATTGGATGATTTTTGAAATCCTTCATAGCGAGAAGCAATTTTCTTTATTCTTTACTAATTGTAGTTCAGCAAATGAGTTTTGCAGTCTCACTAAGTGTATTAGGATATTTTTTTTATCAATATCATCACAGTAAATTGGTTGTCAACTTAATAATCTGCTGAAATCATTTACCTACTTTGCCGAGGATCATCTTACGTATATATTTTGGTGTTTGATTAAGCTAGTTCTTGCAATTGCCGGCCACTCTATACTCCAGTCGAACTTCCTGATGTCTTTTGGCCCACCTTTGAAAATATTTTTCAACCCTTCGATTTAAGGCATTGAAACATGTTTTCTGGGCATATATCCGCCAGACTGAAACCATAACCGAGCTTTGGTAGACTTTGGTATTCAAGAAAAATTGTAGATCGTACTTGTTGCAATTTTAGATCATGATCCCATTTTTGATATTGTTGACACTCTTAGCAGCAACATTGGAATCTGAATTTTTTTTTTTTTTTTTTTCATTTTATTGCACCTGCACCCATTTAAAGAACCGATACTGGAACTACTGCTTAGTTCAATGTATGAACTTAAGTTGTCTGATTTTCAGCATTCTTTGTGGTTTCTACACAATTTTTCCTTTCAGAAAGTCGACCAGGCTCACTACTTGGGTACTTCCCGACTAATTTCAACTCATTTTCCAAAGCCCTGAATGTCCCTAGTGCATGCTTTGCTTAATTTTTCAAACCCTTTTTTCTTGTTCGAATCACATATTAATCGGCCGTAAGAGATAATTCCATGCTTTGAAATGTAGTTCCCATTGACCTACCTGCAGTTATTCCTACCACGTGTTTTGTATGCCCTATGGATAGCCATATTCCATGACTGAAAAAGGTCAACGCTGCAATACGCCAATTTGGATAATAATGTATCAGTTCGCGCAGCGAATACTTAAGCTATTTCGAGCATTGAAAGTTACATTTATAGGCTGTCAATTTGAATCGGTTACTTTGAAAGTAGATTATTTTTTGCTCTGATACACTCATATAAAATAATATAAACTTCACACAAATATTTGTATTATACGCCGAAACGTTTTTGCGTAAAAGGTTGGAAGTTTAACCATTTATAATCGTCTGTTATGATCAATGTAAACGGTTTCGAGTTGTGTGTCATTCACTTGTCAGGTTTTCATTATTTCATTAGGTTCACCATAAATTAAACGAATTAGTCGCATTACCGAAATATAGCCTTCTTTGAAACTTAATAATTTGAATAGATCCGGCTCTCTGGATAGTCGACTTACTAATAAAATAAAGTACTAACTCGCCACATACCTTATAGGTTTAAGTGGTGAGAGAATTGTGAGTTTACATTTAAATTTTGATGCAGTACTTCAAGCTTGTACTTGCCTACTTTGCTGATAATGGACCGTATGTACGAACTTCATAAAATTATTTTTACTAAAAAATGGCATAAATAGAAATCTACTTGTAGTCGTAAATCAAAAGGCATTAATAATGTTGGCCATAAACCATTTGCATCAAAGTCATCTGGTTTAATTTTGAATTGCCCAATTTAATACTGTACAGAGAGACTAAAAGCGTACATCAGAAATTTTACGTTGCTTTACCAATTGAGATAGTTAAGGTCTTATATTTAAATTGCACGAAAAAACTGAGACAGGATACTATTGCTGATTATTAAAACTGACTTTTAATAATCAGCAATGGTATCCAGTGCCTAATTACATTTGTTAAACGGTGGAAATCAAAACAAATTGAATATCTGTGGAACATGATTGAACCTCTGCCAAATACCGCGAATCTCAGAAATTGGCTCTTTTTGGCACCATATAGAATAAAGTGAGGACTCATTAGGTTTTCCCAATCTGTACGTATTATTCCATAATTATGGGTTCGCTATAAATTTTCAAATATTTTCATGTCATAATCATAACACGTACAGATTTGAAAATCACAATCTGAACTCTTTCTATTCTATATAGCATCTTTGCGAGTCATTCTCTGTGTCGAATGACAGTTTTCCACATATTCGGTAATTTTTGTAATATTTGAAATGTTTTCATCAGAGCCCAACCCTAAATTATGGAAGAAGGCGTGCAGATTTGGAAAGCTTTAAATGTCCTCTATACATTCTACTTATGGTATTTATGCGGCCAATCTCTGGAAATCGTGTCATTTCGTAAGATGCCGAAAATTTTCTACCAAAACTCTGATTTCATACCGCATAATTTTGTAAAAAAGTGATCGCAAGAAGTTGTTGCTAAACTGCATATCCACTAATTTGGTGTTGGATGTAATGACTTACCAACTTGAGATGTTGTCATGAGGTATTCCGCCAATGCAAACAATAATCATTTAACTAAACGTTGCTGATGAAATGATGAAAGCTTTTAAACTAAGGAATTTATACTCGGAGTCTGCCATTCGCTTCTGTTTGATAAAAATGCTTTTAGAATAGATACATAGTAGCTGTAAAGTTACTGACTATCCTTTAATGTCGAACTTTGAATTAATTAGTATTAAGTATAAATATTTCGCACATTTACTGAAATTTCGAACGCTGTTTTCAAATTTTGAAATATGACAAATCCCATAATTGTAACCTCCTATCCTTGAATAATTTGTAATCAAGCGAATGTTCGACGGATTGGCCCGAACTCATAAATTGTAAATTTTTTTAGATTTTGTATTTTTTCTGAGTGTAATGACACAAGGAAATTATTAATGTAATTCATGTAGTGCATAGCAATGTCATTATAATCTGAGAAAACAATCACAAACATAAGATTGACATTTAAATTACTTGGTAAATCAAGTTAGGTATCATTAATCTAATCACCGATGAGCAATAAATTAACCACATTTCACTTTCCCATGGATAATCAAGTGACTGTGGCTACGTGGTAGCATGTACTTACATATACTTTATAATGAGGCTCGATCAAATTCAAATTAATTAATATTCAGAAAACGTTTTAATTGCAATTAGTTGATTTCGTCATATTGGTGGGACCATTTAGCACTTTTTAATGCATGCGTATTGCATTTAGCAAAAAATAATAATTTTGAATAATTTGCTCTACTTAAATTTACAACAAAAACACTTTACTCGGATCTCTATAGAAAACGAAATGATATTGGTCTTATTAGTTAAGACGCTAATGATAATGGATTATGAATCCGTGACGATAGTATAATTTCACTTAATATGAAATACGCATTTCTTTAGTCTAGAATTTTAAAAATAAACACACACGCGCTTATCTCTGTAATAAAAAGTGAAATTTTGTTTAAACATATTTGCATATACCAAGTTATAACGTTAACTTAATTTTTTTTCTCTTATCATTCTAGGACGTGGCAAAAACAAGAAGATTAAAAAGAAAATGAAAATGCTAATGCCATTGATGTTAATAATATTAGCGGCCAAATCAATATTTCTACCATTTCTACTCAAAGGGTTAACTATTGTATCGGCTTCATCGTTTATATTGAGTAAAATTTCATTTCTCCTATCTTTGCTGATTTTGCTGCGGCTATTGAACAATCAAAGTAGTGAACCGAAAGTGGAAATACACAGTGTACCGATTAAATACAATAGACAAGGATGGCGTGATCGACAAGCAACTGGGGGATATGGTGACGATATTAATATTTGGGACGATTTGAGTTACACAAATACAAATGATTCGTCAGCATTTCCGTATAATCATTTTCAAGTTTGAGGGATGACGGCGGATAGTGAAATTTGCTAATCATATTAACTTTTGGTTTTATTTATTGGTTTGTTAATTGGATTTTTTGCAGCATTTGGCAGTTTTTTCTTTGTAATAGAATAAATGTGTTGCTCACAATTCGTAAGTTTGAGTTTTAATCTGCAAATGGCAAAACTGAGTTGATAAATTGGCTGGTTATACTTGAATGAATAACCATATTAGAAGTTTGTGCACTTGAAAAATTGACCTGAAAGAAGACGGTGCTTTCTAAGTTAAAAATAAATCAGCAAAGCACCAGATAAATGTTTAAAATTTAAATGGTGTATCTTATGTATCACATGTATAGCTTGGGTTAAAAATTACATAAAAAGCGCAGAATGTCATCTCTCCGTCGATCAGCAAGCAACCTATGCTAGAAATAATGTAAATTTTCGAAGGAAATATGTGACAAACTAAATAGCATTTATGAATATAAATCGTAAATAGATTTTCATTATGTTCAAGGGCAGTTTTATAGTTTTGGAAAGCGGCCTGATTATGTTTTAGCAACTCATATCTCAAAACTATAAAGTGTTGTCCAGCATTGAGCGACACGGAAGAAAATATTTCGGGTTCATTAGAGATAATGAAAATGTTAATGACCTTGCGGAAAGCCTACGTCATTTCCTTAGTGCATGGTAATCGACAGCTGGTTACAGGGCAACTACTTCGAAACTAAAAGGCACATTATCAGGAAAAATTTTCAAGTGTATTAAAGCAGGGCATTGGAAGAAAAACTGCCGGACGCATTAGTGTGTGCAACAAACGTATCAAACTAGACTGGTTCAAATTCATTCCCAGATGCAGCACCATTTAAAATGTCGTTTGGATGAATAAATCTGGAATTTACCATTCTGGTGTGTCCAGTTTCGAAATTTGCATTTATGTTCCGAAGGAGTGTCGACGGAACGAGACGAATAGTCGAACAAAGGTTCCATTGTTGGATATTCTGCAGGCACAAAGAGGTATCGTGATTGGAATTTCAGTCCTAATATTGAACAAATGCCGGTAAGACTGGTAGAGGGATCCTGCATTTCATTTATGTAATACATAGTTGAAACGTAGAAATGGCGAGTAACTCTATTCTGCTAACCAAAAAATTATTGACAACCGTTAGGTCTATAAAATAAAATTTAAAAGGATGGTTGGATTGGTGATTCGGGAATTTACACCAAAGCATAAAATCAACGTTATTTAAAAAAATTTGTAAATTCTCTGCTCTGAAGTAATTCCAGACTCAAATCAGAATAATAATAGCCTCTAACAAAGCCAGCATAAAGCAACTCTTGATATAGTAGGTTAGGTTAGGTTGAAATGGCTGCTTACGCACACTTACACCGGTGACGGTCCATTGTGATACCACAGGATGTATCCCCTTTTACACCTATTGGAACCATTTCGAGCTACTTATGTAGCGTAAGACGTCCCGCACTTTAATGTTTTCGAGATCCGAGAGGCAGTCCATCCTGAACTTAACTTAGTGTTTGTGCTTTCTGAGAGCCAATGTTGGACACGAGCAAAGGAAGTGGACCAACGTCTCTTCCTCCTCTTCGTCCAAGCAGCTTCTGCAGAAGTCATTAGCCTCCAGACCCAGCCTTCTTGCATGTTCTCCAAAAAGGCAGTGTCCCGTGAGAATTCCTACGACCGTTCTTAATTCACATCTGCGTAAGGATATTAATGCCCTAGTGCGCCCCAAGTCCAGCTTTGGCCAAACTTGTCTTGCAACTCTACAGATGAGGGTGTTAGACCACCTTTCCCCCGCTGAGGATAGCGCCTGCTTCCCAAGTGCTTGTCTCAGCGCTGTGATAGGCCTCCCAAGACTTGCCCTTTCCGGTTGCAGCTGGAGAGTCGTACCATGCCTAGCAAGTTCATTAGCCCTGCAGTTCCCCCTGACGCCCGAGTGACCTGGGACCCAGACTACCTGGATATTGAAATGCTCACCCATTTCATTTAAAGATGAGTGACAACTCAACGCCACCCGTGACGCCAAAGACACCGATTCTAGCGACCGGATTGCCGCTTGACTGTCCACATAGATTGTGATATCGTCTGAGGATAACACATTATGACCGGAAGAAGGTGCAACATAACCTCTAAGGCACTTGTCGGAGTCGACCTCAATGCCCGCTAACAAGCATACATTATAAGTTTGGACCTTGTCCGGAGCTGGCCACCAAACACCCACCCCGTACATGAGTACAGGTCTCACTACAGCGGTGTACAGCTAGTGTACCAGCTCCGGCTTCAGACCCCATCTATGAACAATAGCGTTCCTACAGGAGTACAAAGCAATAGTAGCTTTGTTTATTCTCTCCAACATGTTGGGCTTCCAACTAAGCTTACTGTCTAAGATAATGCCCAGATATCTAGCTCTATCAGTAAAAGCAAGTCTCGTGCCATTTAAGGTAGGAGGGACAACTACCGGGATTTTGTATTTCTTAGTGAAGAGTACCAGCTCTGTCTTGGACGGGTTAGTACCAAGTCCACATTTGCCAGCCCATTTCGTAACGATGGTAAGCGCATTCTGCATTACGTCTACAATCGTTACCAGGAATTTCCCGGTCACAGCTAAAGCTACGTCATCTACGTACGCGATAACTTCAATACCCTCTCTCTCCAATTCAACTAGTAACGCGTTCACCACTATGTTCCAGAGAAGAGGGGAGAGAACCCCCCCTGCGGAGTTCCCCTAGTTACATGCCGCTTGATGGTGGAGTCCCCCAACTTCGAGCTAACAATCCTGCTTCGCAGCATATAATTGATTAACCCTATCAGAGGAATGTCCACCTCCAAAAATGACAATCCCTCCTTGATTGCCTTCGCTTTCACATTATTAAAGGCGCCTTCTATACCCAGGAAGGCCACCAAACAGAATTCTTTTGAATTAATCGATTTCTCAATCGTAGACACCAAGGCGTGCAGAGTCGTGTCCACAGATCTACCCTTTGTGTACGCATGCTGAGACGATGCCCACTTCCTGGCACCTATTTTATCTCTGATGAATACATCCAGCAGCCTTTCCAAGGTTTTCCATAAAAAGGATGATAGAGTTATTGGTCTTAGGTCCTTAGGATAGACATGTGAGCTTTGACCCCTTTCGGTATGAACACCACATTGACCTGCGTCCAGTACCTAGGAATACAGCCCAGCTTCAAACACCCTTTGAATATAGCTTCCAGGTGGGTAAGAATAATTACTGAGTTGTTTTGAAGTTCCGCTGGTATAATTTGATCCAGACCAGCCGATTTAAATGGTTTAAAACCCCTCAGTGCCCATAGGATCCGTTTCCTGGTTACGATATCCTCTGTGGTTACTGACAGTGATTCCTGATGATTGCTACGCACCAACAGGTCTCCAAAGCTCCCTGGGAAATGTGTCTCGAAATGAAGCTCCAGAGATTCTCTACTAGAAGCTGTCCAAGATCAATCCGGTTTTATCAAAAAACTGGGACTAGATGTACTTTTGGAAAGAATCTTCCTAAGGCGGGAGGTTTCGGATACCTCTTCCATATTATCACAGAAGATTCTCCAAGACCTCCTTTTTGCCTTTTTTAATTCTTTCTTATAAATTCCGAGTTTCTCCTTATAGGAGTCCCAATCCTGAGCCTCCTTTGTATTTTTGGCTCTAATAAAGGCTTTCCTACAAGCCTTACGATAGGTTCCCAGTTCCCTGGACCACCATACCGGCTTTTGCCTACCCCTAGGCTTAGCCAGTGGGCAGGCAGCGCGGAAGGATCGGTTTGCATGCGCTAGTAAGGCTAGCCACCATGTCCTCCAGCTCCCCAACGGTCGTAGAGGGCTCTATAGCCCTCGTCGGTAACATTTCCTCTAATAATTCCCCATATTTGCTCCAGTTGATCCTTCTAGAGTTCCTGAAGGCTTCCCGGGTAGCAGGGTAAATATCGAGGCTATAGGTTAAATACCGATGATCAGAAAAGAAGTGTTCCTTATCCACCCTCCAATTTTTAGCAATATGAAGAATATTATTTGAGGAAGGGTCACGTCTAGAACCTCCTGCCTGTTACTAGTAATAAATGTGGGTTCCCGCCCAATATTACACACTGAAAGGTTAGTACTCATCAAATAATAAAAAAGCGACTCACCTCTTACATTAATGTCCATGCTTCCCCAGATAGTGTGATGCGCATTAGCATCAACTCCCAGTACCACACCTACTTTATTTGATTGTTCCGCTTTACAGATGAGCTCCTCCAGGTTATCCGGAGGAACCTCCTTCTCCCGGTCCATGTAGGTTGAAACTAGCCAGAATCTACAAGTGCCTACTTCCAGGCTAACTGCAGTAGTGTCACCATTGCTGTATTGAGAGAGAAGGAAAAGATTAAAATTGTTTTTCTCAAGAATGCAAGATCTGATCTTCCCAGACTTACTAGAGGATATAATTTTGTACCTTTTGGTTCTGAGGCCACAGATCCTGTTATTGTTAATCCAAGGTTCTTGGATTAGTATCACATCCTCACCCGAACTAGTCAGCCTCAGGAGTAGAGCTGCCGAAGCAGCCTTAGAATGGTGAAGGTTAATTTGTGTTATCTTAATCATAACCATTTAACCTCTACCTATCTCTATGGTATATTCCTGCTACCGCAGCAATATTATTTCTCGGTATTTTGGGATGCGCCGGATCCGGTAGTCTTCCCACCCCTCAAACCCTCTGTAGAGGACTTGTCAGTGCCCCCCGTCTGGCCGGGCTGCCGACATCCTCCTCCATCGGTACACCGCCTCCTTCGCTTATGTGCCCCTCCTTAACCTTCAAGGGAGGCCTTGCCCGACCGAGGTCGCCGGATTCACTCTCCCACCTACCCTCAGCTTCTCCCCTCATGCTGCTGGTACCCCTTCAGGCCTAGGGGATGGTTGCCACCATCCTCCGGATGGCCTCCCGTACGCGCTTCCGCCCCATCCTTTTTATAAACGTTGAGAGTAATTGACCCGAAACCGAAGTCAATTACTCCCTTCGTTTTGTGAAGGAGGGCAAGGGACTCCTTATTTATTACCATAACTGATAATTTCGAGCCCCCTTCGCTTCCTTCTGCTTGACGATCTTCCAATTTCCGGTCGGAAGAATCGGGTTACTGGCCTGAATGATTTCCAAAGCCTCGTCAGGGCTAGCCGGTTCGGATGGCAGCCAGACACGTGCCCTCGGCCTGCTGGGAATTTCCTCCCGGCTAACTGCCGCAAGCTTTGCGCCTGGCCACACCTCCCCTACTTTGGCTATAGCCTTTTTAGATAAATCCACAGATCTAGATTCCGAGCATGCAGTCATCTTCGCACGCCCTTGATACCATTTCGCATCTCTGCAGGATGGGGGTGGTCCCGGATTTTCACCCAGGACCTTTAAAAAGAGGAGGTTGAGTGCATTATACACCAACCTCCATTTTTCGGCCTTGATTCTCCCATCTTCTTGACTTTCATCAATGACGGCTAGCATCAACACATGCTCCCTCAGAACATCGCGGAACAGCTTTGTCCCTGAGTTGGAGCTCGGTTTCATTTTAGTCACCAACTTGGCCCGCTTGCTGTTAACTACTTCCACCTCGTCCTGGGACCGCTGTCTTTTCGACACATGGTCCCTTTCCGAGCCTCCGCAGCCCACAGTGCTCCTTGCCCAAGCTACTTATGTTCTTTGCTCTTCCGTGAGCTGCCCCTTGGGGGTCGCAGCCCACTTCTCGGGAATTCGGAATTCCGAGCGGCGATTCAAGTATCGCCTTTTCGCCGGAGGAATGTCTCTCGTCCCACTACTCTATGCTGCGTTGGTACCGCTAACTCCCGGGACTTTTGCCCTAGAGCCAACCTCCTTTGCACCCTTAGAGGCCCTACCCGTCTGGTTCGACGTACCTCCCTTCGCTGATACCGGCTTTTGAGGAGAGCCGGTGCCCTTTGTTTTCCCTTTGTTCGATCTTTCCATCTGATTCCCACGAGTATCGGAGAAATAAATGTCCGCCTGCGCAGAGATCCGTATACGCAGGTAAGGCAAAATACAACTGGAGGTCGCCAGGTATCCAGAGGGCTCCGTTAGCGACTGGGCTTTGTTAAATGGGCCCTCAGCCTAGTTGATCGTCAGCACGGGTCGCTTAACACCTTAATCCAGCCCATTTGGCTCGCTAGCACCGCGGCCTCCCAGCACCTTCTTCCCTCCGCCCACATTCGCTCCCCCTTTAACCTATTCACATGGAGAGCCCAATCCAATGGGATCCATTCCATTCCCCGGGTCGCCCGTTTATAGGGTACCCCCACTCATCATCCGCAGAGACTCCGGAGGTGAAGAGAGGACGCGAGGCCCAGTCCGCCGTGGTTATTTCTCGATGGTTTTTTGGCGCCATCTGTTCGCCTTTCCATGCTGGGCATCATAGGCACTCAGGATTTAATGAACTGAGGTTAACCACTCCCCAGTTCCCTGAGACTCCCACCAGCTGGACTGCGGTTGGGGGCGGCTTATTTAATTTACCGCTAACCTACCTATCGATAGGTCGTCCACTATCCACCACCTGTGACCCACCCCCCCCCCCCCCCTGGATAGCTGCAGTACGGCACGGGTTGATATAGTGAATAACACTGAAAACTAAAACTGGCCTAATTCAGGAACCGGTTTGAATAATTGAGGTTTGGCCAACACACAACTTACTTTCACGGACGGCGAATTTTGAGAAACCTACTAAGCCAATTTCCTAATTTTTTGTGCACAATTTGTGCATTAGTAAATATTAAATTTTTTAATTAATTTATGAAAAAACTTAGATATGAAATTTCAGCTCATTTGGTTACAGCATCTAGGGTGTAGATAGAACAATGGACTGATAGACAGACTGACAGAAAGATTGACAGAGGCTGCTTAAAAGCCCAAAGGTCGAACGTCGGTCAAATATTTCGAATATTAATTTTATTTTACTAACGGAAATGAAAGTAAAAGGGACGGACTTCTTCTGGCCAATATTACTGGGGGCCAGTTTGATATCTGTTCCTTATTAGCCAAGATTTTAGGAAGCTGCGACTTTGGTACTTCTGAGCTATTTTTTAATTAAATTTGCCTAAATTATGAGCAGTAACTGTCGAATTCATCTTCTTAATTGATTCAAAATATAAATTTCTTTAATAAACTCTAAAAAATAGTGAAACTTTGGATAAATTTAGAAAAATCTCGGTTTTCTATAGGTACATAAGAGATAGATCTAGATAGGTATCTGTAAATATTTTGTCCAGTTGATTTTTTGCCGCCCCATAAAAGCTTCAAGGGAGAAATTTGAAATGTTATTATTGTTTAATTAATCAAGATGAACAAATGATAGAGATGTCAGAAGGGGTGTGGTTTGTTTATGCAGGAAAATGTTCTCTGCCTTAAAGAACATAGGGAATGGTTGAGCGACACGAATAGATTAATTTAGTTAATCGCAGCTCAATATATGAAATACTCCAGATGAAAGCATCAGCGGCGCCAGGAGCATAATTACTAGCTTCGATATAACCAACAGAAACATTGATGTCATGATGTCAGATGAAGATTTTATTCAAAGCCTATTTTCTCACGATTTTGATGAAGTTTGTGGGTCAAGAACAAAGATCTAGCGAAACAAAAAGAAAAACTAATGCTTTGCATGTTTCAAGCAAACACTCAAATTATGCTGGGATTTGGAGACGCTACTGGGTGAAATTTTATTTTTTTTTTTTGGTACACCCTATTATGAATGAGCTGATGCTCAAAATAGGGTGTGCCGAAAACGATGTAAATTAAATGTGCACAGTCAATAAAAAAATAACCGTCCTTATAAAGCTATAGATATCCAATTTGGGCAATAATCGATTGCTCGTTGGTGCCTGTTTGCCCATTTCTTACTGAAACCGAATTTTTGGAAGTCGCCCTTTAATTTCGATCTAGCAGCGAAACTTGGGCCGTATACCATTTAACTTGTATTGTATTTTTGTATTCAAACAATAAAATTTATTTTGTTAAATGTTGTTAATGCAATTTATACAATTAACCCCAGTTAGGCGTATTCGATTTAGATCCTACCTAATTGGTATGTTATGGAATTGCGGGTCGGAGTTATTTGATCTGTACTTATTGCATTCAATGGCAAATGTTTTCTCATAAAGGTAATTTAATTCTTTATATTTCGATAACTTGTGATGTTTCATTTCTGAATTGGATCGTGTTGGATGAAACCATCGGTCTCCAAATATTATTAAAATAAATTATAAGTAGCTAATAGTATGCTAATAGTATTTTTATTAGTACTTATTTTCGTACTAAAAGTTATTTCTAATACCCGTTTAGTGCATAGTTCCTAGTTGGAGTTCAATGTAGTATTTATCGCTATTAAATAGGTAAAACATTAGGATTGTTTTTAAATTCCTGGGTCACAACTCATTCTTACTGTTATCATTTATTTTTCTTGTAGATTGATGCGACGTTTTTGATAACCGTAGCATAACATGCGGTCGTGATATCTCGGTGGATACCAATAACTCACCTACACCTTACTGACGTTATACTTCGCCCTGGGATTAAATCAAGTAACAAACAGTCAATAAGGCCATCAAGGGACACGAACCGCGTGTCTCATGTTTGTATGGACACACTGGCCATTTCTTTTGGTCGGACATTCATATATGGGGTTATCCAAAGAAAAAGTTGCACATCTTGTTTTACCGTTACCCATCCCACCACTTGGGAATTACGTGATTTAATTATGGATACGCAACCATTTAATTAATTTTTTTTACCCTGTCCAAACTGATGTGCATCATCCCGGCAGAAAACAAATAGGGCGTAGCTTCCCTAAACCCAAAATGATAAGATGTTACAAAATGGCGCCGAAACAGAGACCTGATGAAAGCAGGTTTTTAATTTTGTTTTGGTAGTTACAAGTAATTGATTTCGATTGGGTTTACTATATCGAATGCTGAACGATAGATTCATCTGATTTGAATAAATATAAAATTGTTTCATTTCTTTATTTTTCATTTATCCAGTTAACTTATTTCGGTCAAGATAAGTCACTCTATTTCAACATTTTTTTTGTAGTTTATGGTTAAAGTGCTGTTGATAAATATGGCATTTTATGTTTTTGGGGTGATTTGAGCTAAATTAACGCTTATTCTTCAGAAATGTTTGCCGTGTTCCAGTCGCGAGCCACTCGTGCTAAAAATTCGTTCGGAGATATTACTGATCTCGGGAAATCCATAGTTAGATTTTGACGTTCTTGCCAACTTTTAAAAAAACTACATTGAATCTCAAACCCAATCGAATGTAAAGCCGATTGAGCCTTTAACAATCTCTGACCCGACAGAAATGGAACTTTCAAAATTTGCTGCCAATCAAGCTGTAGTTTCAAACATTAGCAACACATCGTCTGTAGAAGAAAATTTAAATAGGTATAACTCGGTTAGGGATTCGTGGCCTAGCAAACGTAACAACAGTTTATCCTTGTCCAAAAGCCTAATACAATCGAACGAAGCTTTTGAAGATATGGGACCATTATATTCTTCGCTAGGAGTCGTCAGAAAACCTAATACCTTTTGTGTTTTCAATACCTAAAATAAAAATAAAAACAAATTACCAAATCCGTTCAACACCTCCTTTGGAAAGAAAAATTGGGTGAATGATCCATCGTTGCCGAATGTGATCGAGAAGCAAAAATTTTCAAAATCACATTTCCCATACAAAATGTTGAAATTACCAAATTGGAACGTACCAAAATTCTCTGGTCATTATAATCTGCCTCAGCCGACTAAAAATATATATGTGAGTGACTTCGTGTTTCAATTGGAAAATCAGTCGATCCTCAGTGGCTACCTTATGAAGCATGCAATTATCTTGAAGGACATGCTCAAACCTGGATGTTGTTATTTAAAAAATATCGGGGTAACCTGAAAAGAAATCAGTGAGGCATTTCTTTCAAGATTCTCGGATCCTGGAGGGGATGACCACGAAAAGTTAGCTCTTCAACAGCGTAAACAGGGAAATAAATCCATTGATGACTATACATGATAGAGATGGAATTCCGAAATTACATATTGAAGCAACCTTCTACCGATTTCCAGTTGCTGAAAAACATCCAGACAAATCTGCAGCCCGAACTAAAAACACATGTACTACTCAAAAATTCCAACAATTTAGAGGAATTGTGCATCGCTTGCAACCGCTTTGAATGTCATTGGTTCGAATCCGGTCATGATCCCCGTAAACTATTCGGTAACAACCGTCGACGTTTCACGTCTACGATAAATGAAATTCAATATACAGATTCTGACTTGCCACAACCCGAGTGTAACCGGATAATTTCAACAGTCACACAATCACCAGGAATGTCCGTTCACAAGTGGAGAGATTTTAATATATGTTGGAATTGTAAGGACACCGGACTCTTTTTCAAAGATTGTCGCAAAGTAATAACTGGAATATTTTGTTTCGGATGTGAGGCAAAAGGAGTTAGCATACCTTTTTGTCCAAAGTGCAAAAATAAGTCGTCGCAGGGAACCGGCAGTCGAACGCTATGAATTCTGGGACAGTGCGTTCGGAAAACTTAAATCATCAATCCAGTCCAATCCAAATTTACCGGAAAAATCACCCTTAATTATAGGTAATTACGAAAACGACAAAAATCTAATTCATCTAAGTACATCGCCATTCAATCCAAGTAGTACATATGAAGCAAAACGGAAAAGTACCAGTTACAATTAATGAAATCAGACCATTAGTTCCCGACCCAAGGCGCTACGTAAAGGTCAAAATTAACGGAATTTCAATCCGAGGGTTAATGGACAGTAAAGCATCAATTAGCAATTTAGGATGGAATTCGTTGACATTTTTAGAACAAAGTCAGATGAGACTAAATCAAATAAACTCAATGGTTTGGATAGGCTGATGGCACCCTTAACAAAATAGTCGGATGTATTCGTGCACCAGTAACCTACGGAAACCAACATAAGATCATCAAGAGATTTATTGTACCCTCATTTCACGGTAAATTATATCTCGGTATACATTTTTGGAAATCGTTTGGTATAGCACCCACATTCATGCAGATTGATGAATTACAGGTCGAAAATTTGAGTACAGCTAAACATATCTTAACCTAGTTCCAGCCATCTCTTCTACAGCAAGTCAAAGAATCGTTCCCTATTTTTAGCCTTGTTGGCTTAGGCCGGACTAAATTATTCGAACATAAGATAGTTGTAGGAGACGCTGAACCTATAAAAGAACGCTATTATCCGGTATCATCAGCGATTCAACAGAACAGGGATGAAATGGAAGTCTGGATTTAAAGGATGCGTATTGGCAAATACCTCTGACAGCAATATACCCATTTTTGGGTGGATACTTTGGGCGCTCTAGTCTTCAAACAAAATTGGCAAGTGATTATTTTTTTCAATATCTGCCTCTTATAATTTCCGGATATAAAACATAAAGATATTCAATTTAATTTAAAGTTAAAGATAAGCACGTGATTGTTTTGTTTTAATGATTATTGATTAATAAATCCATGTTTGGCATATGCCTGTAATAATGTGTTAGTGGACTTTGTTATTTGGATTGAGAGTTGTGAGAAGAAGACGTGATGACGATCGTGGCATAATTTGAGACTATTTTTCCGCATTTTTTTTTGTTTACCCTGTCCAAACTGATGTGGAACATCCAGGCCGAAAACAAATAGGGCGTATCTTCCCTAAACCCAAAATGATAAGATGTTACAATACCTTGAAAGCACCTCTCAAAACTGCGAAATTATATTTAGAAAATCAAGATTCGTGGAAATTTTGGCATTCACAATTTTTGCCTTCATTCGATAACCGAGGCGCTGAAACGTTGTGCGTCATTTTATTTTACTGCTGAAAAAGCCGAAAGTTAAATTTCGATATTTCAGAACCTTTTTTATGTTAGTCGAAAGTCAAAAAATCGGTAATTAAGATTGTGTTACCCCAGCCAAAAATAAAAAATGTAGTCGCTTTAGCCAAAAGTTACAATAAATATTCTTAAAGACTATTAGCAATATTTATTCGTGGCAAAATAACAATCACTGGAAAAAAATTCAGGTCAAGTTTCCCAAAATCATCAAATTAGTCCCTAATTAGTTTCTAGTAATTTTAACAGGAAATTTAACATGAATTTGTTTCCAGCAATAGCTATTCTCAAATCGTACAAATGCACTCCATATTCATACAAAACACTGTTAAGGCTGTTATGTATACAACATTTCTAATGATTGTTCGAAAATAAATTTTTCTCACATTTTTTACAGGAAACTTGAACAGAATCTTTTTTTTTTTTGCGGTATAGAAATGGAAAAATCATATCAATATAGCTCATTGCAAGACATAACACTCTAGTGGCTGATTTTATACAAATTTTAAATATGTTTTGGGTTTCGCGGATTTTTCATAATTTTCAACGAGAAAGTGGAGCGAGAGGTTTTGCCACGTACAATTATTGACAACAGTCTTCAATGATATCATAAGTACCCGTAGTAATATTCGGCTAAACGCAATCGAGTGATCGTCACTTTATTTTTAATTTTCATCTGTGAGTTTTCTCAGATTTTTTACGGGAAACTTGAACTGAAATTCTTCCAGCGGTAGCTATTGACAAATCAATAAATGACAATCCATCTCTGCATAGGAGTACGTTCTACACGATGATTTTACTACAGTTTTAACATTTTTTGGATTATTTTAATTTTCCGAAATTTTCCACGAGTAGGTAAAACAAGGTTCTCCACGTAGGTTGGAGTAGCTGCTTAGAAATACTTGGAACGGTGTTGAATGGAACCATTTAGAGAGATTTATGTTGCCTTCTTGAACTTACAGAAGTATTTGTGCCGTCTAAAGCCCAAATGGACGAATTTAGGCAGTTTTAATTGAAAATATAGGTTGAAATTTAAGATTATATCTAAGGAAACAATACCACAGTGTTACACCCCAACTCACTAAATCGGTCGTTTCTCTCTCATCTTACCTCAATGAGAAAATCTCAGTGAACAATAACCTTTTCTAAAGTTCGGACTAATAACAAGTCTTTATAAACTTTGATAAGGTTAAAAAATTACACTGCGTAATATTTCTTTGTTAAATCAAAGCTATAGGTACAACACGTAAAACTCCCCGTCAAATGCAATCGATCTGAAATTAGTCACATAGTTATGTATTTTAGTGAATCCTAAGAATTGACATCAACTTGATTGAAGTATAGAAATTGTGTCGATATATTGATCCATTTATTTGGTGTTGCAGTCTACTTCTGACACTGATAGTTTTTCGTTGTTGAATACAGTTCGGATATATTTTGCTTAAGTTGTTTTTAAGCAGCTTGGTCAGCAATTAAAATAGTTTCTTTTATTGGCTTCCGAATTAAATTTAAACTTAACGGTCATATTAACTTTATTCACACTTTTCACAACAAACCTTTAATTTTGTGCTGCATAGGTTGATGGCGTTACGATGTCCAGTGGTCTGTACCAGTAATTTTTTTTTATGATTACCAAAACCATTTACATTCAACAAGTCTTCCGCAAATTAATCGTTGTATACTATACATATATTACTGAATACAAATATTAAAATATTCCAAAACATCCAAAACTTTTGCTTGGTGCTAAATATGTAAGTTTTAGCAGTATTTATGAATTATTATTATCATTCCAATTAAAGAGTTTTCTTGTTCTTGAATAACAAGAACATTATCACTGATGTTGTCCTGATTTGTGTTTTTCCAGCAGAATTTTTTTTTGACATTTTGCGAAAAAGCCCCAAAAATGTACTTACGATTTTGATTAAATGAGTAAGTTGGTGATTTTGTTGTGTTTATCTTTACGATGTGGATTCCATTTAACCAATAAAAATTCCAAAATTGCGTTTTAGGCAACTAATTATAAAATCTTCATATAAAAGCAATTTCATGGTTCTTTATATATACTACTTACCGATACCTACCCTATTCTTCATTACTACTATTTCAACTTTAGTTTGGTAATAGATAATGCCAGCATACTATTTCTAAATATCTCTAATGTATAAAAGAACCATTATATTGCTTTTTTATATTAAGATCTAAACGTGATGTTGTCTAGTTTTCAAACAAAGCAAAACATATCAACAAATATAATGAGACTCTCGCATGTATGAGTAAACCGCATAGCATAAGACAAAAGTTCGACGAAAGAATTCAAAATAGAAAGAAACTTTTTTTTTTTATAAAACTTTCCTATTTATGTACCATCTATGTACAAACATTTGCTTCACAAAATACAAAGTCTCAAACATTTTCTTTAGATGTCGTTAAATGTAAACATAACAAAAAATAATTTAGCTTAAAATATTTTTATTTTAAAAATAAATAAATTAATTAATTAATTGTTTCCCACGATCCCTTACACCACCTTAATCTTATTGGTGAACCCAATGTCCCAAAAATTATTACAGCTACTTATGATGTTTACTTTTCAGCCCCATAACAGCTGCAAATAGTGCAAAAAAGAATCCTGCCAATCCGGTTGATCCTGTCAGAAGTACTAGACCAGAGATAATGATTGGAATTAGTGCGAAAAATTTCAACTTATAGGCCAGCAAAAGTGGCAGCATGAATTTTTTGAATTTTTTCTTCACTTTAATGTGTTTTGTACGCGGTTGTTGGTCACGTATATTTCCTTTTTTGCGGCCCTCCCTCCGATCTTGAACTAGAAAGAAACAATAATATTTGTATTAAATTAATGTTTAGAAATGTTGTTGCTGTAATTATTTGATTGCGGGGGTTGTTATGGTAAAATTACTAAAACCACATTTAATTTATTGAATTATAATTTTTATTATTTGCCCAAAGCTGTATAAAACAAATTTTAAAAGCCTGAGCAATTAAACTTTGTGAGTGGGCTAGGCGAGCTATTAACCATAAATATTTAACTTTTGAAAGATTTTACTAATTGACAGTTTGAACGTAAATACAACATCCATGTTCTTTTGGTGGCATAATTTGGATAGGGTACTTAACTTTGTTCGAACCAGGATTCATGACACAATTCGGAGGTGTCATCTCCTAAGTGCACAATAATTGTAAACGGATTGAACCGATGATGAGAAATATTGTCTTCAAAATGTGATTTATGATTAATCTTACATTTCGTATCACAATCACATACCAATTTGGCCTTTTCCGCAATCTGTGGCTAAATAGACAGGTTAGATCATTGACGGGTTATAGCATCAGCTATAATTATTGATGATACTACCGACTGCTCGCACGCTTAAATGTGTTTGCTCCTGAACGTCGTATGGGTCCACGCTATGAACTTTTACTTACTGGCCACTGGTATCAACAAATTACAGTCCTTCGGAATTAATGTTGAGAGCATAGCGTGTGTTTAATTCAGCGTTTTGGAGTTTTTAACTTACATATGTTGAAGAATGTTTTATTTAAATGTGTATTTAGTAAGAACAAAATAGTCGTTTAATCCTTTTTGATTTTTAATTAATTATACAATTTTTTATTCTGTTTGTATTACCGATTATTGGATGATCCACGACAAAACACTAAATTCGATGAGAACTATATTTTATTGTAAGAGCTTTGTAGAGGTAACGCATGCCAATTTCCTGGTGCTGTGTACATTTATGATTTAACCTCAAAAGTTCTTAATTTGTGTGGGACTACTGTTAATGTTTTAAAATTATCATGACCGTGGTTCAAAAATGAATATAGTAAAACTTCCAAAAGTGATCACCTCTCCGTTTTGACTACCTCCCTAAATTGACAAATTTTTTACCAGTAACTTTAATGTTCCATACCATTTTTTTCACGTTCCCATTCCTTAATCTGATCACCTTTAAAAAGGTACTAAACATTTCTGGGTCCCTTGACTGGGTCATTTTAGAGAAGTTTCACTAAATTCAACGCCTTTGACGATTGCATATATAGCAAAGCCCCGCCAAGGAATGAATTTGATGTAGTGATTTTATCTCATAATCCGTGTTAGCCGATAATTTTCTGGTTATTGCTGAATATATAGAATCAGACTCAGATATTTTGGAACTAATGAAATGTAAAACCTTAATTGGTTAGTTTTGAATTTTAACTGAAATTTTTGATGGTACTTGCAAATAAAATAGGTTGGTGGAGGAGTGTGACGTAACGTGTGGGGAATCATTGATTTTGTGACAAAATATGACAAATCGTATGAAGTACAAAAACAAAATAATCAAAGTCGTTGTCTTAATGATATCGTAGGTGGATAGTGTGGCATAAATTGTACCTAGACGTCGAATTTTAAAAAAATGATATGCAATCTCATCGCTGCACGTTGCAGCAATTGCGCTTCGCAACCAAAGTTTTATTTTAAATCTCTTGTGATATTCTGTTATTTACAATTTGTTAAATTTGTGATATATTTGTTCGAAGTGATATTGGTTTATACCTTGACAGTGTTGATTTTTTCTAATTTTAGATAGAATCAATGTGAAGTAAATTTTAAATAACTGAACCAAGCAAATGTCAATAAATTAATCGAAATGCTTGCAATTGTCCACAAGTTGGAGACTGGTTCTGAAATGAAAACAGTTAAGTATTCTGAAAAGAAGCTACATAAAGGGGAAACCAGACATTAAATTATTTAATGTCAAGGCTAATGGTATCATATAATACAGTGTACCAGAAAAGCTTCAACAAGTCGAGAGGAGCTGTCTATTTAAGCGGTTCCTTATTTCGAAAAATTTTTATTTTAATGAATGAGCATCTTCTAGATTTTTGAATACCGCAATACTATATACCTAAGACATTATGGAAACCTTAAATACACAAAAAAGACGACTCGAAATTCCATGCAAAAATCAAACGTAAAGAATATCCCAAAAATTTTGGAATTCTACTAGAAATTCATAACAATCGGCTTACAATTTTGAGGTGTTATGCGTACGTTAAAAGGCGTCAAGAAAAATGGGAAATAAACGATAAATGTAACCAACAATTTTTAGAGATTTTTAATTTTTGGTTTGGGCGGTAGTAAATATCGGGGATTGTACATTTACGAAAATCGCCCGAAATAACAACATATTTAGGCGTTTATTGATATGTAAAATCACCCAAAACTAAGTGAAAGTTGGTCCAACCAAACAATTCAAAACCGACCAAAACCATATCCAAAAATCGCGGAAATGAATTTCAATACGTTTCCAAAATTTTCGTTGATCTTCGATATTTGCCAACTATTGCAGAAGATTCCTTAGTTGATTTAGCAGCTGACTTTAGTAAAAGATTCCTTAGTGAAAGGTTAATCGATTTTATGTTAAATGTGGAAAAAGAAGATTTAAATTTTAAATCTTCTTTAAAATGGAGAGTTAATTTTGAAATATTTTCATAAGGGAGATTTGAAAATCTTTTTCCAGAACACATGGGTGAGAAATTAAGGCGAGCAGCCGTTGTTACATGTGCACGCTCATTTATAAATTCTGGAACAGGGCAAATTTAATTTGAAAAAACAATAAGAACGTTCAAAACTATATGTTTGTAATTTATTTTAGGCGATTTTTCAGTTGTAATATTTTGAGCGATTCTTCAAAATACATATTCACGGCAAGTGGTTTGGCCAATAATTGTTCAATTTAGGTTTTGTGGGCGTTTGTCCAATTTTTTTTGGCGATAATGCACAGTCGCTCCAAAAAATGTTATGCTTTTGAGCAATTTTTGTTTTTTGAGCGATTATCCGTGTCGCTACGGTAAAATATGGGCGATTAAAAAGCGTCCTAAATATTGAATATCAATTAATGGGCAAAAACAAGTTTGGGCGATTAATGAATTAGTTAAAACACATATTTTCATTATGGCTTTACTATAAAATCAGAAAAGCAATAAAGTGCAATTGCTCAATTTTCTCAAAAATAAAGAAATTTCATTACTCGATCTGCTTACCCATTGACTACTTACATTTTAACTATTGTGCGTAAATTCAAGAGGCGGAAAGAAAAATCTGATACAGGGAAAACTGATAAAGGAAAACAATCAATTTATTAAATAATTTGGTTTGTTTTAACTACCAATCAATGTGAGAATGTGTACGTACCTTCATCAAATGTTCGTTAAATCAAAATGTCAAAAAAATATTCCAAAAATGCAAAATAACGTGCGCCATTAAAAAGAAAAACCCCCATTAACCTCTTCTTAAATTAAAATACTTATAATTTCTTGTCATCCTTGCGCAGAAAGGGCGGGCTTTGGGGAGTAAATATTAAAAAACCCAAATTATTTGTTGAATCTGCCAATTTCCATGGTCAAAGTGGGAGTTTTGGGGGCGGTAGCCCTCATCCTCTTAGTTGGTCTTTATCTAATCGTCCAATCTTAAACAGGGCAAAACCTTTTAATCCAATAATAAATTTGACGAAATATTTAATAACTACATGCATATGTGGAGGGAAATGAATGGTATTCTTGCTAAAAATGTTAATAAAAATCAAATATCTCAAGTTTGCATACATCAATCAACTTCATTGATGACTAGTCCTTAAGAGATATTGGATATATTTAATAATTTTTCTGCTGATATTCCTTCAGTTTTATTTCCCAAATTGAAAACAGTTATTGCTAACTGCAACCATAAGGAGCGTAACCGTTTTATTTTTGGAAGTCCTAAAAGTTGTACTAACTTGGGCTTTTTCTAACAATTTATTTCATTAGAAATTATTTTAATTTAATTTTAAAAAACCAATCATCTGAAGGTGTTGATGGAGTAAATAATTCTAATGTCAAAAATTGTTGTTGGTTTTGATAGAAGTCTTAAAATTTCTATTTAATTTCCAGATAAGTTAATGGGTGATGCGGAGCACTAAATAATTATAGACAAATATCACTATTAAGAGTATTTTCAAAATTATTTGAAAATATTATAAAAAAGCAAAGTTAAAATAATTTTTTTTTTGAACAGTAACGTTCGTTGGTCATCTATTAGGAAAAATTGTATAATATTGATGTTAGAGAAAATATTTAAAACTTGTTCACTAGGTACCTTCGTAATCATTATTATTTCGATAGAGTCTATGATAGTTTTAGTTGTTTAGGCCATTTGGAATGTGGAGTTCCTCAAGACTTAGGCTTGGTACTTTTATTATTTTAAACTTGTATTAATTCTATCTTTGAGATAAATCTTTCTGGTTACGACACAGCATTCGCAGAAGATCTGGCTTTAAAATATGACCCTCATAATTTTGGAGCAGTGCAACAAGTATTAAGTACTTTGCACTCTCAGTTAGTGGTTTTTGCATCACCGACTTACTGTCAGTGCTAAATCAGAAGTTCTGTATTTTGGTTGGACGAAAGTATCATTTTTACTCTTTTCACGAAAATCCATGCTCACTTATTGTTTTGATTTAGCTTTCCTTAACGAATTTAAATATTTAGTAATTACTAGTGACTCGCCGCTAAACTGGATCTCGCATCTCAATAATATCAGCAAAAATGTTGTCACAACTCTGCATAAGTTTTATAATCTTCGTTAATTCTACCCATGCTCTACTCTAAGGAAATTCTATCATGCATCACCCAGTTGAAGTGAAACATTAAAGATATGTTGCACAAAATGGATGTTCAAACTAATTTATAATCGTCCGATCATTAAGCCTATACAATTCCCTTGCTTCGAGGAACTAAAGTGCTACCTCTTAGATATCTTTATGTTTTTAAAGTGTTAAAACTAATTTTTCTCCGCAGTAATAGTCACAACAGCTGAATAAACCTCGCTTACAATAAAAATCAAAACAATGTCTGTTTTCTATTCTGAACGCAAACGTTAATTTGAACGAGAAACACGGTTATGGCTGTTTAGCATTGATAACATTGAGGAATATTTCTAGCAATATAAAAATTTAGTTGTATGAACTGAGGTCTAGTAGCGTTCTTCAACACTAATAACTACGTTTCATTACAGGTAAGATATGTGGTTGTTACTAAATACGAGGACGTTGTGTTTGACAAAACTGTTAAAATTTTAAATAGTAGTGGTTTTGAAAGTTGAGCCTCATTATTGTTCCATTTTTTAATTTTTCAATAGCTGGAATTCTTGATATTTGATCAGAGGCGCCCTTATTGAACTATTACGAAAACTTCCGTATTCCGAGTTAGTGTATAAGTATTACGGGAACCCTAAAGTGTTATTCTCGAAATCGATTTATGACAATTTTTTGAACAGAACGTTACTAGCATTGATATTTTTCATCATCTCTTCGTTATTTCCATAATGGTTTTAAAAATACTAATTTATGATTTCGCCATTCCTATTACGAGAAAAGCATTATGAAAAGTTTAGGTACCGAAAATGTTTCATGAAACAACAAAATAACGCAAGCTGACTACCCGTAACTAAATGTTGATCCAAAAAACAAAAAAACAGATCAAAATTTGTTGTTGCTTTCAATGTAAATTTTGATCTGATCACTTAGTGTCATGAAATGCGGCTAATAATAACGAAACGTGAAACGATTTAATTTTCAAATTTTAGGTTTAATTTAAACATAGCGTAACGAACACAGTTATTGGCACCCAAATATTTCGACCCAACTATTGGCACCCGCCCGTGAAATAACAATTCTCTTAGAATTATCAAATTCCCGTTATGTCGAATGATTATTTTTTTTATTTGTGTGTATTTCTCGACTCATTTTATAATTGTCCGTTGTATATAGTAATTCAGTTGCATTAAAATTGCATAGTTGGAATGACGTGTTGTGCAGTATTTTTTTTGGTTAATATTTTGTCAATTTTTATAAGGAGCATTAGTTTGGTAAGTGTCTCTTTTTATTTATATAATTAAGTGAAATATTTAGACCAGTGATTGTTTAAAATGCAAAGCATTATATTACAGTTTTAAGAATAAATATTTCGAATAAAATGTGTTAAAAGTTAAATAAAATGGGTGCCAATAGTTGATACCACATAATGTTAAATTCTAATTATTGGCACGGGGTGCCGATAAATGAATTTTATGGACTACAATAATTGGCACTGTCAATAATTGTACTTATTTGGGGTGCCAATAATGCAGTAAAATCGTTAATTTCCAGAAATCATGCCGCGAAAGAAGAACTCTTATGACGAGTGCCAACTACAAAAGGTCCTCGGTGAGGTGAGGGCTGGTAAAATTTCAAAAAAATTAGCAGCCAAAATTTATAGTATTCCGAGGTCAACGATTCAATTTAGATTGGGCCCCAAATTCACGAAAATCCGGCCAGGCCCATCAACAGTATTGACTGAAGCGGAGGAGCTAGGAATCGTAGACTGGGTTAAAGTATCCCAACGAAAAGGTTTCCCTAAACGGAAGGAAGATATTCTTTATGCCGTCAAGGATTTCTTCGAGGAAAATAATCGTGATCATCCTTTTAGTGAAGAAAACTTGCCGGGAAAAGGCTGGTTTCACTCGTTCTTAAAGCGACACCCCTCCATAACACCAAGAGTACCAGATCCTGTTTAATCTGCCAGTGCTAATGTCGCAGTTATCGACATATTCAAATGGTTCGACTCCATAGAAAATTATTTATTGGAGAATGATTATTTTTCAATTTTGAGCGATCCCAGCCGCATATTGAAACAAATTTCATGCTGTGCCCTAAAACAAAAAGTGTTTTAGCAGCGAAAGGGTCCAAAAATATCTACGAAGGCGATAGGCAAAATCAAATCTAACCGTTATGTTTTCGTTCTCAGCATCGGGAATCATGACTCCACCAATGATTATTTACCCATACAAACGAGTGCGAGAGGAAATCAGAAGCTCGGTGCCAGATACTTGGGGCTATGGGATTAGCGAAAACGGATGGATGCCTAAACAAACTTTTTACGAATATATTTCGAAAGTTTTTTATCCGCATCTTAGAGATAACAAAATAAAATTCCCAATTATTTATTTTGTAGATGGACACAGCACTCATCTTACTTTACAAGTTAGCCAGCTTGCGTCCGATTGGGTATTATATTAATTGCTCTGTATGCAAACTCAACTAGAATTTTACAGCCAGCGGACGTAGCAGCTTTTAAACCGCTGAAAAGTGCATGGAATAGCTCAGTGCTAGAATGAAGGCGTAAGAACCCTAGCAAAAATCTCACTAGGGACATATTTGGTCCATTATTAAAAGAAGTGGTGGAAAAATCGGTGTCTTCCGATACTTTGCGGAAGGGATTTAAGGCATGTGACCTTTTTCCCTGGAATAAGTATGCCATAAATACGTCCAAGTGCCTAGGTAGACCAAAAGATGCCTAGGTAGAGAAAATATTAAAAATTCAGATTACACAGATGCTTTTCATGAATGCTGTACTATTTTAGGAACCGAAAAAGTAGCAATGTTGGAAACATTTGATAACGCTTCAGATATTGAAGATAGGTTGGATAATTTTAAAACTTTACATAAGATTTATACCTATCTTAAGTTCAATAAATTTAAAAGAACGGTGGAAGGAAATGTGGCCAACAAAGGTTCGCAGACGGATTTTCCATCACTCTCATCAGAAGGCATTACTGGCATAGATATTGCCAATATTAATGAATTTGTTTACTGCGACCAAGTAATTGAAAATATAAATGATGTTGAAAATATAACAATACTCAATGGCCACGAATCCACTGGTATTCCTCAACTAGGTCAAATTTCCGTTACTCAAACGTACACCGTCATTAATGATAAAATTGACTGGCCTTCAGAAAATATTTTAACCGTTAATGGGAATATGGATATCCCAGAAAAGATTCAAAAAACTTTGAATTTGTCACTCCTTCCTGCACTAAACTAAATCCAACAACACAAGCATATACACCCATGGAAGACATATTAGACTGGCCGCAGACACCATTAAGAAAGGGTTCCAAAGTTCAAAAAAACAAAAAGAGTTTTGTCATTACCAACTCATTATGGATAGAAGATGAAGAAAGGCGAAAGGAAGAAAAAATGAAAATCGAATATCTCAAAGAAGAAAGGAAAGCTGAAAGAATTAAGAAGAAAGCACTTAAAGAAAATGGCAAAATAACAAGAAAAAAATCCGAAGGCGACATCAAGAACCAAAGAAAAAACCCAAAACAATATTGTAAAACATTTGCCAACAGCCAAAAAGACACACGAACCAACGCACACAGTAACATCCGGTGCTATAGCGTCATTACAATATTGTTCACCAACAAAAAGTGTAGCGGAAATTCAAAAAGAATCCAGTCCACCACCTCATGTGCGAAAACTTTTTTCGCCCGAAAAAAATGTGGATGGACTCGGAACAAATTTCGTATGTCGTGGGAAAATGTGTTATGAATGCAAAAAATTTATGTCGGGGGATATGAAATCCGAAGCCTGTGGCATCAGGTGTACAAATTGTACAAGGGAATACCACATTAAATGTTTAAAGGAATTAAAATGATCATATCTTCCGAGCTTTGCGTGCAACTCATGTTTAGCTAAGGCAAATTCAGAAAAAGACTGAAGACAAGTAGCTAGCTAGCTATGGCTATGATTTGAACTAAATGTTTTATTTTATTTTTATGATTAAATGAATTTTTATGTACCTGAGTAGAAACTACTTGTGATAACATTATATTTTAAAATTAATTTTTTATGTTTCTTATTATTTGTGATAAAAATAAATAAAAAAATAGTTTATTAACTAGCTAAATTCCTTATTTTTTGAAATTTTTTATCGTGTATTTAATTAAGCTTGTATAGCGCCAATAATTATATTTTTCAGGTGCCAATGATTGTATCAATGTGCCAATTATTGTACTTTTTTAGGGTGCCAATTGTTATGTCATCGTACCAATTACTATAGTTTTGGGAAGCTTTTTTTTATTTTGATAATTTAATAATCTTACCAATGAAATTTAATTAAATGTTGTTTTTAGTTCAGTAGAAGACTGTTTGAATATTATAATCAAACTGCAAATGAACAATTTTTTGAAAACCCCTAAATTTGGTAGCTTTGTTAAGCTAAAATTTTCTTATGGGTGCCAATAACTGTGTTCGTTACACCTATATATCGCATTTTACAGGACTTTTCGTAAGAAATTTAATTTTTGAAACTGAATTTTGGAAGTCTGACTCTCAAAACAGATTTCTTGAAATTTCTTACGTTTAGAGTTTCGAAAATTTCTAAATTTGGGAACTTTTCAGAATGTTAATTTTACGAATTCAGCAGAATATTTGATTTTTTTTAATATTGAATTTGGCGAAATTTTGATATGAAATTTATTAAATTTTTAAAATTTTTCGACTTTGACTGCAAAAGTAACAAACTAAATATGAAAGTAGCTTCTAAATTGTTATTAATTTTTGGAAATACTAGATGTTATAAAAATTCAATACTTTTGTTAACAAAACAGAGCTTTAAATTTTAAATGAGTTTATAGAGAAATTTTACATTTTGGAAATAATGAGTTGTATATTATTCATTTTCCTAAAGTTGGCAATTTAGAAATGTGTATATCTGACTTATTGAAATCCACAATTTTTTAGTGCAAATTTTATAATTCTGAGACAAATTATTTTTATATTAACTTCAGTATTTTAGTATTGAATTAACATTATTCAATTGCTAATAATTGCTAACTTTGGTGATTACTGATAAAAATTCTTATTTACGTTCTGCTGGTGGACAATTAGCAACTGCCGATGTCTTCAATTTTACATTAAAGCAACAATTGCAACATTTCATTTACGCTGCAAAGAACTCACAAGTACTTCTGACTATGCACAGTGTTTCTTGCTAAATATAATGTACGTACAGTTGAATTTATGGCGGCCCAGTTACCAAAATATTTGGTTCAAATAACATCTAATAGGTAAACATAACATTCCGAAAAACTTAACAAGTCAACGCTCTCCAAAATTACAAATGCGAAAAATCTAAAAATATGACATAAAACGCTCCTCAAGAATTAGGAAGTTAAGCTATGTTGTTTAAATTCCAACATTTTCTAACCCAATTTCCGCAACAGATTGAAACAGGTGAAAGATAAACTCGCCCACAAACTGCTGCTTTTGGCAATGACAGAAGATTCCATCATTTATAGAAATGACAAAATTTTTCATATATATTGTACTTGTATGAGTTTTATGTAATTCTCATACTAAAATCAAGAACTCCTCAAAATGCTTACCATTGGAGCCTTCTACATAAAAAACAGAAAAATTCAATGGGTTTCTTTACGTAAGAACGTTAGAAATCCAGGTTAAATTTTACTTATAACAATTGAGAACATTTTAAAGCTAATAATTAGAAAAATGCCATTTAAATTCTCTTGCTCTTCTCCCAAAATATTTTCTGATCGTTTCTCATTTTAAAAATAATAATACGGTAAAATGTAAAATAAATTTCGGCCACTTTTACTAACAATAGAATATTTAATTTTCCAATTTTAATTCTGTCTTTTCCGAAGCCCAACATTATTAATTGCTACCAGGAATAGAACCCCTTAATAAATTTGATGGTTCTGCCAAAATATGTTCGAAACACACATTATTTACTATGTAGAATTAACGGTAATGAAACCACCAAAAAACAAAAAAAAAAAATTACATAAACATAAAAATTATGACACGATTTTCATAATTACCATCATAAACTGTAAAATAATTAATTTCACTGCTGTTGCTGTCATTAAAATTCTTGTTGTAATCATTGACACCAGTTAAAGTATTTCCATAGCCAAACACATAATCCATTAGTAATGAGGTTATTGTATGATTATCATTCTCAAGCACTTGGAT
Organism: Tipula vernalis; assembly: GCA_958295665.1. Lineage (NCBI taxonomy): Eukaryota > Metazoa > Arthropoda > Insecta > Diptera > Tipulidae > Tipula > Tipula vernalis. The sequence continues at coordinate 369,348,032 of OY282558.1, forward strand.
TAATGTATGAAAATCTAAATTTTCTAAAATTGTATCGTTATTGTAATTATGATTATTATTACGAACACTTTTAATATTATTTGTATTTATTAATTCCCCAATTAATTGGTTATTATTAATCTTCGGTGAATTAAATTTGTTATGTTTCAGCGCATTAACGTATTTAGCCTTTGTTAGCGTTTTTGAATCACTCAGCGCTGTTGAATAAATGTAAATCGGTTTATATTTAATTTTATTATCATTTTTATTGCTATCTGCAACATTAACATGATTATGTTTAGTAGAAAAATTATTAGCACCACTACTTTCACTATGATCAGGCTCCAAACAATAAAATGTATTAAAATTGTTGCCAATTAATAATAAATTCAAAATAATTTGAATCAATAATTTTTTTATCACAAACATTATTTCATTGTGCGTTTTAAAATTTATATTTAGAAAAAAAAAACTATTTAATAAATATTACTTTTGCAGTGCTCAACTATACTACCAAGAACTTCACCTTTTACAATGCGAGCAGAGATTAAAGATGAAAAAAATTTGTTTGTTGTCAAAACATAAATATTTTATGCTTCAATTCCTCATTTTTGATGAACTGGTTTTTGTTGTTGTTCCAGTTACTTATTTTATTTGTATATAAGACAGGTACAGAGGTAAATATTGTTATATAGCAACCACAACAACAAACCTTAATTTGTACATTTTACAACTAAACAAAAAAAAAATATGAAAATTGTTGTAATTTTTTTTATAAACTATAACAAAAATTGTTCAACAAAATTATATGGTTTCACATTCTTATGTGCTAGAGCAGTACGAAAATCACAAGTATAATAAGCACATTTCATGCATATCACATTTAAATTGGCATTTTCAATTGGTCAGAAAATTATTTTCTTGTTTTCATCATTTTTTCGGGTTCTATGATTTTTAGTTTTAGTTTTTGGTGGTAGATTACAAATTGGGGTTTACGGTTAATGGATTCTAGAATTAACAACAAATTTTGTCAATTTAATACCGTTAACAGTGTTCTAATGAAATGTAACCAAGCGTTTTGAAATAACTGTAAGTAAATACAAAATTTGGCTACCTAAATAATAACGTTCATAGGAGATAAGCATCCGTGGTCTTATGTAAATATTTTAAAAGGTTATTAAACATGTAGGTGTACTCCGTTTAAAATAATCGAAAAAAGTTACATGCAAAATTATCAATCAGCTGTAGTGGTTAGTCTATAAGTTCATATTTGTACAAATATATTCTTATATGATCAGAATTCATTGAAAATATTATATTTGGTACACATTTTCGGAACAAAGTCATTCGATTTTTCGAAGCTTTTTTAACATGTAAATCTTATTAAAGTGTGGAATAACAAATTTTAAAGATAGCATCTTTAGTCTATTTGGATAACTGATATTTATACTTGCTTAACAACCTCCTTCATATATTTTTGAATTCCTAATAAACCAGAAAGTTATTTTCTCAAATAGCATAGGTACTCTTAATACATGTATGACCAATTAGGATAGAACTTATGTATTCCTTAATCGATTTTTATGAAATTCGACATGTGCGTTGGTAATGGGATTCCATAGGTAATCCCCAAAGACCATACAAAACAAATTGCGACTAAACGCTCTTAATTCTATATAAATGGCACTTATAAAATGGAGACCAGATCTGAGAAGCGTATTCTAGAACGGAATGAACAAAGGATATATACAGAGTTTTTAGATTGAGTGTGTCGCTAATGTCTTTAAAATTGCGCTCAATGAAACCTAGCATAATGTAAGCTTTTGTAATATTAAAATCAATGTGTTTAGTAAAAGTTTAGCAATATAAAAGGTATTGCTAACATTTTGGAAAGCGCATTCTAGAGAATGACAAAATCTTGCATTTACCCACATTCAGCAACAATTTGTTAATAAACGACCAACTACAAAAGTCACCTTGGAATTTCGCACAATCAGAAACATTATTAATTGTAGCAAATATTTTCTTATCAAATGCGTAGAGAAGGCAATATACAAATTCACAACACTCAACAACATTATTAAAAGATAATGAGAATAAGAGCGGACCAATGTGACTTCCTTGAAGAACTCCTAAAGTAACATGAAATGAACGAAAGCTAAAATCAGTATTCTTAACCAATTGTTAACGATCAGAAAGGTCTTAATATAATCACTTAATAGGGATAAACTGACAATCTAGTCTATCCAGCTTATCGATAAGAATCGAATGGTCAATTTCAATGAAAGCCTTTGAAAATTCGGTGTACACTCCATCTACTTGATGCCTATGTTCGAGTCTACTATATAAATGTCCACAGAAAGAGGCTAAATTAGTCGTAGTAGACCTACATCTACAGAACTAAAAGTTTTGCATGAAAAGGCAAGATTATTTTTTACCATGGATTCGAAAAATTTTGATATATCAGAAAGAATAGCGATTCCGCGATAGCTGCTAATTTCACTTCTTTTGCCAGATTCAAAAATCGGATGAATGAAAGATAATTTCCAGAATTCAGGAAAAATCCCAGTTCATAGAGTATTAATACAGATGATTCTCACTGGAGCGGATAAATTCTCAGCGCAATTCTGAATAAGGATAGGTGGAAAGCCTTCACGCCTGTCCCCTTATTAACCTTAAGTTGAGATAAACCATTATAAACTTCTGCTACCGTAAACTTTAAAAAAATAAATTCAGAGTGATCACGGTTAACTAAAGGCTTGTTACGTGATACCGCAGATACTTTATAGACAGACTCAAAAATATTGGCAAACAAATAAGATATATCAGGGGAGCTGGCTAAAGAATTCTGAAAAGTAATTGGGATAGGAAATCCAACCAAATTGGGACAGAATTCCATTTGCATGACTTGGCCATGTTACAGAACTTTATCCAAAAATCATTTTCGAATCCCATTTCCATCGGGAATGTCAAATTTCTCTAAAATCCTTTAAGAAAGTGATAAGGTCTATCCTAATTGGTCATACATATGATTTGCTAAGGTTCAATTTGAAATGTAAAAGGTTCATTTTGAAATGTAAAAGGATCAATTTGGTGTGTAAAAGGATAAATTTGAAGTGTAAACAATCAACTTTAAGTAAAACCTGTAATATTCATTTTAGCAAAGGTCAGCCATTGTTGAAAATGAATATCAAAGGTAGAACTCAAGTAATTTCAAACTAAGTTGTTGTAAAATTAAAATAATTTTACTTATCAGAATCATTTACAATTTTGAACACTATCTACGAGTATATCTAGTTGGAACCCAGAAACCTTTCTAAAGCTTCCCAAATTTACTTGGCACTCGAATTTTCGAATTATCGTGGAATAAAATTTTGTAATTGTGTTTGATAAATTCTTTTATTAAAACTCCAAAATGAACTAATTATCTTGAAATTTGTAATAAAACTAAAATAATGTGGCCATCCAAAATACTGAATGTTGAAACGGCTTTGTATACGTGGTTCTTGGATGAATGAGTGAAATCCATCCTAATTATAAATGATGGTTTAAAGTTAAAGGCTGCCGAATTTGATTTGCCACAAGAGATTGATATGTAATTTTTCGCAAGTTCTATCTGGCTCGAAAATTGTATGAAGGATGGAATATAATTTGCCAAATCGTGAAGGAGTTGCTGATGGCCAGCATGCTTTCATATGCCTGTTACCAAAGTCAATGTCCCAATCTTATAATTGTTATAAAAAATTGTATATCATCGTATTAATGGGAGTTTGCGATGCCAATAACAAATTGGTTGTGATGGATATTGCTTCTCACCACTAAAAGTGATGGAGGCATTTTTGAAAGGTCTTATTTCGGGCGATCAATTCTCTCCAATTCATTGAACTTATACCGGAGGAACAAATTCTACCAAAAACCGATATTAAATTTCCGCATTATTTTGTGGTTAAGAAAGTTCTTTACAAAAACTTATTTATTTTAGGAACTAAGAACTAGCGGCGATTTCCTGGTATTTTTATTTTTTTTGACAGTAAAATTATATTTTATTATCATTTTTCACGCGCTCGTAAAACAATTTCGAGATTTTGGCTGTAAGATGGCGAATTCTTTTAAATATCATAAATTTAAGACCGGAAAATACGATTAAAATTATCATGGCCACCGTCTGTTTATATAATTTAATAAAATCGCTTGATATGGATGAGCCGTTGGTACAGTATTGTTCCGCAAGTTATGAAGACGTATACTCTTATGGAATAGTGAAGTGTTGGAAGGTCAATGGAGAGATGTTATAAATCCTCTAGCTTCGATTCATTGAAAATCACAAAATTTTCAACGAATATTGATAATAGTGTTGAAACTATGACTTGGCGTGTTTTTTGAAGTGCATTAAGCCTCATAAATTTCCTTCGCCTCTTCATTCCTAATAAACAGAACAAAAAATCTAAAATCAAAAAATAATGCCGTAAGTCAACTGTTATGCGTACTTTTAAACGGGAAAAATTCCTAAGCACAATTTTAATCTTTTAATTTTTCCTAAAAAAAAAAAAAAGAAATAAGTTAAAGGTTACCGTACAGGTTTAGCTAAAATATGCCATTTTATTGTAGATAAGGAATAAAATCGGACGAATGATCGATCCTTGAGGTACTCAAGTTAATTTCAACCTTAAGGTCAACAAATTGAGATAGACTTGTCAGATATCACTCCAAAAATCAAAAAGCGCCCCCTTCATTCCCGATGCTTTACACTGTCAAGAGCTCTTTTTAAATCCAGAAATAAAGTAGCAGTAACATTTTTTCATTCCAATGAAGTTCTTGGTAAACAAACAGATGTTCCACTATTCTTCTGCACACTGAATTGGTTGGGGTGAATTATATTCACCTTTATTGTGGTTGTGGTTTCGATGACAATATCACATCAACTTGTCGTTAAAACGTCATCTTTATGTCGATGAAACTTTCACCACTATTATGATTCAAGAGTCAATCGCTAATCACACAACTCAAAACAATATGACAAAAATATTACAAAAAGGGAAAAGGCAACACAGAGTCGTGTCGATTGTCGATCGACTCAACAATCATAATATCCTATAAAGAAATTTGCGAGGCATCGCATATTGACTCGAAAGCGAATCGCAAGCGAATTATATTTTCATATGACACCACTACATAAAAATTTAGTGTAGTATACGAGCATATATTGATTTATTTTTGGTTTCTTTGATGGGTAGCCATTTTTTTTTTATTAAAAAAATTAACTAACTACGTGCTTCATTTGGAATAGGTGTGAAAAATTTGATTCTTGAACAAAGTTATAAAAATACTAAAACAAGTGTAATAGTTAGTATAAGAATTAATAGGTAGTGTGTTAATAAAGTATTAATAATATTTTGAATTATAATAGTTTTTATAATATAATATAGTTTGTAAGTGTTAAGTAGGTTAGGTTAGGTTAGGTAACACTCAAGCTCGGTTACAGAATAATTGCGTTGAGCAGCATGTAGTTTGTGTGAAAAAAATTCATTGGGATGTTCAGCGCCATCCAAGTCTAACTGAAATAAAACAATACCCACACCAACAGCACTTGCGTCACACTGAATATAAAACGGGCGCCCATAATCAGGATTCGCCAAAACAGGAGCAGAAGGCAAAGCCAACTTAAGAGCTTGAAACGATTCCTCAGCGTGAAGATTCCATTTAGATTTTGATTTCTTTTCCGTTAAGTCAGATAGTGGAGCAGCTAATGAAGCGAAGTTCTTAATAAAACGTCAATACCACCTACATAATCCCAAGAAGCTACGTATCTGTTTGGTTGTTTTGGGTCTTGGAAATTCGCTAATTGATCTACACTTTTCGGGATTGGTGGGAAGGCAACCCTCACCCACTAAATATCCAAGATATTTAACTTCTTTTAACGTAAACTGACTTTTTTCCACTTTTGTCGTTAATCCGGCATTACGGAGTAAATGAGTAATCATTTCCAAAAGTTCCAAATGTTCAGACAAAGTAGAAGATGTGACTAAGAGATCGTCCAAATAGACAAAGACTCTGTCGTGAAGTTGGTACGGTATTACACAATGCATCAGGCGGCATAGTGTTTGGGGAGCATTACACAACCCAAGTGGCATGACCTTGAAATGATACAAGGGACGACCAGGAACGGTAAACACCGTCTTATCTCTGGATTGTGGGTCAAGTGGTATCTGCCAGAAGGCATCTTTTAACTCGATTGACGAAATATACCGAGTTTGATCCAATCGACCCAACAATCCATTAATAAGAGGAAGCGGATACGCATCCCTGACAGTCACCTTGTTCACTTCCCGAGCATCTAAACTCAAGCGCACTAGACCATAAGCCTTTTGCACCATGGTAATAGGGGAGCACCAGGAGATATGACTCTCTTTAATCACGTCCAAAGATAACATGCGATCTAGCTCATCATACATCAATTTCTGTTTCACAGGTGAAACCGAATAAAAGCGTTGTTTCACAGGCTTGGCTTCACCGAAATCAATAACGTGAGATACTAACGTGGTTCTACCAAGGCCTAATTTAACACTTGATGGAAATTTCTTTACAATAGTAGAGAGCTTGCTGTCATCTTCTGGAGAGAGCAGATTAAATAATGGAGAGACAGGTAAATCCAAAGATTCAGTTATATCACTCAAAGCAGATATCTGGGGTGTAATTCCAAATTGATTCCAAAAGTCGATCCCCAAATAAAACGACTGCTCTACGGTAGGTACTAAATAGAAACGCATATAGTGACATTGAGAATTAAACTGAACTTGAGCATGTACATAACCAATTATTGACTGTTTTTGATCACTTACAGTTTGAATGGAAGAAGGAAATTTATGGAATTTAAAATTACTCAACAACTTTTCGGAACCATAACCCAAAACGCTGACACTCGCTCCACTGCATTAACAAGGATATTGGCATAAGGCCGGTTATCACACGTTTCAGAACCGAGTATTGAAGAGACAACGAAGGATCACATGACCAGGATATTGGCATAAGGCCGGTTATTACTCGTTTCAGAACCGAGTATTGAAGAGACAACGAAGGATCTCATGACCCGACGGTTCTCCTAATATTTTTTTAAACGTAGCAGACGAAGCGGGCTGAACTTTCGAAAAGTATCAAGGACAGACGAAACAGAATTAGAAAAATGAGTTTTATCAGAAAAGCAAAAATGTGAAAGATTAGAAGAAGTCAGTGGAGAGTCAGATGCCATTTGATTGAAACCAGGCGTCGCCGATCCAGACGATGATTCGGAATCAAACGACTCAACGAGAGCTATCACGGGTTCGTCTGTTTACTCACATCTGGTATCGACTTCCACTGATGAATTTATTGGTCGGTGTTGCTGCCAGCATCTTTCCTCTTGAACAAAAGGGTTGAACTGCTCTTGTCCTGGCAATACCATGCCGTCAGTAGGAACGATATCCAGTTCACTTATGATACGTCGAGGATGAAAAGAGTAATCAGAAGGAGCGCGAAGTTGCTTTAAAGAATCCTCCCAGGCAGTACAACTCTTGATTAATTCACTTATGTGTGGAAAGTGTCGATCAATTAAATGGTATTGTAACACAGGTTTCATGTTGTTAATCAGAAGTTGGATGAATTCATCATCACTCTACGGGGTGTGATACTGCAGGAACAAGCCCCACGTCGGGCGCCACTGTAACGCATTCCCCCCAAAGGGATTACGTTAACAGACATGAGATTAGTGTGTTAAGTAAGTATAGTGTTAATTTATTTTATGCATAAGAACATTTAAAAAAAATGGACAGTAAGGTATATTATCACATACGACGGGAAATCGCGGATATTTGTGATTATATAAGTGATACCGAACATAATAGGGATTCGATAGTGCAGCAGGATGCTGATATCGCTGAACTTGATTTGGAAAATAATCGATGTGAAAACGAATATGACGATTCTAGTGAAGCTGAATATTCATCAAATACTACGGCTTTATCGGTCCAGTTAGACGATTTTCAATCTTTGAACATAACGAATGATATAGCCGAATGGTTTGTTGAGTTCAAAATTACAGAGGCAGCTGGGAATGGTTTGCTTAAAGTTTTACGCAAATATCATCCAAACTTCAAAAATATACGAACGGTAAAAAAACACCAAACGAATCGAACAAACGTATTATTCCCTTTGGTGAAGGATTATATTCACATATTGGATTGAAAAAATATATTGAAAATTTTCTTAGAAAGAATAGATACGAAAGTAACCTAGTATCTATTGAAATCGGTATTGATGGTGTGCCATTGGCCAAAAGTTCAACACATTAATTCTGGCCAATCTTGGGGAACATTTTTCCCTTAAAAGAGGTATTGTTAATTGGAATATTTCAGGGACTTAAAAAGCCATTTTGTGCCAATAGTTTCCTACAATGCTCTGTTGATGAACTAAACGATTTGAATGGACAGGGTATCTCGTTTGAAAACAGAAAAATTATTCTAGAAATAAGATCGATTATTTGCGATTCCCCAGCACGATCATTTATATTAGGTAAGTTATTTGCAATATGAGTACATATTTTCAAATAAATATTTCATATGCAGATATAGATTCTATTGCAGATATAGTACGTGAAATCAAAGTTTATTTAATTTACCAGGTAATTTTGAATATTGCAAATGAAATAAATTAGATAAAAACTAATATATTTTCTCAATTTAGAATAATAGATTAACTGAAAATGTTTTCGGATTCCAACGAATAAAGACGATTCGGAAAATTATCATTTTCAGTTCTTGAAAACGACAGAAACCCCGAAGACCAGCACCCAAAAGCAAATACATGAAAAGTCGCATTTACATCACCAATATAGTAATGAATCGGAATTTCCAACATCAACAGCCACATTTGGCAATAAAAATGTGAATGTTCCGGCTGCTACGCATACCATAACAGCGACATCTATCGGTGCATGTAATTTTATCGCTCGTAAAAGAGCATTTGGTGAGGCTTCTGCATTACAATTGGAAACATCGTCAGCCAAATTGCCAACATTTATTTACAAACTTGTTCCGACTACTAAGAACGTTAGAGCTGCGAGTATCACTCACATTAATAATGGATCCAATGTGGCTCCTAAAAGAACTATATTTTCGGCTGCTACGAACTCCATAACAATGTCATCTTTCGGCGAATGTTTTTCTGTCGCTCGTAAAATAGCATGCAGTGGTGAGGCCTCTACATCACAATTTCAAACTTCATCAAGCAAAATGCCAACATTTATTTATAAAACTGTTCAGGCTACGAATATTAGAAATGCGAGTGTCGATCACAACAATACTATAATAACAACATCGCGAGATGGGTAAGGAATGTTAGTGAGGATAGACGGCCCGGTTACAGACACCTAATAAAGCGTTGCGTCTCTGTTGTCCCTGCTACTCGCCCCCCCCCCCAAATTTCATAATTGTTTGTATATCACAATATTAGAATTAGGCAAACCTAACAGATTTAAGTTGATATCACCGACTTTTACACAATGTGTCTGTTTTTAAGAATGTTGTTGATGGCCCCAACATTACTCCGTTTTCTTTCTTTTTTGTCAAAAATGAGTCTTTTTCCGCGACTGTCTTAAAGGGTATAATGATTTATGAAAAAGTTCCATTGTCACTTCAACCACTTTTTCTAAATTTGATATTATTGGTAAATATTTGATCAACACAAGGCAAACCCAAAATTTAATTTTTTATGAAGCTTACTAATAATGTTGTTATACAAAAGCAATGTACAAGGGTGTAAGTAGTTGCGGAAAATAAATGCTGGTATCAAAAGGACGGTATCCACTTTTTTTTAAGCAATTAGGAGAAACATAATGGATAGTTGAACTCGATCGCTAAAGGCAACGCGGCTAAATCGAGACATTTCAATTAAACAATATTATAGTGGTCAGCTTAGTTGATGTAGCTGTGCTTAATGAATATCATGATATCTAAATAAGTAGCGCAAAGCTAGGGTACTAAAAGTTGTATTTAGCGATCCATTTGTGGTTACTTTAGATTGAGGAACAACCCCGACGGATTCCAAACAATATTGCATTGCAACGAGAAAATAATACATCATACGCAAACTACGATGCCAACCGGTAATAGACAAGTTGAGAGGAATAACCGGGTGATCCGGAGTTGAGGTTGCAGCAAACATCGAAACCCAAATGGCCACTCCAAAGGCTGGCTTTAAATGGGCCGCGTGAAAAAATTAATTTTACACATTTTGAAACATAACGTAAATCACATCAAAGGAAAAGCCAATTCGAGTATTCGATATCACAAAACAAATTTTAAGCGATTTTATAACTCGACATCAAACAACGGAAGTGCCTATCCTTAGGGCCAACACCGTAACAAACCAAATTTGAATGGTTATTGAATTGTTTTGATAGAGTTTCTGTTATTGGTGGTAAATCAACTCTTGGACTTTGTTTGATTCAGCTTCACCCAAGCTAATGGAAAATTTGAGGAATTATTTTGTGGAATAATCACTAAAATTTTGATGTTAAAATATTTCGATCAACGATAGCGAATTATACTTATTAGCGTAAAAAAATTTTCGCAACTAAGTTTAATTTTTGTAGCTGCAATGCCGGTACAATAACCCTTTTGTTGGGTTCTGGAGAGCTTTTGCTTTCACGTCAGTATATCATTTTCGGTAAATTCTTTTTTGGAAATATTTTCTTTTTCTAAATTAAAATTTACCAGCAATTGTCCGTGACACACCGATATCACCCTGAAAATAGATGTCAGATGAGGACGACATTCAAAGTATATTTCTGAAGATTTTGAAAAACTTTGCGGGTCGAGAACAAGGATCGATCAAAACCAAAATAACAAACCAAAAACAACAAGATTCAAGTTAGGCTGGGCATCGGCAATGCTTGTGGGTGAAATGTTTTTTTTTTATTGTAAAGTGATGGAGCTCTTTTGGTCACCCTGTTATGAATTAACTGATGCTCAAAATAGAGTGCACCGAATACTATGTAAATTAATAAGCGAACTAGAAATAAAATCTTCTTAAAATAAATAATAGTAAGTTGCATATATCATGACTAATATCAGTTTTACTAACAATTACATCAAATTCCTAATTCTCATTCGTTTTCTAATTTATTACACTTACACATCACATCGTTAGTTATGGTAAGCGACCATGACTTTGAATGATGGTTGTGGTTTATGTATGTACATGTACTAATATAATCTAACTTACGGAGAAATTAAAAAAGAAGATCCACCACATAATGAAATGTGAATAAAAATAATTTCATAATATAATCTAAAATAATCTTCGTTTAGGCAAAACAAAAAAATAAAAGATTTCAAATTTAGAAATAAAAAAGTTTTTAAAAGAGAATTAAAAAGCTTATTTCTACTTTACGTCAGTGGTTCTTAATCTATTGTTTGCATAACAAATTTCGTTTTTTTTCTTGAGTCGAAATATAACTAAACAAATTATATTTTATGGAAAGCTGGTTAGGTTTGGAATTTTAAAAATTGTAATACTTAGATGGCGCTTGGTCCGCATTTACTACCTAGATTAAACAAAAATGAAGCTCAATAGCCAGATTTGATGATTCAGTAAGTTTTGATCGTTTGTTCAAATATTACCAAAGCAACTATGATATAACAAATCCATAATGTAAAAAGAGAAGCTTTTATAAAGGAAGGGCAATTGCATAATCACTTGCCATTTATAATACAAATGTGTTAAATGTTCCAAGCAGCACTCACAAATCTGCAAAGCACGGCAATTAGAACATTCCAGATACTAGCAGTAAACAATGAAAATGGAATATATGCGGCTGAAGCAATAAAACATCAGAATTGTTTCAAAATAATATCTTATATTGTCAGTGTCGAAAGATGACTTAACTGATTAAAATTCTTAGGATTGTACGCGCAACAGAATTTAAAATTTTAAAATTATAAGACAAGACCGATCAAACTCAAAAGGTGGTGGAAGAATGGCTATTTTAATAAAACGTCAGTTCTAAAACAAAATAATGTAAGAAGTCATTAAAATTCAGAAGCAATTCAGAAGTTTATTTACGAATATGAACAATGATATTTAAACCTTAAAGTTGGTAAAATGCAACTAACAACAGAAGAGGTGTAACACTAACTTTATTACATAAAAAACCAGAAATACCAACCTTCCTACGGTCAGGGAGTTTCTAGGCTTAATAACGGCAGATAATTGATTGAGAGTCCATCATTTAGGAGATATCTGAACATAATTCTTCGAAAGTGACCACAAAGTCATAGAAATATATTGTAAATCAATACAGCATAATATTTAATACTTAAATGACATTTTGCCAAATATTTATCAATTTACAAACACAAACAGAGTGATGTGGAGTACAAAATTATAAAATGTACGTATAAAAAACATTTAAAACAAAATAATCTTCAACAAAACATTGTTCCAAATGATGAGAATTATACTATATACAATAAATAATCATAAATCTCATTATTCAAAAAATCCAAATTACTTAACCGAAAATACTGCATAAACAATGGATACCATCGAATACACAACAAATAAAATCTCCAAAAATAAAAAAAAAACTGAAAAACACAAAATTAATTACCAGAAGTTATCGTTGCGCAAAGGCTCTAATGCTAAGCGGGTTTTGTCGAGTTTTCTATTTAAGTATGTGAATAATTATTAAAAAATGCAAATGTTTGAAAATCGTTCTAACTTCTTAATATTCGAATTTTAATAATCGGCATTCTTCCTTTAAGGTACACAACGAATTAAAATAACTTTTCACAAATTAGTTATAATTAAAAAGTTGATTTTTCGCTTTTCTAATCGAGGATAATCCCATAAAGAATCATCGAAACTCTTTTTAAACATAAAGCCAAACATCATCCAAATTGCTTATATTAAGCGAGAAATAAAAAGATCCAATGAAATATTTACCCAAAATATAAGAATGCAAGTCTCGTGCCATTTAAGGTAGGTGGGACAACTACCGGGATTTTGTATTTCTTAGTGAAGAGTACCAGCTATGTCTTGGACGGGTTAATACCAAGTCCACATTTGCCAGCCCATTTCGTAACGATGGTAAGCGCATTCTGCAATACGTCTACAATCGTGCCCAGGAATTTCCCGGTAACAGCTAAAGCTACGTCATCTGCGTAAGCGATAACTTCAATACCCTCTCTCTCCAATTCAAGTAGTAACCCGTTTACCACTATGTTCCAGAGAAGAGGGGACAGAGCCTCACTGCGGGGTTCCCCTAGTTACTCGCCTCTTGATGGTGGAGTCCCCCAACTTCGAGCTAACACTCCTGCTTCCCAGCATATAATTGAATAACCCTATCAGAGGAATATCCACCTCCAAAAATGACAATCCCTCCTTGATTGCCTCCGCTTTCACATTATTAAAGGCGCCTTCTATATCCAGAAAGGCCACTAAACAGAATTCCTTCGAACTAATCGATTTCTCAATCGTACACACCAAGGCGTGCAGAGCAGTGTCCACAGATCTACCTTTTGTGTACGCATGCTGAGACGATGCCCACGTCCTGGCACCTATTTTATCTCTGATGTATACATCCAGCAGCTTTTCCAAGGTTTTCAAAAGAAAGGAAGATTGAGTTATTGGTCTTAGGTCCTTAAGATAGACGTGAGGTTTTCCCCGCTTTCAGTATAAATACCACATTAACCTCCGTCCATTACCTAGGAATATAGCCCAGCTTCAAACACCCTTTGTATATAGCTTTCAGTTAGAGAAGAATAATTACTGAGTTGTTTTAAAGTTCAGCTGGTATAATTTGATCCGGACCAGCCGATTTAAATGGTTTAAAAGCCCTCAGTGCGCATAGGATCCGTATCCTGGTTACGATATTCTCTGGGATTACTGACATTGATTCCTGATGATTGCTACGCACCAACAGGTCTTCAAAGCTCCCTGGGAAGTGTGTCTCGGTGTGAAGCTCCAGAGATTCTCCAATAGAAGCTGTCCAAGATCCGCACGGTTTTATCAAAAAACTGGGACTAGATGTACTTTTTGAAAGAATCTTCCTAAGGCGGGAGGTTTCAGATACCTCTTCCATTTTATCACATAATATTCTCCAAGACCTCCTTTGTGCCTTTCTTAATTCATCTTATAAATTCCGAGTTTCTCCTTATAGGAGTCCCAATCCAGAGCCTCCCTTGTATTTTTGGCTCTTTTAAAGGCTGTCCTACAAGCTTTTTAGCCAGTGGGCAGGCAGCACGAAAGGATCGGTTGCATGCGCTAGCAACAACGCTGGCCACCATGTCCTCCAGCTCCCCAACGGTCGTCGGGGGCTCCATAGCCCTCGTCGGTAACATTTCCTCCAATAATTCCCCATATTTGCTCCAGTTGGTCCTTCTAGGGTTCCTGAAGGCTTCCCGGGTAGCAGGTTGAATATAGAGGCTATAGGTTAAATATCGATCATCAGAAAAGGAGTGTTCCTTATCCACCCTCTAATTTCTAACAATATGAAGAATATTATTTGAGGCAAGGGTCACGTCTAGAACCTCCTGCCTGTTACTAGTAATAAATGTGGGTTGCCGCCCAATATTACACACTGAAAGGTTAGTACTCATCAAATAATCAAAAAACGACTCACCCCTTTCATTAATGTCCGTGCTTCCCCAGATAGTGTGATGCGCATTAGCATCAACTCCCAGTACCACACCTACCTTTGATTGTTCCGCTTTACGGATCAGCTCCTCCAGGTTATCCGGAGGAACCTCCTTCTTCCGGTCCATGTAGGCTGAAACTAGCCAGAATCTACAAGTGCCTACTTCCAGGCTAACTGCAGTTGTGTCACCATTGCTGTATTGAGAGAGAAGGAAAAGATTAATATTATTTTTCCCAAGAATACAAGATCTGATCTTCCCAGACTTACTAGAGGATATAATTTTGTACCCTTTGGTTCTGAGGCCACAGATCCTGTTATTGTTAATCCAAGGTTCTAGGATTAGTATCACATCCTCACCGGAACTAGTCATCCTGAGGAGTAGAGCTTCCGAAGCAGCCTTAGAATGGTGAAGGTGAATTTGTGTTATCTTAATCATAACCATTTAACCTCTACCCACCTCTATGATATATTCCTGCTACCGCAGGAATATTATTTGTCGGTATTTTGGGATGCGCCGGATACGCTCGTCTCGCCACTCCTCATACCCTCTGTAGAGGACTTGTCAGTGCCCCCCATCTGGCCGGGCTGCCGACATCCTCCTCCATCGGTACACCAGCTCCTTCGCTTATGTGCCCCTCCTCATCCTTCGAGGGAGTCCTTGCCCTACCGAGGTCGCCGGATTCACTCTCCCCCCTACCCTTAGCTTCTCCCCCATGCTGCTGGAACCCCCTTCAGGCCTGGGCGGGTTGTCACCATCCTCCGGTTGGCCTCCCATATGCGCTTCCGCCCCATCCTTCTTATAAACGTTGAGAGTAATTGACCCGAAACCGAAGTCAATTACTCCCTTCGTTTTGTGAAGGAGGGCAAGGGACTCCTTATTTATTACCATTATTGATAATTTCGAGCCCCCCTTTGCCTCCTCCTGCTTGATGATCTTCAAATTTCCGGTCGGAAGATCCGGGTTACGGGCCTGAATGATTTTGAAAGCCCCGTCAGTTCTAGAGGGTTTTAAAGGCAGCCAGACACGTGATCTCGGCCTGTTGGGAATTTCTTCCCGGCTAATTGCCGCAAGCTTTGCGCCAGGCCACACCTCCCCTACTTAGGCTATAGCCCTTTTATAAAGATCCACAGATCTAGAGTCCGAGCATGCAATCATCTTCACACGCCCTTGATACAATTCCGCATCTCTGCAAGATGGGGGCGGTCCCGGATTTTCACCCAGAACCTTTAAAAAGACGAGGTTGAGTGCATTATACACCAACCTCCATTTTTCCGCCGTGATGCTCCCATCTTCTTGACTTTCGTCAATAACGGCTAGCATCAACACATGCTTTCTCAGGACATCGCTGAACAGCTTTGTCCCTGAGCTGGAGCTCAGCTTCTTTTCAGTCACCAACTTGGCCCGCTTGCTGTTGACTACCTCCACCTCGACCTGGGACCGCTGTCTTTTCGACACATGGTCCCTTTCCGAGCTTCCGCATCCCACAGTGCTCCTTGCCCAAGCTACTGATGTTCTTTGCTCTTCCGTAAGCTGCCCCTCGGGGGTCGCACCCCACTTCTCCAGAATTCGGAATGCCGAGCGGTTTTTATGTTATTCGATCTTTCCATTGGATTCCTACGAGTATCGGAGAAATAAAGGTCCGCCTGCGCAGAGATCCGTATACGCAGGTAAGGCTTATTACAACTGGAGGTCGCCAGGTATCCAGAGGGCTCCGTTAGCGACTGGGCTTTGATAAATGGGCCCCTAGCCTAGTTGACCATCAGCACGGGTTGCTTAACACTTTAATCCAGCCCATTCGGCTCGCTAGCACCCGGCCCCCTTCACCCCCTTCCCTCCAGCAACATTCTCTCCCCCATTCACCTATTCACATGGAGAGCCCAATCCAATGGGATCTATTCCAATCCCCATGTCACCCGTTTATAGGGTACCCCCACTCATCACCCGCAAAGACTCAGGAGGTGCAGAGAGGACGCGACGCCCAGTCCGCCGTGGTTATTGGTCGATGGTTTTCTGGCGCCATCTGTTCGCTTTTCCATGCTGGGCATCATAGGCACTCATAATTTAATGAACTGAGGTTAACCACTCCCCAGTTCCCTGAGACTCTCTCACCAGCTGGACTGCGGTTGGGGGCGGTTTATTTAATTTACCGCTAACCTACCTATCGATAGGTCGTCCACTATCCACCACCTGTGACCTCGCCACCTCCCCCCCCCCCCGATAGCTGCAGTACGCCACGGGCGTACTACTGTAAAAGCTGCTAAAAAATTATGGCGAATGATGAATGACTCTATACCCTTGAAGTTACTGACTGTATATGAAACTGATTAACTATAAATATTATCTTGTATATTTAATTGGTAAAATCTTTAATTTCGAACGATTGGTATCGCTTTTCCTACATACTTTTTTAATCGTCAATAGCTATTTAAATTTTAGATATATTATAAGCCATAAAGTTTAATTTATTGAAAGATGACAAATACATCTGACAAAATTTATGTAAATGTATGTACATAATGTAAACTAGCATTACCATTATATCTGTCTTTATTACCATTATTCTCCTCTGAAACAAACGCAATTACAGTTCAATTATTTCCAGTCGGTTTATTACTCTATTCTTTAAGAAAAATCATCTCAACAGTGTGATAAATTAATGATTATTGTTATTGATTTTGAATCGATTACATTTGTATTATTGTTGTTGTGGTTTTAACCGTTTACAAAGAATGTGAAATTGAGGTGAATCTTTAATTAATACATTTAAACACGCGATATAATTACTGTAACGAAAATGAAATTTTGTTTGATTTTGCACCGCTTTAGAAAATTATCCAGTGATTTGCTTAAATTTTGGCATGACGAATTTACCAATCAAATTTAAAATTCAGATTCACAAACAGACAACATCAGACAAATATTTTCAAGACTTTTTTTTTCTTTTTTTGCAAATTATGGATAACCTAATAACCTAATGAGCCATGTCCATTAGCCAATTAAGTTATTAGAATGACATTTTAGAAAATTGCGAATGGTAAAAAAAGAAATTAAATTTTTTGCTATATCGAAAATGAAATGAAATAGAAATTCAAAAAAAAAATAAATAAAAATGAAAATTCTAGAAATAGCAAACCAACTATCGATACCCGATAGCATCAATCGTTTTAGTTAATGGTTTTGGTTTTGTTTTACTTTTTTAATACCATATTGTTATAATAAAATATTTTTATATAGAAAGTTTGGAAAATATTGCAGCCATTTAGAAAATACAAAAAACAAGTAAACTTTTTATAGTTTTCCTATGTAATGTACAATATGTACATAACTTAAAAATCATAATTTACAACAAATTTTTAATAATTTAATAGAATAAGAAAAACTTATTTTTATTTTATATATAAACTTACTAAACTTATACAAGAAACAATTTGGATAAATTAAAACTTCGAGAAAACAAAAAAAAACATGACGTTAAAATTGAACAGACAGAAGATGTAAAAATTTTTATCCAAGGTGAAAATGTTAAATTCGTTATAAAAATTATTTATGCGAACTCTTCAAGATATTAAATAAAACTTATATTATGTAGTAATAAAAAATCTGCAATCTGTACTGGGGCGTAAGTCATCTATCCCAAAATCTGTCTGTACTTTTGGAATATAAAAAAGGTGAACAGCAAAGCTTTTCTATTATGGATTCACTGCTTCATTATTTCCACCCTTTTATTATTTCTTCAAACTCTGAACTATACCTTCTTGTTTTGACTTTATACCACTGTGGCATAAGGACACTCGTTATCATTAAATCATCATTTAATCTCGTGATTGAAATATTTTCAACTTTCCGAAGAATTCATAGAATTTTGTGTAACTGCTCCTATTTTAATTTTAAAAAATATAAAGGGATGAAACCTAATAAGGTGATCAGAGCTTCGGTCTTCATTAATTCAATTCAAAAATTATTTTAAAATCCCATTTCCAATGCACAAGCCGAATTTCATTATTATTGGTTGAGAAATAGGCAAGTTCTCTCATACTTAGCCATATTCCAGAACTTAATCTAAAAATCAAACACATATGTGGTACATACATACAAACACTCACTTATATAGATTGCTAAATTGTTCACTAAACACTAATCCAACCCCAACTCATCCCTAATTCAACCCGCAAATGGCCCCAAACTCAACCCTCTACCCAAACGCAAACTCTCTTTTAATTCAATCCTCAAACCAGCATATATTAAAATTAGCCAACTGCTCACTCTATCTAAATCCAACCCCAACTTAAGTCCAACTTAACACGCAACCCCAAACTCAATGTCTCAATCTAAAAAATTGGTTACATTTCTACAACTAGATATTTTGGGTCCATTCGTATGGCATCGTTCTCGAGATACCATGGGTAACAGACATCCAGACAGACGGACGGAAATTTTTTTTTTTTTTGCTTTGTTAGACTCAGGGACTTTCAAAACGTCGAGAAAAGTGGTTTTGGAGCAACCAAATTTTTGATCATTTTTGACAAGATTTCAATACTTTGGTCTTTTCAGACCGAAGTAAATCCAAATGTCTGTCTTCTTCTTGGGTTTGGTGTGATTGTCTAAATACGAACGTGTCCTTTCGTGGATTTCAACCTAAGCACAATAATTTAATGTATGCTTACACCGGATGCATCTAATAACTGTTTCATGTCATCAAATATGGACCACTGTGGAGGTAGTCTATCTATAAAAATTGCAACCACGCCGCTAGTCTTAGGTTTTTATTAACGTTGATCATCAGTACTACCAACTCACAGCATAAAGAGTCATTTTCGAACCATTATCTTCTTAGGTGATAGTCATTAAAGAGTTTAAAATTATGATAATATCATAATTTGTGAAAAGCTTCTTATATATCCTGCGCAACAAGAAACTTCTTATTTTTTCGAATTCGAAGGTTATACTGATTTGAATTTCGGAGATACGCACAGATGCAAATTATTAGCATTATTCCTAAAGCTAGGAAAGTGATGTTCATATGCCATTCGATTTGTAAATTATGGGTAGATTAAAATACCAAAAACTCTGGCTTTCTTCAATAACCTCTAAAGCGGATATTTATATTCTATTTATTTAAGAATCGACTCTTTTTAAATGGAAGGAAAATTGCATAAAAACATTTTTGAACCAACAATTTTAGTTTCTTAGAACCAAGCAAAAGCGAATCTATATTGTTTATTTTTGGTCTTCAACAGAAAGTAAACAACCATTGCGATCTGTATTCTAATTCGAAAATCCGAAGATTTTCCAAAAATCTGTTTCGTTTGACCTACATCTCAACGACAAATAATTTAACGCATTTTTCCAATTTGGTTTTTGTAGGCATCTCCATTCACAATGCTGAAAATATACGTTGCAGTTATAAACTTTTCTGAAAGTTTAAACAGACGCAATGGATGCAACGTAAAAACCAGACTAAAAATGATGTAACGGAACGAATCCACTGTAATTTCGGTACTTAATCTAAATTTAATAAAATCCTACGCTGGGCTAACTGCACATAGAATTAAACATGACTTTAATTTTAAAAGGTTGTTTGATGCAAGTTTTTTTAGTTACTGGATTGAAATCCTGGGATAACTTCATATAGGTGATCTGATCAAAATTATTGTTTTGTAACGTGCCACACACACTATAGCGGTAGTTGGTAGACAAAAGTAAAAAAAACACAAATTGGGCGCCAGTCTACCGGCACGTGGAATGAAAAACTGGATTATCTTCATAACGTTTAATTAACACGACCCGAAAAGCAACTAACGGATAATGAACTCAACTCAAAGCAACATTAGCCAATTCTCTACTCAACCGTCAACTAAACCTGAAATTAATTTTCAACTGAACCTCTAACTGAATCTAAACTCAACCATAACTCAAAACCAACTCAACCATAACCCAATTCCAAATCAACTCTAACTTAACTCAAAATAAACATCTACGTTCACTTACAAATCAAAAAGGTCGAAAAGCTATTGACTTACATTAACTCAACCCCTTAAACTCAACTTCCTAATAAATCCCGAACTGAACTCCAAACCAAATACGAGCCCAACTCAACTTAAACTTAACTCCAACTTAACCCTCAAATCGACCTCTAGCCCAAACCTCTACTCAGCCGCAAACTCAATACCCAACTCAATCCTCGAACTAGCATATTCATGAATTATCTTGTAATGTTACATGTAAAGCTTTGTTTTTTGTTATTTTTTTTTTACTTCTTCTTCTTCTGCTGGCGCTCCCATGCAGGCATTTGGCCGCGCTATGATGTTAGGCCAAATAGTTCGATCCGCCGCAAAGGAACGCCAGACACGGTGGTCGAGTGTGCTTAGGCCCCTTTCAATATCGTCCATCAATCGGGTAGGTGGTCCTCACAAGGTCGTACTTTCTTTTGTGATGATTATAAGGCATATTTAGTGGTCCGATTCTGTAAATGAACTACATGTTCAAGCCATATTGGCTTTGACGGATTTATGAATCCGATGATGTCGATTTTATCGAGATCATTTCTGACGGACCTCGTGCTGGTAAATCTTTTGTTTGGATGGACTGCGGAACACGCGAGATTTTGTTAGACGGGTAAGCCATTTCTTTCGTAATTCACACATTTTCTTTAAAATTCTTGCTTGATGCAAGATACATTTTGGCTAAAGGCTTGCTCAATCAACCGTCCATTAGGCTAACCCTTATGGCGTTAAACTAATAGGTTTTTGCACCCGAATGAGGGAGCAAATTTTTAGTTAAACTATTGAAGTAAACGCATAGACTTTATTATTTAAATTTTGGTTTCAATTTAACTATATTCAATTTGTTCTTCTTAATTAATTCGTTTGTTAACATAATTTTTCTATTGATGTCCTGCAAAGGTTTTAAAAATAATTGATTTTGCCTAAGAAATTATTTCATACGTTTCGTAATGAACTTAAATTGATTTTAAAGTCTTGAGTTTTGGTATTTTTTTATTAAACTTAGAACACGCGTTAGACCTTTCCCGGCTAATAATATTAAGTCAATCGAAGATGGTTCAACGGTCGCGACTTGGGCGCGAAGTTCGATAAAAACGTTATTTTTTCAATTTTGACTTTCAAACGAACAGCAAAATGATTTAAATAGCCTAAATAAAAATTCTGGGTGAATAACAGATATAATTTCCTTCCGAAAACATCGAAGTTATCGAAAATCGGTTAACAAATAGCGACTTTATTGCCAATTTTCCAAAATACAAAAAGTAATTCTTTACGACTTGTAGTAAATATTTCGTGTCATCTTCATTTTTTTAATTACTTAAAAATAATGTTGTATTAACTGAATACCACGTTCGGCGATATCATTTACGACTTTTATTTGACTGATAATCTTCATGCTGTTCTTGAAATTGTCATCCTGAGGCCACATATCCGGATCTTTGTTTAAGAAATCTGTGGAAATCTTGAACCATTTAAAAAAATTGCCAGTATTTGGTGTACAAAAATCATCAATTTGGCCAGATCAGAATTGGTCTCTATATCCCTCTTCATATTCAACTGTTGCACCATTCTTTTTTCCTCTGAGAAAGAAAACGCGATTTTTCGTCGGAAAAATACCACAATTGACCATAGATTTTATTTAGTTCAGCCTTCGCCAACTTTTCATCGTGTGATTCAAATCCAACATTGGCGCTTTAGCAGCTTTTGTGCAATGGAATCAAATTTTCACATAAAATCGAACGACAAAAATGCAAATGTTTCGTCATTGAAAGATAAATAATTTCTATACATAAATGGCAATGAACGTCCAGCGAGCATGATTGCCCAAAAAAATTAGATGATTTCCAATAATTCTTTGAAATCATCCCGAGCATGTCTCTTTGCCAATTCGTTCTTACCCGCTAATTCCGCTTTTACATCATTTAATTGTATATGAAGGTTAGCATAATCTATGTCTGTTTTGAAATTATTCTTATTCAAGGAATTCCAGTTATTCTTGAGTCTCACAAATAACGGAACACTTACTCCTGATGTATTGCTGATTTTTCATTCAGCTGCAGCGCGAAATGTAATATCACATATGTTATGTCGACAACAAAGATATAATAAAATTCGTTCCAGTTTCTCCTCTGAAACCGCCATTTCCAAACGAGTTGATCTTGATATTTTGGGAACGCCAAATAATTGTTCTCGATTTAACTGATGCTGCTATGTCATTCGATTCAAAACGAGTTCATCAATAGAATGTTTAGGATTTTCGGTAGTGGCACTGATTAAATGCATTGCTGCACGATCAGTAATCTTCCACTTATCCAAAGCTGAAAATATTCGAGGAGTAATGAAACATTTGCTTCCTCTAGGGGCTTCTTTTGCGCTTAGTACGGGCAAATTAATAATTTCGAAGCTCATGCCGTTATCAGATATCCTTTCACTATCAATATATCTCCGTTTACGATCTTTTCCTGCCTCCATACGTTCCGATTTCTGCTCTTCTTTTACAATATCATATTGTCTGGCTCCAGTCAAATATCCGGGACGCTTTTCTCAGACTGCGACAAGGGGCATCGCTTGTCGTCGTCACTGGTCATCATTTAAAAGGCATTGTTATGTGCGATATCGAAAATATCATCCAGTTTACTATTAAAGGCATTTTCTGCTGATGTTTTGGAAAGGCAATTAAATCTTCTATTTACCACAACTTTTATTTAGTCTGAGAAACCGTTAAATCATCTTCGACATAAATAAAAGGAATATAGCAAGATACATTAAGAATATAACTGGCGCTTAAAATAATCAGCGGTAAAAAATGTAAGATCGTTGATCGTCGCATGACTTATACTACCATACATTTAAATTGTACAATATACCTAAATATTTGTGTGTATGTAGGTTTATGCATATAGAAACTAGAATGAAGAACATAGCCAGTAAATGGATAAAGAAAAATGAAAAAAAAAATACTTTATTGAAATGCCTTAGAAAAGAATAGAATCAAAACCAACAATCCATCCAAATTTTTTTTTATTTTTTATTTAATACGTCCACGTGCGCACACAAAGTGTTGTAGTTTTAATTATGTTCCTATCCTTGTTGTACATTATTGTGAAGGAAAACAAAGGAGATTCTTTCGTTTTTATACTATACAAGTATAGTAAACAAAACTTTATGAATGAACGAAACAATAAAAAACGCAACCATATGATTAAGTTTCACTAGTATGTGTATATATTAAGAAACGAACGATCGTTTCCATACCATACCATTCGCTTATAGATTTTTTTATTTTTTTTTTATTTTGAGAATTTTGTCAGTGTATCCTATTCTTATTTTTTGAATTATATTTTATTTGTGTGTGTACGCATTTAAAAATGCACATTATTTTAAAAAACCCAAATCTCTAAAATAAAGAAAGGAATAAAGATTTTTATTTTCCTACGACACGAAAGCAAAATCATATGGAATTTTAAAATTCATGATTTTGTGTTGTCTTTATTTTCAATTTAAATGAAAATTTTTATTTATGAATATAAATAATTTGAAATTAAATATATTGAATACAATTTTAATTGAAATTAATAAAATTTTAACTCACAATTTTGCATTTTAGTAAATTAATTTTTATTCTCAAACATGGTCAGGCTTCGTGTTTCTTTAAAATTTCATTTCGTACATAGATTACTATGTATACGATTAGTTTTATTACTTTACGCAAATGAACATAAATTGTTTAAAGGAGCACGAAGCATGATGATGTTTTGAGAACAAAATAACTTTATAAAAATGTAAAATTTTAAATAATTATTAATTTCAATCAAAATTGTTCGCAAATTACATTTCGATATATTTAATATCAAATTATTTATTTATTATTTGTAAATAAAAATGTTGGTTTTTTTTTTGTGCTGGGGAATTGATTTTATTGAAAAGATGTGAACAAGATGAAGGGGAAGAAGAAAAAGAAAAATTGTTTGAGCTAGGTGAGATCGGGGAGTTGAAATTTTGAGTTGATGAAGGGCAGAAGCAGTGAATTAAATTAAGATTAAATTAAAAATATTATGTCGGAGTTTTTTTTTGTTGGTACATATTAAGACCATAATATAGTTTGTATCGAAGCTTTTAGTTGAAAAAGCTATTGTGATTTTTTTTTGTTGTTCGATAAAGTGAGAAGAAGTATTGAGAATCTAATTTTTTCTGTAATGAACAAATTCAAAGAGGTGTTTGACTGACTGACTGGTTGTACCTGATTGGCTGATAAACTATCGAAAATAGATCTACAGTTGGATTTATCAGTAATAAATAAGTTCAAAGACACGCTGATTCACTGGTAAACGATCGAAAGTAGATCTACAATTCAATTTATGTAATGAATCAATTCAAAGAGATGACTGACTTGTTGATTGTGACTGAATGGCTCGTAAACTATTGGAAATGAACCAACCGTTGAATTTATCAGTAATGAATTAATTCAAAGAAATGATTGACTGGCCCGTTATAAACGATTGGCTGGTAAACGATCTGAAGTAGATCTACAGTTGAGTTTATCAGTAATAATAAATTTAAAGAGATGACTGACTGATAAACGATCGAAAGTGGATCTGCAATTCAATTGTATCTTTATCTGTAATGAATAAATTCAAAGAGATGACTCGGTGGTTCTGCTTGTTTGACTGGTAATGATCGAAAGCAAATCTGCAATTGAATTTATCAGTAATAAGTAAATCCAAAGAGGCGCTGATGGACTGATAAACGATCGAAAGTGGATCTACAAATGAAAATATGTAATGAATAAATTCAAAAAAATGACTGACTTGCTGATTGTGACTGAATGACTCGTAAACTATTGGAAGTGAACCTACTGTTGAATTTATCAGTAATGAATAAATTCAAAGAGATGACTGACATGCTCGTTTTGACTGGCTGACTGTTAAACGATCGGACTTATAACGTTCTTATTTAATATAATATAATTATTATTTATTTATTTATAAAATACAAACGTTTATTTTATTAGAACTTAATTATTTAAAGTAAAGTAAATACATTTCTTCTAAATACGCTCTCACGCCATTAATTATTTTTTAATAAAAACCAATTCGGTCGAAAAATTAAATTGAACTGGCTATATATTTTTTAAATATAATAGCATATACGTGTGTGTGTCGTCGTTGTACAAATTCACGACGATACCAAAAAGGGGGAATCTAAATATAATATAAATACCTATAATAAAATAAAAATCTTTTTCGCATTAATTTAGTAAAACAAAGCTATAATAAGGGTTCGCACACGGTTGTGCAAAATGATAATAAACATGAAACATAGATTCCTCTCATTCAAACAAAAAAATTAAAATTCACAATATGAGTTGTGATTCTCGGTAGCGCGGTTCATATAATATTTAAATTCGAAATTATAAATTTATAATTGAATTTAAATTGATTGAATCGAAGTCGCTACAGGACTCCCCTCCAAGTTGATATTCAATTGAAAAGAGAATATTAAATGACAAAGTTAACTGCTTTGAAATCTTGGGACAAAAAATTTTGTTCAACTGAACTAACAATTCCGAAAGCAGGCTTTAATCTATCGATCGAGATATTATGATTTTTATCCTTGATCGAAATAATGAAATGTTTCCGAAGACGTCTGATAACTCTAAACGGCCCTTCGTACGGAGGAGAAAGTCTAACTCGAACCTTATCTGTCCTTATGAAAACAAAATCACAGTTGTCCAATGTTTTTGGTACAAATATGCCCTCTTGTTTCGCTTTACGCGTAGGAGACGGTATAAGATTCTTCATTGCATTCCGCAGTTGGTCGATGATCGTATTGTCAGGCAAGGGGTGAAGGAGGATTATCGATAAAGAATTCACCAGGTAGCTTAATGGATTGACCATAAACCATCTCAGCTGGTGAGCACTTAAGCTCTTCCTTCACTGTGGCTCGAATACCTAATAAAATAATTTGTATTTCGGAGCTCCAATTAACAGTATTGCCTCTGGCCATAAGAGCAGCTTTAAGCTGTCGATGAAAGCGTTCCACCATGCCATTCGCTTTAGGATTATACGCTGTAGTACGAATCCTATGAGATCCAAGAAGTATTGTAAGTTCAGTAAATATCTTAGACTCAAATTGGGAACCCTGGTCAGTTGTTATTTCTGCCGGGACACCAAAACGCTAGATGTAATTATTGACAAAAGTCGTGGCAATGGTATTAGCTGACATATTGCTCATGCAATACGCTTCAGGCCAACGTGTGAATCTATCAACACACGTTAAAATATATGAACAATTGTTGGAAACCGGTAATGGACCAACAATATCCAAATGGATATGTTCAAATCGACCAGGTGGAATATCGAAATGTCCATGTGGTGAGACTGTGTGCTTTTGCACTTTGGATCTTTAGCAGGATAAACAAGAATTAGCCCGTTGGGTCACGTCTTTGTTTATACTTGGCCAAAAATATCGAGCCGTGATCAGTTTGCGCGTTGCGCGGACTCCAAGATGTGACAAGTTGTGCATTGAGTCGAAAATAATTCGGCGCAATGGCTCTGGCATATACGGACGGTTT
Organism: Tipula vernalis; assembly: GCA_958295665.1. Lineage (NCBI taxonomy): Eukaryota > Metazoa > Arthropoda > Insecta > Diptera > Tipulidae > Tipula > Tipula vernalis. Next base: position 369,375,259 of record OY282558.1, read on the forward strand.
TTACCCGTCGATATATCGCAGTAGACTTCTAGGCCAGGCAACGTAAATAATTCTAGTTTAAAACTGGAAGTAGAACGGCGATCTATAGATCCAGATAATAATTTTTTGAGTTCGTCGTCTTTTGATTGTGCCAATATTATATCTTTATAATCGAAAAAAATTTCGTTTGTGGCCGAGTCGATATTTAACGTACGTGATAGCGTATCTGCTACAACGTTTTCGATGCCAAGCACATGCTGAATGTCCGAAGTAAACTGACTTATGTAATCCAAATGTCGCGATTGGCGCGGATTCCTTTCAGTTTTGGATTGTATGGCTTTTGTTAGGGGTTTGTGGTCAGTGTAAATAGTGAAATCCTGACCTTCTATGAAGTATCTAAAATGTTTTACAGCAAGAAAAAATGCCAGAAGTTCCCGATCGAATGCTGAATACTTGATCTTGGCATTCGTTAATTTCTTTGAGAAAAATCCCAAAGGCTCCCATCTCTTCTTATTGAACTGTTGCAAGACCGCGCTAACGGCGACGTTCGATGCATCAGTTGTTATGCTAATTTTCGCGTTCCCGATAGGGTGCGAGAGAAGAGTAATTTTACTTAATTCCGCAACTAAACCTGTGAATGCGATATTATACTCATCAGGCCAAGAAAAATACTTGGGTGTTTTTGGTAACTTATTAAGTGTTGCCAAATGTGCATGAATCGGCGCTAACATTTCCGCAATTTTCGGAATGAATCGGTGATAATAATTTATCATGCCGATAAAGCGCTGTATATGTCTAATAGACGTTGGAGCAGGAAACTCCCTAATAGCAAGAATTCTTTCCTCAGATGGTAAAATTCCATCAGGAGTAATTTTATGGCTCAGAAAATTTAATGTAGGAACACCAAAAACACATTTTTGTGTTTTAATATGCACATCGTATTTGACCAATCTCTTAAATAATTGTTCAAGATGACTTAAATGTTGTTCCTCAGTTTCTGAAGCAACCAGTATATCGTCAACGAAATCTAGCACGCGGACTACTTCGTTAATAAAACGCTGGAAGGTTTGAGCGGCATTACGCGCAACCCAAAAGGCATGCGTGTGAATTCATACAACCGAAACTGGAATTAAGTGATACGCCCTAACTAAATCAATCTTGGAGACAATTTTACAACCATGTAAGTGCATTGAGAAATTTTGTATATGAGATATCGGATATCTATCTGGTATTGTTACAGAATTTAATTGCCGATAATCTCCACATGGCCTCCAATCGAGATCTTTTTTTCTCACCATATGTAATGGGCATGATACTGAGGAAGACGATGGACGACAAATCCCCAAATCCACCATCTGTTGGAATTCTGTAAATGCGGCTTTGTGCCTGTCAGGATCTAATCTACGTAGTCTGGCCATTGGCAAGTGACCATTTGTCACTATGTGATGAACTACCGAATGACAGACTGGCAAATTAAAATTAGGTAACGCTGTAAGACTAGGATATTTATTTAAAAGCGTACCGTAACCATTATCTATTGAAAAATGCACAAGTGTAGGGGTTTCGAAACTCCTTACTGCAGCATCAACAGATAATTTTGTTGTTGCATCTACTAATCGTCTTCCTTTGAGGTCGACTAGTAGATCGAACTTTGACAAAAAGTCAGCACCAATAATAGGACGACTCACGGATGCTATAATAAATGCATGCGTAAAGTCTCTTTTAAGTCCTAAATTTACCTTGAGCAACTTCGTACCATACGTACGAATGGTTGACCCATTGGCGGCTGGTAATGTTAGATCCTGAGAATAGCTATTTATATTTATGTTATAAAATTTGGCAGGTATAACTGAAATGTCAGCTCCCGTATCAATTAGAAAAATTAGTTTGTTATTATTATCATTTATAAAGAGCCGGGACGTACGCAAATTCATTAATGTCCCGGACTCAACTTTGTTTACTGGTTCACATTTTTTGATTGATTGTCTTTGGTGGCCTTTCTTTCGATTTGGTCCACATTGTTTATCGAAAATATCTAAAGTGCCGATTATTTCTTTTGATTTGTTTAAAATTTGTACATTATTTGAACCTGGGAAAAAATGTTTTATTGGTTGCCACCGTATAAGCGAAGATTTCGATGGTAAATCGAAATTCAACCTGTCCCTCAAAAAATTATATGATTTCGGGGACCGGTAATAAATATTTTGCGCAAGTATTTTAAATGTTTCGGGCCACTCCTGCGTTTTCTCTTTTTCTAAAAGTAGCAACCGACAAAAGTTTTTGGAGTGATCACTTTTATTTGCTTTGGTAATTAAATCACTTAAACATGATTTGGGTTGATTTTTCAAATCGATCAGTTTTTTATTTGCAATTCGATTTCTGTGCTCTAAATTTTTAATTTTTCTTGATATGTTTTGAAGTTGATTAGTTGACTCAGTATTTAAATTAACTACCCCTTTGCTAACCATGCATTCGTTTTGTAATAAGGGGCTTTTATTTAAGTTAGTCGACGTTTCCGATAAAAGTTTCTGTTTTGAATTTGTAGGCTGGGTAAACATAATTTTGGTACAGCTGTCCGTTTAAGCTTGCGTTTAAGAATACAGCTTGCCTCAAAATGGTTTGAACAAATAAATATTCTCCTTTTACTGAATGGTAATATGCCACAATTTTTTAGCCAAAGTTCGTGGTTCGAATAATGCTTTGAATATTTAAAAAGACGAGCAGCATCTTTTAATTTAGAAATACAGTGCAAAACTGCACATTTAACACCCGACGGTCTACTCATAATAACAACAATGATATTTCGATAATACGAGTTCAAATAATTACCTATAAATCGATTAAAATGCAAAATAAATATCGGCAATGAAAAATTATCTAAAAACAATAAGTTTAAGAATAATAAAAATAAATTCGGTAAAATCTAATAACGAAAATCAGATTGACGACAGCGAAATAAAAACACAATATTCCTATATTGTAAATATGTACATACTATATATCCGGCTCAATAATCCAAAATTCAATAAATAGTAAAAATTTGGTATGCAACTACGAACTACGAACTTAAAATGCATACAGATGTATTATGTATTTATGTATATGCAATATTATGTAATTGAATTCAAAATATTTTTTTTTGCACCTGTACTGCTAAATGTATCCTATTTAGTTATATAATTGTAATTTGTTTAAAATACGGATATTTCGTCAAACTGGCTAGGTATATTAAAAAAAAAACAAAACAACAAAAACACATTGAAAATTTCCTTAATGTTTTTTTTGTTATAATATACATATGTATCTACAACCAGAACCGACTGTAAAAATATAGAAACGAAGTAAATAAATAGGGATATCTTCAATTTTATTATTTACATGATTTGGATTTGAAAACATTTGAATCCAATTCATTTTATAAAACAAAAACGGTTTTGTTTGCTACTCGTACATTAAAAACTAAAATAAAAAATTTTCTTTTACTCATTTCTAGCTGCTTTTATTTAGTGTCTCGTTTTCGTGTGTAAGTTGAAACAAAAATAATTTCTATAAGTATACTAGTATGTGTTCAATATCAACACAATTTTACAATTGTTTATGTATTGTATTTTTTATGTTGTTAACTTGGTCGTCACTCGTCCGTATATAATAGCGACGATCATCGTAGTTCCAAAAATTGGAATATGTTGTGTGTCGCTACAAAAAAATTACCATTCAAGAAATACACCACTTGAATTATCTTATATATTCCTTTTATTTATGTCTTCGATTAACCCAATATTTTTTCTATTAGAGAATTTAGCATAGCCCCACATTTCTAGAGGGTGTCCCGTTAGATATTTCTTCATTTTTTCCGCCCCATACAAACTAGGGCCACCCCTACTCTAGAAGTTTTGTGCTCATATCAGTCTCATGAAACATTTAAATCTATCATATTTTGACGAATCCTCGGTCCTTTATTTTACAGTTTTTAATGTCTAATTTTTTAAGCTTAATCAATAAGTAGTGTATCTTATTTTCAAGGTTTTCAAATAGGAAATGTTGTTCAGGGCGATGTATAAAAGGTTGAAACCGAGAAACAAACTTTTTTTTTACATTTACTTGTTTTATTAGTTAAGGATTAAACTTACTATTTTTCGGTTTTATTTAGTAGATTTCAATGCGCTCAATCGACCTCAACAATCTATATCCGACGAGAAATCATAAATTTATGTAACTAAAATGGTTGCATGCCTTGAAGACGGTCCATTGGGACGTTTTTAGTTAATTGATCGACACCTTTCCGTTTACACGATGACTTTTCATATAGCTAGCAGACCAAGCTCAAAAGTTATAGGTGATTTTCTTGTACCATTCTTGGTGCAATCTTTTTTGCTTTTCATTTTGTCTTAAAAATTTATTTTAATTAAATTAAAAACTTTGTTTGAATGGATAACTTTCTTTAATTGTGAATTAATTTATTTTATATAAAAAAGTATTACTTCCAATTAGTTGGGTACATACCTATTTAACATATCCATATCATGAAAACTATTCGGTTTCGACCATACGTGTAAAGTTATTCTCTCATGAAATGTATTAGTCTATTTAACCTTATTTAATATAGTGCACAAAAATTTCTTGGTAATAACATGTAATAATAACCACGTGGTTTTGGGTTAAATCAGATGGCTGGTACCCGATCCTATTGACTTACCGGTTCCTAAAGCTTATAAATTCTCAGCCTTGATCATAAGAACAGCTTTGCGAAAAAATGAAAATCTTACACGCTGTTCTCGAAATACCGTGAGGAAGCAGTTTTTCTAGTATGTCCACATATATCATCACAACATGCGCTGGAATTGTAATAATGGATAAAGGATTAATGAATTCCCTTTAATTGGCTTTCTACCGTACTGACTCCTTGTTTCTTTTCATTTGAACCGGTTAACTGTAGGGGAAGGATTGCTGAACGCAGCCTTGGATTATAATTAATCTATTACTATTTTTAAACCTTTTTGTACAACAAATTTTGCTATGCGATTTTGCGTCTGTTCTTATACGAGTTAATTCTACACTAACCAGTAGAGAAAACGGGTCACGTGTGAAAAAAACGTGTTAATAATTAAGTATAACGTAAAAAGTGAAAAATCATAATGATGACACCAGTAGATCAGAAATTAGATCAAATACAAGCTGCATTAACTAACCATAATAACCGGAGCCTAAATGATCAAATTGAGTTCACAAAACAAATCGGGCGGAGAGTCGAGGTACTGATGAAACTTATAGTGGCAGCTGCAGCAACAATATTAGCAGCCCCACAGAACAGGACCTTAAATACATAATCAAGTTACTTGACTGCGTGAGGGAACTGCAACAATTCGATGGAAACCCAACTCAATACATCTCTTGGGCTCACAATGTCGAGAAAATTCTACAAGTCTATAATATTGTAAGCACCAAACCAATTTATAAAGCAATACTGCAACACATACGGCAGAAGACTAGATGAAACGGCGATGCGGCATTAATATCATATAACATCTTGGACGATGAGTCGGCTTCTATAAAAATATGCCAATCGCTCCACTACGTAGATAGGAGGGATCTTCGAACATTATAACATCAATTAAATAACCTTGAACAAAGAAACGATCGATGAATTCTACGCCAATGTGAATCATCAATTCTCATTGATAGTAAATAAGATCAAAATAAAGGATTATTCGGCAGAAACCATCAGCGTTCTAGTCGAAAACCATAGGAATCGAGCTTTGGATGTTTTTATCAGACGGTTAAATGGAGGACTGCCAAGAATGCTAATTCAAAAATTTGATGATTCAAAAAAAGAACGTTAATAAGTCGGTAACAGCTCCAATCAATCAATTTTCGTATATCAACCCACAAAATCCACGAATTAATAACCGCAACGGAAAAATATGGTATACAATAATCAACAATATAACAACCAAACATCATATACACAACAATCAAAACCGGAATCAACAAATACCACTTAGGCCAATTTATCCGAAACCTGCAACACCAATGGAAATTGGACTATCAATTTAAACCAAACGGGTAAATTACATGAATATAACCAGCATATCAAAATAACCAGCCACCAAAAGTAGAATATCCTAGCTACGGGGAATCCCAAAGGCAGCAAAGAATTTATAATTTGGAGACACAGGAGGAAGAGGAATATAATCAACCAATCAACGAAAATACGGATATCGAGACATTCGAAGACAAACCTGAGGAAATAGACTCAGAGTTAAATTTTATGGAGAAAGCCTTTCTAGCATACCACACTTAGAGTACAAAACAGGAAAAAAACAACATCCTCAAAATTTTTGATCGACACGGGAGCCGACACGAACTTCACTAAACCTGAACTTGCTGAAGGAGCGATTCCTGATTCTTTGTACTATCTGATTTAAAAACATTCGACGGAATAATCGGGGACGACACTCTAAAAACACTGGGAGCAATTATCGACCGAAAAAATAATATTTTTACCTTAAAACCCCAAATATCAAAATTTCACTCAAGGAAAAACACTCAGTTCAAGTAAACAACATTGAAATTCAGGATAGTCACCTATGTTCAGAAGCCAGACAAAACCTTCAAGAAATTTTTGTAGAATTCAAAACACTATTTAAACCAGTCAACAATATTGAAACAATTGATACTAATGTAAGGGCGGAAATAAAAACAATAATATATGAACCAATTTACATGAAATCCTATTACCAATTTGGGCAGTGAAAAAATATAGAACAGTTATAAATTTGAAAAGAATAAACGCGGTCACAGTATCAGACACATATCCAATAGCGGATATATCAAACACGTTGGCAAATCTTGGAAAATCAAGTTTACCTTACATCAGCATTTCACCAAATCAGGATGAAAGAAAAGAGTATTCCGAAAACATCTTTTTCCAAATGAATGGAAAATATGATGTTTTAAGGTTACCTTTCGGACTGAAAAATGCACCATTCCAAACAATGGATGTAATCGAAATAAAAAATGAAAAATTTATCAAAGGCGTGGATAAATTTCATAAATTTAACAAATTTTGCCACGTAAAATAATCAAAATGGGGAGCTTCGTATACCTTAGCGATATAGAAATATACTTAACACCACCCCAGCGAAATGAAGAAAATGGAACCATTGAGAGAGTACATTCTACTATCATTGACATAATAAGATGCCATCAAATAGAATATAAGGAGTTACCCATAAACGAACTACTTAATATCGCATTATATCGCTACAACAACTCCATACATTATGTTAACGACACATAAAATGCTGTACCACACTGTGTCGCTTCGGACAGCACAAACTTCATTATAATAAACAACAAAACAGTTATCTTTGAACTGTATTATAAAAATATATTTCTTGTTCTGTAAAAATATAAATTTTCACTTGTTATATCAAACTCAATTCGAACAGTCGAGTTTTATTCATAGTGTACATACATATACTATATATGGTATATTTTGCCTTCAATATTATATTGTGAAGCTAGAAAATAAAACAAAGTGCTTCAACAAACGTGGTGAATTCAATTTTACATTTTGAATCACTAATAATTGTCCTTACTATAAAATAATCGTAAGCGTCAACATATTCTCTTATCGAACATGAACCTTGCGACGTATTTTTTGGGGGAACGCAGGTAATCAATTACCAAAATCTTGTAGATTTCAAGGATCAAGTCAACGAGGATATGGCAGAAAAAATCAGGAAAAATTAAAAAACTAACATCTCTACAGAAAACGCAAATCGAAATAAACCAAGAAAGTATAAACCTGGAGAAACAATATACATTACAACCAAACAAATATATACAAGAAAAAAAAAACCAGATTAAAAGAAGAAACTGTGGCCAAAGAAAATCGAGTCACAATTACAACCACCTCCGGGGAAAGGGTCCACAAAACTCAAATAAAAAATTTAATGCAATTATTTCTTCTTTCCAGTTTCTGGATATTAGGCTTGACAAGCTCGCTTAACATCAACAAATATACGACACCAATAGTAACTTTCAAACAAGCCAATGGACTAATCATCAATGGAAATTTCAAATTAATCCATGTCATGAACTTGACCGACTATGAGGAAATAATCAACAGAATTAGAACTTCACTTGACAACATTGACCCAGAAAGTAGTCTTCGACAGCAGTTAATATCAGAAGTCAAAGGTCAAAGGATCGGCTTGGCATGGAAGTGGATTGCAAGATCCCCAGACGCCACCAACTGAGATCAAATAATCAAAAGTTAAAATCAAATCATCGATAACAACAAAACAAGAATATAAGATCAACAATGACTTTTGGACACCACAGCATGTTCTCAATGAATACAACAAAATTGTTGATCATTTACCCGAATACTCACATGAAAAAATCCCACAAATGTTATTCAACTGACTAACAATAATCAAAGAGGGGATAAAAGAAATCATCCGAGCCGCACAATTAGCAAAAGGAAAAATAATCAATATAAATTTATTGGATAAAAAGGAAATCAGTTGTCTGGTTGCAGAAAACTACGCTCTTCCATATTCTAACGGTACAGAAGCAATATAATACGCTTAACCTATAATGCTGGCTAAAGAATCAACAATACTATATGTTATATCAATACCAAAAATAAGTAAACGGGAATATAATCACGTCATGGTAAGAGCAACGATTGGGAGCAATAAACAAATATATCTGTAATATAACGACTTTCTAGTAAACCAAGGCAAAATGTTCGGGATCATTCGAAAATGCATACTTTTTCGTCAAACCACAATTTGCGAGATAAACAGATCAGACAATCGACATCCTAAACGGCAATACGATTTTTCTGAGCCCCTTTAAAGGAGACAAATTTTACAACAACTCGGATAAACACCGGGAGTGAAGTTTTCTAATGCAATACAACAATGAAACAATTAAGGTCAATAATACAACTTTCACCAGCAGAGACCACTACAACCTAATATAACAGATAAAGGTGTGAAAATTGACCCAGGATAACTTCATAACCTGCACCTAAATAATGTAGATCAACAACAAAAATGATTCACTAAACATAAGGAAGTAGCCTTTGTATATTTCGGTATAATATTGTTACGTTTTTGCCTTGTCAATCAAGGTTCATATCACTGGATTGTGAATAAAACAAAATCAATTCAATTTATCACCAACGAATTTATTTATGTCATACAAAAATTATTACAACACAATTTATTAATAATAATTCACAAAATCACTATTTATAAATTATTCGCACAATTTTACTGATCACTTTTACTTTTTATTTTACACTAAAACACTTTTTAAATCACTTTTTAATTCATTTTTAATCTTCACTCTATCGCTTACCAAATACTAATAATCCAATTCGACTTCGTTCGCCTTTTTATATACACAAGCCAAACTTCTAGAAAGCTCATGACTTTTCCAGTTAGAATAGAGTAGAACAATTTTATCATGGAAAATTCTATTTTAGTACAGCTAAACATTGAGCTTCTAATTTAACTTATTCTATTACACACTCGGTGTCACCGTCACAATATCCATAATGTTACGTTTTTGCCTTGTCAATCAAGGTTCGTATCACTGGACTGTGAATAAAACAAAATCAATTAAATTTTTCAACAACGAATTTATTTATTTTCACACGAAAATTATTACAACATAATTTATTAATTTTAATTCACAAAATCACTTTATATAAATTTTTGACACAATTTTACTGTACACTTATAAATTTTATTTCGCACAAAAACACTTTTTAAATCACTTTTTTATTCCTTTTTAATCTTTACACTATCGCTTACCAAACACTAATAATAATCTTACATGTTTACAATATCGCGTTCCAAATTCGAATAATCCAATACAATCTCGTTCGCCTTTTTATATACACAAACCAAGCTTGTAGAAAGCTCATGACTTTTCCAGTAGGAATAGTGTAGAAATATTTAGAACTCTTTTATCATGGAAAATTCCATTTTAGTACAGTTAGACATTGAGCTATTAATTTAACTTATTCTATTACACACTAGGTGTCACCGTCACAATAATTTTCATCATAATACTCAACCTTTTATTTAAAACAAAACGCAAAATATGATTAATTCCAAAACCATGTCAAGAAGAAATCATCATCAATCAATACGGAGTCCATCCAATTACCTCGAAGTTTTGACCCACAGGACGCGGATCTTGTAAGGGGAAGAGATAACACAACTGTGCACAACATAATGCCTTAGCATTGGGAGGCAGGATCATAAATGCCAGAGGTACGCCGCAGGCTGGCGTACTGTGCCTCCGACTTTGGATCTTGGTAATAAATGACCTGTTGCTGGGACTGGAGGACGGTGGCTTTAAAGTATTTGCATATGCGGATGATGTTGGTGTCCGTGGCAAATATCCCAGCACCCTTAGTGAGCTTATGCAAAATGCCCTGGGCATTCTTTCATTATGGGCCAATGGCTTTGGATTGAATGTGAACCGACACAAAACCGAATTGGATCTCTTCTCTAGGAAATATAAATTGATTTTTACAGATAAAGCGAAGTTTGGGTCTCGTTTTGGATAGCAAATTAAATTGGAAACCTTATATTCTGGAAAGGGTAAGGAATCCTACGGCAGCGCTATATTCTTGCCCGCATCGTACATTGGCTTTATACCGCAGTAGTCAGACCCATACTCTTGTATGAAGTAATAGTCTGGAGGCCTGCTCTGAACAAAACTGTCAACGAAAAGCTGTTGACAAAAGTTCAGAGAACTATAAATGATTGTACACCGAGCACACCCAATTTAAATTAACATAAAATTTATTTTTATTTTGAAGGTTTAATTTATTCATTTTATAAACTTAATTTATTAATTATAAGTTCTTAATTTTTTTCAGTTAAATATTCATTTAATTTTATTATTTTGCACCACCATTTTTGGTACACACGAAATGAGTGGTTGGCGTCCAACACAAAAAGCGACGTGTTGAAGCGCTGATATCCGAGGCGAGACTGAATAAAATAGAGTTTATTTTGTTTTTTGTGTTGTCTCTTCGTATGGAAGAGACAATAGTTTTATGGTTATATGCGTGTGTTACCAAATTGTACAACGTTGAGCAGCGTTAAGACGTTGCACTGGTTGTTAGTTGAACTCAGTCGCCAACGCATGTAGGTGATGCATTGTGACGGAGCATGCATGAGTGAACCGCTACAGGACCCCCCCCCCCCGCAAGTAATTTCCCCTCGCAAACCAAACATGGTTGGTTTCTGTGTGTCTGTGTTCAGATCAGCTGAACAGAGGTGTCGATCGCTCCGTTGGAATGTCTTATCTCGTAAGAAGCATTAACGGAGTCGATGGGTAGAGACAAAGTGAAGGGAGGAGAATGTGAGAGGGTCGAGGAACACGCCAGATAGGTTGGGAGCAGGGGCTTCGACGATTTACCTGATGTGCATCTCTGATCTCTCTTCACTGAGTGCTGTACCGAGAACAGATTTTTAAGATGTCCGGTCAGTTGACACAAGTGAAGGCATAGTGGTGCGTCGACCGAGTTTCATGGTGGTGAAAAATGTACAAAAAAATTAAATTAAGAAAAATGAATTGTTGATGTTACCATGATGATGACGACGAATGCGGTGACGACAGTGATATAATTATGCCGCCTGATGTCATGATGGCGATAATATGGCTGGCGGCGGTTTTTTCTGCTATTGTTGTCGTCTCAGAAGATTGATTTGATGGTAGTGCTGATTATTGCTTTGGAGGAGATTATGATTAATGCAGCTGCTCGTCAATGGTAGTGATGATAATGATGACGAGTGTAGAGATGTTTGCAGTAACGACGCTGCTGATGTCGCTGGTAGTCATGATAATGACACCGATGACGAAGGCATAGTAGGGGTATGTGTGCTGTGGAATGATGTGGTTGGTCTTGGATGATTTTTTATATCGTTCATGGCAATGCTGGCCCGTTACTCTCCCTTGTCGTCCTACGCTCATAATGGCAATGGCAGTGATGATATTTATGCTGCCGATGTGATAAATCAATTTGATTGACGTGTGATTATGGTGTGACTTGTTATTGTGTCTTTCTGCCTGCTGGCGTCTACCTGCATGTGTTTGTTGACTGAATGTCTGAATCCATTGTCTGTCTCCTCCTCCACGATACGGTACGTATGTATGTGTGTAGGTGTATGAGTTGTCGCCGAAAATTCCCTAATAATTAATAAAGGCACTTCGCAGAATTTATTTTTTGTTAGGTACATTCCATTTACCTTGTACGGGTTCGTACAAGGTGTCCATATTTTACATGCATATATAGAACACAAAAAAAACAAAAATTTTGTTGCGCTGATTTATTTCGTGTGGCGTGTTCTAAAAAAAAAAAATATTACCCGCGTGTTCCGTTCCATAAAAATGGACGTCGGTTGTGCCATTATAAATGATTGTACACCGAGTACACACAATTTAAATTAACATAAAATTTATTTTTATTTTGACGGTGTTAAATATTTATTTAATTTTATTATTTTGCAACCACCATCTTTGGTACACACGAAATGGGTGGTTGGCGTCCAACAAAAAGGGCGACGTGTTGAAGCGTTGATATCCGAGGCAAAATAAATTTTATTTTGTTTTCTGTGTTGTCTCTTCATATGGAAGAATGGAAGAGACAGTAGTTTTAGGGTTACATGCTTGTGTTCCTAAATGGTACAACGTTGAGCCGCGTGGAGACGTTGCACTGGTTGTTGTTTGAACTCAGACATCAACGCATGTAGATGATGTATTGTGGCGGATCATGCATGATTGAGTCGCTACAGAACAATCTCTCTGTGAATCAGTGGTACACTGAGGAGCACATCCACTCAGGCACTGGAGACTTTGCTATTTTTGACTCCTCTAGATGTCTTAGGGAAACAGTTGGCAGCTTGTACTGTCATACGACTGAAATCCATCTAAGTGTGGACCTGCAACAATACAGGGCACTCATCTATTTTGAGCCAACAAACAAATTCCCAAGACCACCGACTATACTGTCCCGTCACTATCTTTCGACACAAAGTTCCGGACTACCGTTTCAAGTAATCTTAGGTTATGTATTTTCAACCAACCACTGGTGTTTGGACAGTAATTGATGCAATATTCGTAAAACTTTATTTTGGTTATGATTTTTATAGATGAGTTTTTTATTCTTACCATAAACCGTTTGTTTTACGCTTGGATACATAAAGTTCGGGCCCGAATCTTTTCGATCTTGTCAGCTAATTAGGTTTAAAACTCGGACTTCAAAATTTTCCAAAACATCACAAATATTTTTAAATTGTTATTTTGAAATTTATGATTGTTTCCCTAGAGCACTGTACCTGCAAGCGATGACGTAACCACAATTTTTTTTTTTTTTTTTGTTTTTAATTTATATGGAAAGTTTATCTTAGCCTGGTGAACCGCGTACTATAAACCACAAAATAAAATTCCGTTTGACAGACTGATAATTGCAATTTGAGAGCTATGTATATTGAAGGTATGTAAGTCATATTGTTACACATAGTTTCTAGTTTTTTAAGTTACATTTTAAGTTCAAGGCTGATTTCTTTGTGTATTAACTTTTGGGCAAAAATGGTATCCTTTTACTTAAAAGTAGGATTGTAAATTAGGTCAATGTTGAAAGTTGAATACATTGATATTTTCGGAAAAATGTCACAAGCACAACGATTAAATTCAGAGGCCAAATAAGAATATATAAGTTCTGACCCAAAAAATTTATCAAGTTCAACGTCGGTTAGGTACCCATAAAAGTTAATCGCCACATGATTGGCAGGGACTGGTACAAAAAATAAAAAAGTAAATTAATATTTTATTCAACAAAATCCGCAATATTATGGCAACTCTAAATAAATAATGAATTGGCAGAAAAAATGTAATCAATCCAAAAATTGAATATTTCTGTTTTATCTATTTAATTGTACTCCAAAAAAAAAATTAAAAACCACCAATTATATAAAACATTTTTTTTTTTAATTTTATTTTACAACAAATATAATTTTAATTAATTTTTCAAACAAAAAAAAATAATTTTTCATTCAACATAAATATGAATAATTTAATTTAAAACTTTAGCACATAAATAAATAAATAATCAATTATTTTATTTTTAAATTTTAACAATAATAATAAAATATGGAAAACTAATGTAGAAAATCAGCTTAAACGTTATAATTTGCATAGAAATTTTTACAGATGAAGAGAAGAAGATGAACATGAAGGCGAAGAAAATTTGAAAATAAAATTAAAAGTTTGAGACGATGGGAAAATCTGTTTGTATAAGAAGCGAATTAAGTGTTATGTTAAATTTGAAAATGTTATGTATAGATGTAAGAATAAGAGGATTAAAAAGAAGAAATATGTCAAATGTTGTAATAGAATTATTGTTCTAGAAAACACAATTAATTTGAGAATTAGGCTGTGTATACATAGAGGTTTTTATAGTTTAGAATAGAATAGAATAGAATTAAGTGTTAAGTAATAAATGGTTTACGAGTTTTTCTTTTGTTTTATGTAGATTTAGATTAAAATTATTGTTTGTGTGCACTGTACACAATATTATGCACGTCCAGTGATCTTCGATCCCAACCGCCGCCGTGTCCGCCACCACCACCTGGTGACCCACCGCCTGATGACCAACCGCCTCCACCACCACCACCACCACCACCACCATGACCACCTCCGCCGCTTTGTTTACCGGACAATAGTTTTTTGAGACCGATTATGGCAGCTAACAGGAATGCAATTTTTGATACGATCAAAGCTTTTCCGGCTAGCAAATATAATCCAGCGATTGCAATTGGAACCAATGCGGCCATTTTCATTGCAAATCCCATCATCATCATGCTCATCATTTTCTTTTGTTTTCCACGAGCTGATAATTTTAAGATCAAACTAAATTATAAAAATCCTATATTTGTGTAAAATAATTAAAACACTATACCTTCTTCAAATGATCGGCTAATCTCATTCGGTGTCACTTTCGGTAACGTAAATTGAATCGTTCGACTACTAACGAATCGTGCAACACGCTCCAATAGTAAATCAGTTAAAGCATCATCACGCGCCTCTAATCCGCGTGGCAACGTTTGTTCTAATTCTGATTCACTGAGAACATGAGGTGCTACCGTTGTAGTACCATCATCATTTTTTAACACTTTTAATCCATCGGTCACATTTATAATATCGATACGATTGACACGATCCAAAAATGTAACCGCTTTTTTCTTGAGGCACTGTATAATCCCGCCCTCCGTTTTTTGACAATCATCGTACACTCGTATTAGGGCACGAGTACTTGCATTCTCGTCCAAACAATATCCATTCTGAATGCTTATGAAAATTAGTAGCACGAGTATTAATCCACTTGAATATTTTAACACAATCATTTTTATATTTAAAAAAAAAAATTTTTTTTTTTTTTTTGTAATTTTTATTAGTGATGAGCACTGAACCAAAGCTTAAAATTCACTGATGCTGGTTAGGTAAATTACATCAAATTTATATGGAATCTAAAACGTAAACACAAAACTAATCAAAATTGTTTTTTTTTTCGTATAGTATATATAGTATAGTTAAATATTGTTTTAATTCAACAACTATAAATAAAACAAAAAAAAAAAAAAGTTCAATGCGGAATTCAAGTGGAAGAGGTAAAGTAAATAAAAAATAAAAAAACATTCAATTACCACTAGTACAATTGTAGGAAAGAAAACCGGGTTTTCGCTTTTTATATAGCTATAAACTTTAACCATTCAGAAGACAGCAGCTTGTATACGAAAAATTACGATGTTAGTTTCATATTTCACTTGGCACTTGCTTAGTTTTGTTGTTGCTGTATACCACACACATAATTACGAATATTAAATGAAGATGGTTTAGTTCTGGTATATACACACATAATAATATTCTATATGATTACAAGTAGAGAAGGAGTATATTATACGATGATAAATTTCCCACTTTTCTTGTTTTTTCTAATATCGTCCCGATATAATAAATAACCGTGACCTTTCTCTCAAAGCATTTTTTTCTTGTGCTTGTTCATGATAGTTTTCTTTTTTAGTTTAACAGTTTTCTATATAAAATAAGTTTTTCGTATTGTACATATATACAGTTTGTTGTTGACCTCTATACATATTTCTCATGAAAAAATTCAATGTACTTGTGATGTACATACACAGGTATGACATCGAAAATAAAAAAAAAATAAAAAACCAAATGAGTCGATTTGGAATATTAAAGTTTTCCATTTATTTCCCCTCGAGATTTTGTTTTGCAAGAACATCTTTTTTTCTTGTGATCATTTTCATCGTGATCGTTATCATATGATAGTGATAGTTAAGTTTGCATTTTTTTTTGTTGTTGTTACTGTTTAATATGAAATATTAGTTTCAACTTTTCAAAGAAAAACTATTAAGGTTATTTTAAGAATTTAGCAAAGCTGTTTTGCTATAAATATTATTGTATGGTGAATCTTGAAAAAATTTATGAAAAGAAAGTAAAATAACGAAGATGGATATGGTGTTTAGAGAAAAGTGATTTTTTTGTTTTGTTGTGGAAAATTGTTTGTGTGCTGGATAATTTTGTAGAAAATAACCTTCTGGTCTTTTCAATATTTTTGAAATAAGGTTTTCGATAAATAAAATCAACTAGCCTTCTCTTCCATCGCGGTGGGCCACTTTTTTACTGGAGGCGTAAATGGAATTTTTTTAATAATATTTGAAGTTAGCCGTCCGAAGCCTTTTGGCTTATGACATAATATAAATCTATTAATTAAAAATATTTCGAATTTTAGCAACACCCTTTGCAAAATCTGTAATTATTTTGCCAATATTTGTCTATTTGTGTTCCAAACATTTAAGCAATGTATTTTTCTCTAAATCAGAACTAAAAAAGCAAAACGTTCATACTAAATACAAATTTAAAACAATCTATATTTAAGCAGAATATTTTGCTACCACAGAACTTATTTTGTACACTATTTTCTCTATTTAAAAGCATCAGATGAAAGCAAAATATTTTTCTATAAATCGGAACAGAAATAAGTAAAACGTGCAGACTAAATACAAACTTAAATCATTCTAAAATTTAGCAACATTTTTTGCTAAACCAGAGCCTATTTTGCCAAAACATTTATGTAGACTTAATAGAAATTAAAAACATTCTAAATATTAGCAACGTTTCTTGCGGAATGTACATTATTTCTCTCTAAATCAAATCTCTAAAGAAGCAAACCGTTCAGATAAATATAAATTTAGAATATTCTGAATTTTAGCAAGAGTTTTTTGGAAAATCTGTACTCATTTCGCCAATAGCTTTTTCTATTTCTATATGCAACAGATTTAAGCAGAGTATTTTTCACTAAATCAGAACCGAAAAAAGCAAATGTACCTTCCGACTAAATACCAAGTTGAAACAATCTAAATTTTAGCAAGATTTCTAGCGAAAGCAAAACTTTTTCTGCAAATATATTTTTCTATTTATATACAACAGATCTAAGCAAAGCTATTTTCTTAACTTGATATGGCCCAAAATTCAGAGTTTGGAATTAGTTTTTTGTTAATACCTAGAGTAGTGTCCACATTCTTCACGAAGATTAAATCACCTTCATTAAATGTAACAGCTTCCTTTCGATGACTATTCACATATTCTCGACTATACGCTTGTGATGCTTCAATGTTAATACGGGTTTCCCGAATTACGTTAATGTTTTCCGGAACATCATCTAATTTGTTTTCTCTTTCGAGAAATTCACGAAGCTTTTCATTTACGGTACCCCTCAGATTTCTTCCAAATTATATCAAGGATGGTGTCAGTTTCATCGTACTATGCTCACTAGTGTTGTACGCAAACTCTACTTGTTCCAGGACTTGGTCCAACTCGATTTTTCGTTCGGCATCAACCAACTTTGCTATCATAATCGTTAACGTGCGATTAAATTGTTTAATTTGTCAATTTGCATGTGGCGCGGCAGATGGTATCTTTAACACTCGTGGTTTTGGTTGCAAACAATCGAATATGTTTCGAAAAACCGTCAATGATACCCAATATAAACCGCTCCTTTTGCTTAGTCATGTCAAACGGATCATAAAAATCGGCATGTACGATTTCAAAAGGTTGATCTTCTTTAGGAATGCTGTGAAGAAAACCTTCTGCCTTCCCCGTTGGTAAATTGTACTTAATACATTTCAAGCAATTCTCGATGTATTGTTTTACGATGCTGGACATATTGGGAAACCAGTAATGTCTTCCTATTACCGACCGTACTAGATCGTGAGAGTTTTTAATCACTTGATTTTGCATCGACTCTGGCACAAAAAAACGTATTATATTTTTATTGATATTTTTGTAGATCAATCCATCTCGTAGCTCATAAAGCGAACTTTCAGCTAACTCAAGTTGCTTTCGTAATTCTTCAAGCTTTGGATCTTGTGATTGCAATAAGGCCAATGTTTGCTCAAAAGGGTTATCGTGAATTACTAAGACACTCTGAATTCGACTCAATGCATCAGCGTGTTTCATTAGATCTCCCTTTCGATGATGAATCGTATAATTATACTCTTTCATTTCCAAGGCCCACCGTGCAATTTTTGGATGAAAATAGCCTTTTTATTTAATGTTAGAGTAATTGCATCGCAATCTGTGTACACCTTAAGCACTCTAATTCATAACAGTGTAACCTCGATTCATTCTCTATTGTGCGTCTTGAGAAATAGCTAATTGGATGCCACTTTCCATCTTTTTTCTTTTGTAGTAGAATTGCACCGAATCCTATACTGCTGGCATCGCAATGCAGCTCTCTGTCGTAATTAGGTGAATATATCGCAAGCATCGGGCTTTCAATTAATTTCCTTTTCAATGATTCAATTGAGTTCATTTCATCCTGCCCAAATATATATATTCCTCATTACTGCGCAACAAATCTCGTAATGGTTTGGCAATCAATGCAAACCCTTCTATAAATTGCCGGAAGTACGAGCATAAACCCAAAAAACTCTGGATCTCCTTGTTGTTTCTAAACACCGGATACTCTTCAATAGCTCTGATGTTACGGTCATTGGGACGAATACCCATTTCATTAATAGAATATCCTAGGTAATCAGTTTGTGTATACAGGAACTCAAATTTATTTAATCTTAATTCCAACAAATTTGCGAAAAGCAATTTTAATACTTGGTACAAGATTTCCATGTGTTCACCAATCTCCTTCGTTCCAATGAAAATGTTATCGATATATATCGCCCACTTTACGTTCTGCAATCAATTTAGCAAAAATTTTATTGACTTATTTCTGGAACTCTGCTGGCCCATTTTTTAATCCAAATGGTAATCGTAAATATTCATACTGGCAAAAAGGGGTGACAAATGATGTGTATTGTATCAAATCTGGAGCAATTGTTACGTGATGGAATCCGTATTTCAGGTTTAGTGATGTAAAACTTCCAAGATATCCTCGATAATTGGTAAATGATAATAACTCTTCACCGTTATTTTATTGAGAGCTAGTCTACACATAAGCCATATTCTTCTTTATTTTTCTTTTTTATAAGCACTATGGCGGACAATATTTAGATTGGCTGACTCGTATGAATCCCTTTTCCAATAATTCATCCAACATTTTAGCAACAATATCTCGTTCCGCATATGACAATCGCCTTGGTGCTGCTGTAATTAGCTTATCATGCGCTAATTCGATGTTCATTTCAAATTTGACTTCAGGAACATTGGGTTTCTTTGTACTGAAATAGTTATCATTTATCATTTGATATATTTCAGATTTCGTATCAATATCTAGGGAATCATTTATTTTTTATTTGATTTTCTAATGGATTTTCAATTAAATCTATATGCATTAGCTCTTGACAAAATTCTGTTTGAAAATTAATTTTGTGATCCTCAATTTTTAATTCAGCTTTTGTGATTCGAAGAAAATCTCTTCCCAACAACAATTCTACCATCATACTATTATTCTCAACCACAATACAATCAATATTATATAAATTCTCTAATATTAGAACATTCACATTTATAATACCAATACACTTGACTTTACTATTAATAATACCCGTTAAATCTTTTTTATCTCCGATTGGTTTAATTAATTCAGTTTCACTATTTTACACACCTTAACTAAAGTTACCGGGCTTCCAGAATCGATCAATGCCGTCATTTGAATTGGATGTTCATCCGCAAATACTAAACAGTTTTGCGTTACCCCAATTTCTTCACCCTCGTTCATGTTATTCACTTGTTTTTTCCTTTCGTTTTGACATTCCCTTAATTTTTGTCCTATTTCTCCGCATCGAAAACATGAATTGTTCGCGCGCTTCGGTTTTTCACACTTTTTCGAAAGATGTCCTCGCTCACCGCAATTATAACATCGTATTCCCCAAATAGTTGACTGCTTAACACTACCACCTTCACGTTGTTCTGATTTGAAACCACTACCGGCTTGTTTTTCACTCTTTGATTTATCATCGAACTGTTCAAATTTACCTCTGACCGTTGTATTTGACGGGTTTACAATTTTTATGAATGCCAACAATAACTGTTTTGGCTTTTTGTAGCACTGTAATCGTGCTTGATTTTGTAATCCAATATTTTGGATACCATCGATATTACCATCTACCAATTCGTCGTCCTCGAACTTCAATGGTACCGCCAAAATCATCTTGTCGATATAATAGGCGTAAAAATCTTCTGAATGTTTCCAAACTCTTTCCTCGAATAACTTGCGTTGTTTGGATTTACTTTTTCTGGTGTTGAATAAATCATTCAACTCCGATAGTATTTCGTCGACACTCAATTTTAAATTGTTTGGGTCACATAAAAACCAATTACGAGCAATCTGCAAGTTGCAATCGCATCTCATCTTCATCAACCTCGTACTTGTTCCTTATTGTTCGAATTGATTCGGCAAATTGCTCGAACGATTCACCTTCAATTCCCTTAAATGGTGTTACCATTCTACGTAGCTTAATTCTACCACACCGCCGTCTGGTTATCTCTGATTCGTCTAAACTATCCTCATCATACGATACGATAACTGTTGACGAGATATTTGTTCATCCTCTTTTCGCTTGGTATTTTGCCGCTCCGACTCAGCTAACACCAATTTCTGTTCAACATTCTGTTCAATCATGGTTTCCAGCACTCGCTGTTGTAATTTCTTTTTAGAACCTTCACTATCAAATTACTTTGTTGCAACTTATCTTGCAACTCTGCCACTGTATATGACAAAATTTCTATTAAACTTGCCATTTTTGTATTTTTTTTTCTTCAGTAAATTCAATTTAGTTTGATCGCCAATAAATTGTATTAATTTATAAATGTAATTTTATATTAATAATTTTCTGTTTTTCAATTAAATAATTATTATTTAAATTTAATCACTAATA
Source organism: Tipula vernalis (assembly GCA_958295665.1). Lineage (NCBI taxonomy): Eukaryota > Metazoa > Arthropoda > Insecta > Diptera > Tipulidae > Tipula > Tipula vernalis. The sequence goes on from OY282558.1 coordinate 369,396,696, forward strand.
AAGCTTTATCTCATCCCACTTCTGAACTATAACAGTAGACACGTTTTTCAATTAAAACAATGAAACGTCTGTCTTACACTCGATATTATCAACGACTCCTCTTCTTATTTCTATTTTGTTATGATTTACTACAATCAGAATTTATGTATTTACTACAATCAGAATAAAGACATGTATTTACTATAATCAGAAACAATTACAATAGTAAAACAACACTAAAAGTAACAAAATTAAATTATAAACAAATCAAAATAGATTTAAATTAATTAAATTTAAAAATAAATAAAGAAGTCATGTTGATAATAAATTTATATGATTCTTGCTTAAATTTGGTGAAAGAGCATACACTTCTGATTTTATCTAATAAAACACAATATTTTGGTTTTGTCACTTTCTTTAACGTCATACTTATTTTATTTGAAAATGAAATTACGATCGTTTTGGATGTTACTTCTTTATCAAATTTCTAACAAACACTAACTAAAATTATACTAGAAACTGCTTTTATACCCTATTTTTGTGCCTACGTGCCTTTTGAATCTTCTTTCCCCCTTAATGTTTTTTTTTTCTTAAAGGGGTGATACCACCCTTCCTTTTGGTATATACCATCTGGTGTGTGTTTATGATAAAAAACAGAGTAGAATTTGTTGACCATCTGGTGTGTTTGGGTGTGTATGTGCAAAATGATATAAATTACGGATTTACACAGAGGATTTACAAAGAGCCGTAGTAATCCTTTTCATATTCTGTGTAATATCTGTGAGTTTATGTTTATATCAGTGTAATTATGTTGTTCTATAGTCAAGTGTTGTGCATATTTCGAGTCGATTTTTGGTATTCCGATTTCTTTTATATGTTCTGTAAACCTAACTTGAAAACTTCTGCCAGTTTGGCCGATGTAGAATTTGGGGCAATGATTACATGTATTCTTATAAATTCCGGTGTATATTAGTGTATTTATGTTACGTTGTCTGAGTCGATTTTCTAATTTGTTGTGTGTTCTATATGCTAAACTAATTTATTAGTCCACGAGTAAACAACAAATATGTTAAACTTCTAGTGCTACTTGACAATTCATTCCATTTTATGAAACAGCTATAAGTAAAACTGAATCATTGAGAATGCATTTTCTATTAGTTGGAAACATCAGCATATTTGTCCTTCGGGATTTGGACAATTGAAGCTTAGCATATAAATAATTTGGCTCAGGATAATTATTCAACTTGTAAATAAAAGCAACTTAGGCAATGCGGAGCCAAATACTCTACCAAAATATTGCGATACATGATCATATTTCCGCAGCTAATACACGTATCTAACATAATTATTCAAAGTTAATTGGAGCAGATGGAACGAAATCTCATTCCAGTTAGAATAAATTACATCGCAATACAATATATGGGGCAGAATCAAAGACTTAATCAAATAAAGCCTAAGGCTTTGTGAACAAAAATGTTGTGAAAGTCACAACTTGTAAAGGGTTGAATTCATTTGTGAAGCTATTATTAATTACTAGACCAAGATCATTAACTTTATCAAAAAATTTAATGGCAGATCCATTAATAATAAATTTTGGAAAAGTAAATGGGTTTTTGGATGTAGTAACAATCGATGCACTACATTTACTTTTATTAATAATAAAACCATTAGAACTAGCCCAATGGCAAATATTACTTAAATATAAATTAAATAAAACATCAATATTTTGAATTTGATCAAAAGTGCCATCCAGATAATTCTGTAGATCATCCGCATAAATATATTTATGAAAATAACAATTATTGATACATGTAGAAATGTCATTGAAAAACAACGAGAACAACAGTTTTCCCAATATAAAATCCTGAGGAATGCCGTCATTAATCTTACCCAGATACGATAGCATTCAATTTGAACTAACATATAAGAAGTTTATGATTGATCATATCAAACGCCTTTCAAAAATCTATTAAAATTAGTAGGATAAACGAATTGGTTCTATTTAGGAGCCGAAATATGCCATCTGTAATGTTTATCAGAGCTGTTTGTTTACTTTTTTTTTTTTCGAAAACCGGATTGATAGATAACTGCTTAGAAATCCATTTGAATCAATGTACTTCATGATTTGCAATGGTGTAACCGAAGCTATTTTCCACAAAGTGGAAAATGTTGAGGATGCAATTAAAATATTAAATATCTATGTGAAATATTTTATAAAGTTTACCAAAAAAATCTTAATAAATTTATTATTGATTCCATCATGTCCAACTGAGTTAGATCTAATGTAATTTATGGCTAAAGCAATATCATTTGGGGCAATATAATGAAATGTAGATTGTTGTGTTGATTTATAATGTAAATTTGGCCTGGTTAAGAAATGTGTGTTTATTGAATCAATAGAAAAACTGGAAACATTATTCGACCTATTGCTCCCTTAAATACCATGGTGCCTTAAAGAATTCCAAGTTTTTTTTTTTGAAAATTATTTTAAATTTCCAAAATAAAATTTTCCTTTGGCTTCGCGTACTTTAACTAAAATCAATTTTTTAAGCTTATTGTAGTGCGATAAGAGCAAAGATCTCAGTGTTCGTCATTTGTCTTAGATTCATGAGTGGTAATATTTGACTTGTTAACCAAGGTACAGAATCACATTTAATAACAACCGTTTTTAAAGGTACACATTTGCAAAATAAATAATGATAATTATAATTAAAAATATTAATTTGTTGCTCAGTATTATCAGTATATAAAATAATGTCCCAATTTCATTGGGTAAATAAATTCCGAAATTGGTTTTGGTCAACCATTGGTATATCATTAACATATGCGAGTACAGGCTTTTCACGTATATATTTAAAGTGGTATTGCTAAAAAAGGAAATCATGGTCTGATATCCGCGGTACATACAGTTGCCAATGTTATAAAATACGCGATTTTTGCCCTTGAGAAGTAATAGTTAAATCAAGTTAACTAGAACCTCTCGTCGGATTGAACGGAATGTAAAATAGATCTTAATTGTACTTGATGTAAAATGTTAGACATCTTGACAAATACTTGATGTAAAATGTTAGACATCTAATATGATGAAATTACCAGACATTGTTCCTAAGTCTAAAAGAATATTAAGTAGATCAGAAATGTCATTTGCATTGACCAGTGGAGATATATAAAATGTAACAATAAATGGCTTACCTGAACAACTAAAAATTTCAGCTGCAACCAGCTCAACTCTTCCTATTGGTCCAATATTACCTTGCTTTACTTTTAAGGTAGATCGGTAGTTTAAACCCACTGGCTCTAAATCAGAACTGAAAAGAAGCAAACCGTTGAGATTAAACACAAGATTTAAATTATTCTTAATTTTAGCAAAATCTTTTTACAAAATCAAAACTTATTTCGCCAAAATGTTTTCTAATTGTATGCAACATCAAAGTATTTTTCTCTAAACCAGATTTGGAGAAAAGCAAAAGGTTTAAACTAAATACAAATTTAAAACATATAAATTTTAGCAATTTTTTCGAATTGAAAATAATTTTGTCAATATTTTGACTATTTATAAGCAATGGATTTAATAAGCATATCATTTTTCTCTAAATCAGAACAGAAGAAAGCAAAAATGTACTAGACTAAATACAAATTTAAAACATTTTAAATTTTAGCAAGATTTCTTGCAGAATCAGAATATATTTTAAAATATCCTAAAATTTAAAAACATTTTTTGCTAAATCAGATTTTATTTGATTAAAACATTTAGAATTAATTCAAATTTTAAACATTTTAAACGTTAGCAAATTTTTTTGCTAAATCCCACAATATTCCGTCAATATTTTTACTATATTATGCAATATATTTAGGCAAAATATTTTTCTCTAAATCAGATATGTGAACCTTCATACTAAATACAAACGTAAAACATTCTGAATTTTAGCAAGATTTTTTTGCAAAATCAAAACATACTGTGACGGTGACACCTAGATTTTAATAGAACAAGTTAAATTATTAGCTCTATGTTTTACTGTACTAAAATGGAATTTTCCATGATACAATTATTCTAAATGTTTCTACACCATTCTTACTAGAAAAGTCATGAACTTTCTAGAAGTTTGGTTTGTTTGTATAAAATGGCGAACGAGATCGAATTGGATTATTAATATTTTGCAAAGCGAAAGTGTGAAGATTAAAAAGAAATTTAAAAGTGATTTAAATAGTGGTTTAGTGCAAAATAAAATGTAAAAGCGATCAGTAAAATTGTACGAATAATGTATATAAAGTAATTTTTAAAATTATAATTAATAAATAGTGTTGTAATAATTTTTGAATTAATTTTGTTTTATTCACATACCAGTGATACGATCCTTAATTGACAAGGCAAAAACGCAACAATACTTTTATTTGTATGCAAAAGGTTTAAACCACGTATTTTTCTCTAAATTACCACTGAAAGCAGCACAAATTAAATTCATTCGGAATTGCAGCAACCTTGCAAAAGCATTGCTTGCAAAAGATTAAAACCAAGTATTTTTCGCTAAAACCGAACTGAAAAAGCTGAACATTCCCAATAAATACAAATTTAAAACATTCTAGATTGAGCAACGCTCCTAGCTATAAACGAATTTATTTTGCTAAAACTTTTAAGCTTAAGATAAATTTGAAACATAGCTATTTAACGTAAAATTTGTTTGCTTAATTCTACCATATTTCTTAAATATTTTTCCTAAAAAAAAAAATTTTTTTTTTTTTTTAAATCAGAATTAAAAAAAAGTAAAACGTACACGTTTGGACTAAGTGTTAATTTAAAACATTAGAAATTTTGTCAATATTATTTGCTAAATCAGAACTAATTTTCTCTATATTTTTTCTATTTATAAGCAACACATTTAAGCAAATTCTTTTTCTCTAAATCAGAACAGAAAATACAAATCGTTCAGACTAAATTTAAAACATTCTAAAATTTAAAAACATTTTTTGCTAAATCAGAGCCTATTTTGCCAACACGTTCAGACTTAAAACAAATTTAAATAGTTTTAAATGTTATCAAAAGTTTTTGGTAAATCCCACAACCATTTTTCGTTATTATTATTTGTACTATTATATTCAATACATTTAGGCAAAGAATTTTTCCTAAATTAATTTGTAAGAAGCAAACCGTTCAGACTAAATACAAATTTAGAACATTCTGAATTATAGCAATATTTTTTGCACAATCTGGACTTATTTCGTCAATATTTTTTTCTATTTGGATGCAACAGATTTAAGCAAAGTCTCTTTCTCTAAACCAGAACTCAAAAAAGCAAGTTCAGACTAAATGCAAATTTGGAACACTCTAGATTTAAGCAACACCTTTTGCAAAATCTGAAATAATCTTGGCAACAAGCAAGGTATTTTTCTCTAAATCAGAACATTCCGACTGGAAACGAATTTAAAACATTTTAAATTTTAGCAAGTTATCTTACAAAATCAGAACCTATTTTTCAAATATTTTTTTCTATTTGTATGCAACAAATTTAAAATATTTGAAATTTTAGCAAAATTAGAACAGAAAAGAAGTAAAAGAACTAAAACGTTCAGACTAAATCCAAATTTAAATCATTCTGAATTTTAGCATTATTTATGCTAAATCCAAACTTATTTTGTCAATATTATATTCTATTTAAACGCAATAGATTTATGCAAAGTATTTTTCTCTAAATCAGAACTAATAGAAAGCAAAACGTTCAAACTAAATTCAAATATAAAATATTCTCTGTAAATCCAGCTTTTTTAGGCCCAAGTACATGAAGAATGAAGCGAGGAAAGTATTTGAAGAATTCCTGTTCTTTGAACGCATGTTACACATTTCATACATTTTCACTTTCAAATTATATTTTCCAAAATGAAAATTAGATTTTTCAATTTCGGTTTTCTATTTTCCAATTTTTATTACATAAAAGTCAATTTTATAATTATATTTTTCTATTTCTAATTTTTGTTCACTTTAAAATTTCCAAAATTGTATGCACGGTTTAGGATTGGAAAGATTAGAAATTGAATCTCAATAACTGCTGAATGAAGTTTGTTCGATTTACCTTTAAAATGATTTCCTTAAAATAAAAATAAGAAAGAAATGTATACATATTGGGCGGATCCAGCGCATTTAAGTTTCTCACAAAATTGACTTTTAGAATGTGAAATGTGTAAAGCCTACTAGATTTTCAGTGAGATTTCGCTGCGCTGGATGTTCCCAATATTTAGGCATGGATTGCAATAATTTTGGTTTATTTCATAGTAAAAATTTGAACCCGATATTTGTTTGCAACTCTGCACTTTAATTAGTGATAATAAGCAAGTTAGTTTATTCTGTAGTTGAGGAAAATTTACGGATATCGAATGTTCGTCGAATGGTGAATTCCACACATATGTATGTGTATATAATATACCACGGGTGGCCCATTTAGCGTTTTCAATTTCAACTACCGGTTATTTTGAGTGTAGCAATACTCACGTTATTCGTCCTATGACAGAAAATTAGTTTAATGTCTGACATTTACGAAATGGATCGCTTATCAGGAAATATTTAAAACTTACTTTGAAAGTGGTGAGTCTTCTTCCTAAACTGTAAGCAATTTACGTGGAATATTCAGTAGAAATGAAATGCCTACAAGGCAATTTGTGGATCAATTTGTGAAGCGAGTTTATGAAACGGGAGTCGTTAAGGATAAGTGTTACGCTAACGATTCAGAAACTATCCAAGATTTCGAAGCTCAAATCGAAGTTGCCATTGATGAGATGGGAGGCCATACAATCGAAAATGTTCAGAAAAATTGGGTTGACAGAATGGGGTACTCTAAAGCCAGCCATGGTTCCATACTTAATTGAAACGTATTCTCGTTCTAATAAAACAAACCGCTTTGAAAAATATTGATTCGTTACAACCCACAATTATGAAAATTATGGAGAAAGATTTAAAGTAACGGAATGAGGGTAAAACAAAAATTTATTGGTGTCGTCGTCTATGACATTAAAAAGACATTTGGCTTGGTAGATAATAAACAACATGGAAGATTACAAGCTACTCTTTCATATACTTCCTTATGTGGGTTTAGAGGCATGCTGCTTAATTGGTTTTTATAACAGATGTTTCAAAATCATAGTTTACTGAGGAAGCTGTAGATTCTTATTATACAATTTATCAATACTTTTGCACGAAAATAAAAGTTCGGAAAAAACAAAGGTATGTGCCGGAAGAACTGGTAATTTGGCGAAGAGAGGCATAGTTGTATAAACAGACTAGAAATATAACTCTGCGTGAAGAATTTAAATAATCCGGAATTTAAATAATCAACAAAATTAAATAATAACGAGGATGCTTTTGACGAATTCCGGTTCTTTGAACGCATGTTTCACATTTCATATATTTTCACTTTCAAATTATACTTTCCGTAATATCCATTTAATTTTTCAATTTTGGTTTTCTATTTTTTAATTTTCATGTTTATACTGTGTATAAAAAAACTAGCAGCAGCGGATAACTCCCCAAACCACAATTTATTTGTTAATAAAATAAATTAACAAATTAAGATATGCCAATATGGTATTCCCCAAAACAAAATGGAATAGTTCCCCAAATTTTTTATTTTATTTCATATAGGTTCTCCAAAAGTCATACTCTAGAAAATAAAGATTTAATTTTGAAATAATCTGGGTAAGGAAGATTGACAATCTAATCTCCTAATTTTAAAAATTAATCCTACAAATATCGCAGAATTCTCAGGCACATCACATTTATTCATTTACTGACATTTCTCATCCAAGCAATTCATTTCGTATATTGGAATCGCAAGGTAACACAACCGGCTCAAATTAGTTGTCCTTTAAAATTCACTCTTATTTAGATTGTTAACACAAGGTTAATTCTAATAGAGTTGATTATAACTGGTAAGAATTTTTTGCTGATCAAAATCGTTTCTTTTGATTCAATTATTTAGAGAAATTATTATTGTTTTGTTTTGTTACCTGTAATAAATTTTGCATAATATTTCTATGTCTGATAAAACATGGTGGGAACAAATATTTTGTAATGGCAAATTTCTTGGATGTTTTTGAAAAGTTATTTGAGAACAATTGTAAGAATAATTACTTTCTAAATGTTGATGAATGCTCTAACTATATATAGGCAATAGCTAAACTGATTTCATTTCGAAGAAATTAAATGTTCTTCAAATTAATATTTGCGGAATGAATGATATGGGGAAATTTTATGTGCCTGAATTTATTGATAGAATTAAAATTGATATTGACATGACATTATTCAAAAGTGGGGAAATTTACTTGGTTTCAAATTAAAGGACCATTTCACCTCCATCTGTATATTACAAAATAATTGGAAAGGTTATAGCTAAACATTTAATGAATTTTTTTCGATCATTCAAATTTCGTCTACGATCGTCAATACTGGTTAGGCATGTCAAAGCATTCGCTGCCGTTGATCACAGATTACTCCTTGATAAATTATCCATTTCTGTAATTCATTTTATGTCACATAACATTTTTAAAAGTTAGCTTGAAGATCCACAGCAGTTAATCGTCCTACACAGTTGAAAAAATATTGCTTATGTAATGCAAATTGCATTACATGTAGGTCCAGTGCAAGGCTGTATTACAAAATGATACAAAGCTTGCATTAAAAATTAGTTTGGTACAATTTGCATTGATTTGTAATACAGCAATTAGATTAAATTTTAGTGCAACATTCCATTAGAATATAAAGCAAATTGTAGGAGAACCGTTAATCAACTGCATTAAAATTTATCAAAGACTGCATTAATAAAATATTTTAGAAGTATTAAATTTTAAATCAAGTTGCATTAAAATCTCCGTAATTTTAGCGATTTTTTTTTGTTTTTCCGGGGTTGGTCTTTGTTTTTGGTGCCTTGAGGTTGAGGGTTCTCAGAGAGATAATAACTGAAAAGTTTACGTTAAAATTAAAACATAATAGATATTTTCGAATCAGGAAAACTAAATTAATAAAGATTTATTATGCTGCTTATATGTCATGTAGTCGGTTTGATTTAGTGAATTTTATACCAGTAATGCAAAACTCGTGCATGATCTGATTATTCATATATTCATTTAAGTCCGCTTGTTTTAGCGAATTTTATGTTGGTATAATTTTTAAATTTGAGCAGGTTGCTTTAAACTGTCTAATAGTTGCATTAAAAATATTTTTTAATGCAAATACTGCTTTAGAAATCCTCATAATTGCATTAAAATTCATTTTAACGCAATCATACTTTACAATTTAATAATAACTTGCATTACATAAGTCGTAATGCAAGGCTTGCATTAAAAATTAAAGTTATTTTTTTAACTGTGTAGATGGCAGTATTTTGGTACCCTTATATATAAACGACATATCCAACATCACCTCATATTTTTATTTTTTTATTAATGACATCAAATTTCCAGTTAACAGCGCAAATTCAAAGGTGTTTTGAGACAGTTCTCATATTATGCGCCAATATCTATTCTAAAACTTCTATACTTTTCATTCAGCCATCCTCTCATATTTCATGGAATTATTGTTCATGAAACATCTAGCGATAAGAAATTAAAACGATTCAGGTTATTGCAAAATAAATTTGTAAAAGCTATTTGTAAAACTTCCATTGTTGTATCCTACATTACTGTTAAATGAAGGTGAGGTTAAAGGAGCATTTCCTATCAATATTTTCACATAGCGCTATGTATCAATTAATGTTTCTTCTGTTCTCTCTAACTTGGAATCTAGTAATGGAGCTTAGCGCATTATACTAGAGGTCAAAATATTTCTTATGGTTACATTAGTAGTGAATTTGGCAGAATATAGGATTTGCTGGTTCATCAATGTACAATTATTTTCCGATATAAGTACAAAAATTGATAAATGTTCGTCATTTTAAAAGGATTCTTAAAAATGACTTTCAATACTTAGACAATAGTATTTTACTTAATTTTATTTCTTAAACCCCCGCTCTTAGACGGTATATTTCATCACCTACAACGGGAAATTATATATAATACATATTATTATTCATTATAGAATTCAGCGGAACATACGAACACAAAATATTTAAATACTTACTTGCACAATATAGTGACATTTATGTTGTCCTAACTATGGCGGGAAATGTTAATATTATTCTTGAGCTGTTTTTAGGTGTGAAATTTGGCAATTTTATTATGAAGTGCCCATTTAACTTTGAAAAGTATGCTTTTGTGAAGTGATTTCAAATTAGTTGTCTAGACTACACATAGGTACAGAAAACTGGACTATACATACATAGGTAGTAAGACTGGTTATGCGAACAAATCAGTTTGGAAAAAAAAATAAACTCTTTGTGAGGACCGTGGCGGACTATTTCAATCCTAGCAATACACTCTCCCGATTCATTATATGGTCATTGTGTAGCGACAGTTTTACTTATTGATACTACCATTGAGATAAAAGTGAACTTCATCGCTCATTACGATATTCTGCCAAAAATTTCATTTAAATTGAACGATGTTTGGGACGGAATGAAGGTATTTCCAACGTTGCTTCAAGTCGTTGTATGCTAAACATTTTCAGATTTTACTTTAAAATTTGACTTAAATTGGTGCGACTTTATCCCAATTGCTATCAATATTCTCACTTAGAGCCCTCTTACATTATCTACATACTATGCTTTGTAATCGAAACAACATCACTTTAAAAAAAAATGTTGCAGATAGACGTCTCAGTGTTCTCCTATACCCAGCGCTTTTAAACAACGATATTTTAATCCAAAAATTATTTAAGCTCAAACATCCACAAATGTATTTTCGTAAGTCAATTAAAGGACTTCTGTTCGCTTTTCTGACGTATATTACTGAAATTGTACGCATCTGGCCTTCACAAAAAATCCAACTGGACTAAATGACCAGAAAGACGAAAATAGCCTTGTTGATCGTGTACTTAATTATGGTTATCTTAAACTTCCTCATCGCTAACTTCTTTCGACCTTATGGTAACTTTGCATAAAGGCCATTTTGGTGGCCTGTTCCTTGCATTTTCTCAAGAAAATTCTGGAAAACTTATTCATATATTGGATATGTTGTAAGTGATTATGTCAAACCGTTGTCCTAACAGGCTTAATTCCCCACATTTTTTCCAAAAGTAAAATAATCCTCGAATATAGCTAACTCCTTATGATAACTTTGCAGGTATGCCATTTTGACGTCTGTTCACTAGGATACAAACCTGAAATGTTATATGAAAGCTTATCAAAGGAGGGTTGTTTTGCCAGTTTTCTAGTTTTTAGAAAATATTCATTATGAACCCTGACATCATCAGAATAGATAAAGAAAAAATCTATTCTTACTGTTTCTTGTACGTATAACCGGTTGTTGTTAACTTCAATTTTTGTAATGGTTTCCATCCCATATAGGAACAATTTACATAAAATTCACGATTTCTAAATATATCTCGAATTATTCTACTTGTTGACATGAATTTGGATTAAGAGGCGTGGTTAGAGTCCATGAATCAAAAAAATTTCGATGAACTAAATTTGCTTATAAGAACGGTTCTATTTGCTTAAGCTCAATTATTTATAACAAATCGTCTCAAAACATTGATGTCGACATACTGCTGAGAAACTTGTTAATATTTGCCGAAATTAAAGATGAATTATACATCACTTTACTCATATTTGAATAGTTTCTAAAGTGTTGATTTTCAAAATCGTTCGACAAATCTTAATCCTTTTTAAATTTTGGCTTGTCTGAAATTTTTGAATAATGAATCAGTTGTGAATATTTCGAATATTAAATTTTGTAAATTGTTTGAATCTTTAAAATTTTGAATGTTAGTCGTCTATTTCAAATTGTACTTTCCTTTTTGATTTGGGTCATCCTTAAAATTATTAACATTTAGATCGAAGTTAGAAACGAGAAATGTAATTTTAAATCATAAAATTCAATAAAGAAAAATTTCAGTAGTATACCTTCGTTGCTACATGATCTAATTAAAATACTCGTAACGATAAGCAATGATGTCTCAGTGATGTTAATCATTTAGCATGGTTAAAATCTTTAAGTGCTTTTTGATAATTTGGATCTATCTAAATTGTTCTGTTGATGGAAATCCATTAAATTAACATTTCTCCTAATCGTCGCCATTTCTTATTTGTACTAAACACAAATTGTTAAGTAAGTCATTAGTAAACATACTACGAGTGTCATTAAATATTAATGTGGTGATGATGTTCTGTTTTGCAAACACATTTAGAATTACATTTTTTTTTATAAATGGAAATAAAATCAAAACCATCACATGTCATTTTATAGAACACATATTACTTAACACAAAATGGGTATTCTTGATTTTTATCAAATAATATCGTGCGAATATATAATTAATCCATGTATTACATCAAGTGTTTTTACTGTATTCGCACAATGACATGCGGCAAACAACTATTTTAATTCTAAATCATCTTCACAATCAAATGATTTAAGTGAACAAAATACTGTTTGTTTTAATTTTTACCGGTAATAGGCAAATAATTATCGTAATAATTACTGTCCTAAATTAGTGCAAAGTATTTACTTAAGAGACACGCGTATTTTATTTTTTATATTTAAGTGTTTTTGGATGATGGTACTGTTTTTTAATTTTTTGGTAAATATTGGTTTGCGGCAAGGTAAACAAAATTGGATTACTTTAATATAAGAATTGTCCAATCTTTTTTTTTTTTTTTCAATATTGAATTTAAAGCTTTGCTGAAAGTGAAAATAAATATTACCACTTATCGTAAAACGCAAATCTGAAATGAGGTACGAATATAAAAAAAGGCTAAATCTGGAATCTAAATCGATCTTCAAATTTTATTAACTCTTTTTTTCTATAAACATATATAAAAGACTTAACATTGTTTTCTTTCGATGCTTCACTTTTATGTATAAATATTTTTTATTTATGTTGAACAAAAAGTATGCACATACATTATATATAAAACGTGATAAACAATTTTTGTTGTTTTACTTTTTATTTTTTAAAGTACTCACATAATATCACTTTCTTTTCAAATTTTCTATTGGGTGTATTGATTTAATATTTTAAATGTGATCAATTGGAAAAATAAATAAAAATTGGAATTTAATTTTATTCAATTTTCGTATTTTGTACGGTTTTGTGTTGTTGATGGAAGCTTTAGGTATATATAAAAACGTGATCACTCGTATATACAATGATATGGTAATTATTAATTTAATGTTAGCGTCGCGATTTTTAATTAATCAAATATCGATTTTATGCTTTATCGGGCAATTTATGGATAACTGTACATCTGGAATCACCTCTTATAGAGGAAAATAACAATTAAATGAATGAGGTAAATGGCGTATATAAGTCTGACAAAGCAAACCTTCTCAATAAATTGCTTTATAGGAATAGGGCAATTGATCTGGCTTTTTAACTATAGAATTGGTTTTATTATTTAGTATAAACCTCTTAAATATCGCTAAACCAAGTAAATATTTCCAAATTATTGACTTTTGATTTTATTGACATTTATATTTATAACGGTTTTACCTAAACCGAAAAGGTGTTTCAGTTCTACGAAGGGTTACTTCCACCTTACTAAGTATGAGATAGGCTTTTTTCTGCTCCTGAAACACTCAGTATTAAAATGACATTATGACTCAATGAATACCAGTCTAAAATGCTTCGGTTAAAAATTAAAATTTAACTCAGGCAAATAAATGTAGTCTGAAATATTTTTCAGAAGGTCGTTCAATCATAAACCTATTTTGTATTCACGTAAAAGCTTTTTGACTTTGATTATTTTTAGATTTTTTGCTGAAATTCTTTTTTAAAAGAAGATTCGGTCAAATGTAATAGGTTTAAAATATTTTAAAAATAAAAATTTTCGTTCTAATTTTAAAATTAAATTTCCCATTCCAAGAAATTTTTACAGTTAAATCTTTCTATTTCCAGAATTTTAAGGAAGTGAATTATTTCCCAAAACATTCCTAAATTTTAAAAATATATTAGTGTATTGGTAAAACAATCAATTGATGGTTACCAATAATTGTTGATTTCAGTCCGAAGATGGTTCAAAAGTAAAAAAAAATTAGGTTAGACGTTCAATTTAAAGTTGGAGTGATATTCGTCATACCTAACTCTCTGAACTACAAGGGAATGTCTGAAATATTGGAATAAGTCAAGAGTGGACCATGGTCTAGATTTGGCCTTATTTTATCAACGTACTAAAGATGGTTAAGCAAATTCAAATGTTGAACGTTTTCCGTTCAATTTAGGCTTAGGGTGATTTTCGTCATATAAAACCCTTTTAACTGCAAGAGAATGTCTCTAATATTTGCTTATATCAAGAATGTAGCAAGGTCTACCTTTTGTTTTTAGTTTTATTTCCGGACGAGGTACCGAAGATGGTCTAATAAATTCAAATATTGAACGTTAGCCAACTCGGAGTAATTTTGGTCAAATCTTACCCTCTTAAGCCCAAAAGAATGTCTCCAAGATTTACACAAGTCAAGAATGAACCACGGTCTATATTTTGTTCCTGGACGCATTTCCGGGCAAGTTACCGAAGATAGTTTAGTAATTTAATTATTGAGCATTAATCGTTTAATACAAACCAAATTATTCAAAATTGAGGAACGATTGTATGAACGCGGATAGAAGATTAATAGGCGGATTAATCGTCGATTGGATTGTATGAACGACGATAAAAATGAAAATTAATCGAAGGATTTTTTTCTGTCCACTGGTTTTATCTTCTCTTTCTGTTCTGTAAAACGGTGGATAGAAAATGTTGTATTTTTTTAAAAATAAGATTATGTAAAAAACCAGATGCAATATCCAACATGAAAAAAATGAAGCCTGGCACAGTACTACTACTGAATACAATGCTACAATATCAACAAAAATAACTGAAGCGGAGCTCAGGAATATTTAAAAAAAACAAATTGGCTGAGCTAAGAAAAACTGTAGCAGAAGAGAACGCCGAACGATTTATAACGGGTGATGGTCCTTACAAACCCAAGGAAAGTGAGATGAATCCACTTTTTTTCATTTAAGGAAGCTTCTGTATGACCACTGAATAACATCGATTCCTCAGATGCCTTATTTCAAGTCCTGGAGAATTTCTTACAAGTATGTGGAATTGAATTCAGAAGTACGGCACCGACAACTTCTATAAACTATAGATCAAAAGTATTTATTAATCCAAAATTTAAATTATTATAATTAAAACAGAAAATTGAAGCAGCAATTCCTTACTGAAAAAAAAACTTGAAGGAAAAATGAAATTCAAAGGATTAGTTTTAAATATTTTCATTAGATTTATATTGTGAAAATATCATAATAATGTGAATGAATAATTATTTACAAATTATTTATTATAAGATTCCTCGTCTTATCATCTGGAAAACTTTCCATCGCGTTATGGACTGTGGGACACAGGTTGAATCTATAAATTTGGAATTTCTAGTTCTGGTTCGGTAGGTGCAGGCTCGTTTTGTAATACGGCAATATTATGTAATACTGCGGAAGCAACAATCATTTGCCATGTGTTTGATATATGAAGGCGGCTTTTTGTCGCAATAAACGGAAAACGTCGTTTCCAGATCCCTATATATCTTTCCACTATATTACGTGTACTTTTGCGTTTGGTGTTATACCTTCGCTCGTTTTCGGTTGTGGGATTCCGTAGTAAAAACCGTTCACCAAAATCTCCGTTTTCTAGTTTAACTTTTAATAACGAAAAGTTAAATATGATCTGGTCAATGGGCAGGTCCGTGCCACCTAAAATAATTAATATTGGTTTTGTTATTCATATATCATTATTTAATAACAAGCATTTAACGTGCGTGCATTCCAGTCAATGATTTTGTGATCCGCATCAGACACCACTTTGCAAATAATTGGAAACCACCCCTTTTGATTCTTAAATAATTAGCATTTCTACCGCCGGGTGAAACTATAGAAATATGGGTTTCATCTATATAACCTATAATACGTGAAACGCAATGCATAATGAAAATTTTCGTTGACATTTGGTGCTGCTCCTCTGCTGTCTTTGACATCTTGACAAATTGGTGTCCACACTAGATAAATCCCCAATGACATTTTGGAATCTATTTGTAGCGTAGTACCTTAAAGTTATAAGTAATCAGAATACGTGATGTCAACCAGCTGATCTGAAAACAAATAAAAGAAAAGGTTAAATAAACACAAACAAAAAGTATCAAGGCTAGATTTCAATTTAGCTTTTGTTGCAAATAAATTATCGCCACATTATTGTAACCTAGAATAGAAGTCTAGTAAATGAAGGGAAAAGAAAGGCCAACCTATAGATTATTAGTTGCCATTTTTATTTGCTAGTTGATGAGTGGCATTTGGCACCCCCTTGAAAATGAGCCCGAGTTTGCGTAAAAATATTGTGTGACAGGGGGAGAAAATGGCCCTAAAAGACCCGAAAAATCGGTTTTCGCGAATATCTCCCAAAATATGGCAGTTAGAGATTTTTTGTTTAGGTAAAAATTGAAGAAGATTTTTTGTAAAAAGTCGGGTTGAAAAATCAAAAATTTTGAGACTCATGAAATATGCAAGTTTTTTCCAAATTTGAGAGGGGGGTGTTGGAAATAAATTTTTTTTAAAGTTTTGGACTGTGTAAACCAATTGAAGATGGCGCCACCATATTCTATCCACTGGCAAAATCCTCGGGGCCATAAATGAGAAACGCCGTAAACCATAAAATTTTGAAGGACATTTATGTTTCCGAGCGTCTTGTTTTTATCGCAAATGAGGCCTCAAGCTATACCTATTAGGAAAGCAGACCATAAAATTAATCACAGCAGGATGGACCCCATCAATTGGCCAGAAACTAGCGACAATCAGTTTTGCACATGTGGCAAAGTATTGAATTTCATTAGGTTTTTCCTAACGAAAACTAAAAATCTCTAAAGTGTGAAGAATATTTACCTATAATCAACAATTTCTTGCAGGTTCTTGGCCAATTTTTGCAAATTTTTTTGCAACCATCCGGATCGAGATTTTTGGAATAAAGAGTTATAAGGTTTCTTTAAATTTCATTTATTATAGAAAAATATATAAAAATACATTGAAATTATGACATAAATCTGTAAATCACCAGTCCCCGTCACAAGAGTCCAACAATAATTCTTGGTCATCAACGTCGCCCTCACCAACAACTCTTTCTGGTTCTAGAGTTTCCTCTAGTTCTACCTCTTCGGGTAACGTAGCTTGCCTATTTTTACAAATCGAACACTGGCGGGACCCACATGAACCACAAATAGATGATCATGGTATCCCTGCTTTCTTGTATGAACATGTTCCCTTACATTCTTTCTTACATTGACAAAATATCATCTTAAAGAGTTCCGGAACCGCTGGGTCTTTAGTGGTTTGGACCGGCATGAGTGTACCCCCTACACTTTTCCATCCCCATTTTTCTGGTGACAGTTCGTTTCCGAGCCACTGCTGGACTTGCAGATATACCCAATAAAGGTGTTGCCTTGCAGCTTCAGGTGCGGGTGGCAAGGTTGCTAGTTTGACCGCGATTTGGTATCTGTTTCTGTCTCTGGTGAATCGCTTCAAGATCTCGTATCTAATTCTTGTCGGGGTTTGTGTATCATCATCACTGTACATCGACGCAATGACAGCCCGTCCTGAAATACGGTCTCGTGGAGAAGATTATGGTTTTTAAAACTTTCAATGACCACTTCCAGTTCCGTGTCTCTGTTCTTCGTTACCTTTCCCTATAATTTCTCGACTATTGACGTTTTACCTTTCCCGAAAAAAGCGGAAGTTGTATCGCTTCCTGAAATCGCATGGAGAAATAAAATATTGTCTCTAACGAAGGGCTGTGCATAAAAGCTATTGGAGGAAAATATTTGCTGGGTTTTTTTTCCCTTTCTAGGTTTCAAGAAATCAATTGTTTGATCTTTTGGGGTCAGATCTGTTATCAGTACAAGAATGTCAATATCCTCTGCCACTACTACAACTGGTGGGCCGTTGACAGCATATTGCTGCAACGTCGTATGTACGATCAACGAGTCTGCATCGCCTACTGCTTTTTTAACGGAAATTCTCTTCCGGAACACTCTCCAAATACTAAATGAAGCGAATTTTATTGTTATTATTGGATAAAAACTTTTCCTTTGGAAATGGTAAAACCATGTTAGGCTCGAACCTTATGTCAGGGCATAACATGTTGTTTGCACGTCGCAAACGTTCTGACCCTTTTATACTATCGCGATTGCATTCATAGCCATCGAAAACCACTGTGACTTCCCGGGAATAATTATCTCTTAAATGTTTTACATATCTGCCGAAAATTTCAACAAATAATTCCTTTCCCGTCCAGAGTACCCGTTGTATCAACATTCCCCCGTCGACAACGTGAATACATTTAGACTTTTCAATATGCGCGGTTTCTAGTGAGAATACCTTTATTAGAGCCGATTTAGCGGTTTTCCGTAACATGCCACTGTCAAATATACTCATTGGAAATGAAGCTAGTTCATAATTGAAATAGTTTTCTAGGTTATTGGGGGACTTTTCTTTGGTCAGGCAAATTCTCTGGAAAATTAACAAGTTATCTACTGTTATAACTTCATCCTGAACTTTTATCGAAGACGTTTTATTTATAAGAGGTACTACGCGACACTTGCGTGTAAATGAAATAGCACGATAAACCTCTTGAATTGCACTTGATTAAGGATACTATTTGTTCCAACGGCAAAAGCTTCGTGATAATTACTTTCTTTCCCAGCAACGAGCCCGGTGGACAAGGAAATAAGATCTTCTGTATGTGGGAACGAGTTGCGTATTTCAATCCACTCCTTTACCTAAGCTAAGTCTTCGTAATCGAGATCTATCCGGCTGTCTCGGGCATCTACATGCTGCAAAACTCCTCCATTTGATTACAAATATCCACAATGAAAGGAAGGGACGCGATGAACTTGGTAGTGGCACTCGTATTGAATCCACGGTTAACTAATCCGCCGCTAACTTTAACCATTCTGATGAAGTCTTGTTCAATCGTCATGTCAGTATACCCGACCAAAATTTGTCTGTACGCCTGATTGTGTTAAACCCGTTTCGAACAAAGTTTTGATACTCAACTAGTCGTCCATATTTTTCACGGTGCCCTTGACTTTCGTGAAGTTTCTCCATGTTTTCGAGGTAGTTTCTCATGTCCTGTACATACAAATGCGCCGACCGTGCATAATTGAAATGACCGGCCGCATGAAAATATGTAAGCATTTGCTCGATATATTTCAACTGAGAAATCAAATCGCCCATTTTTTCGGATTTAAGAAAACACTTTGCTATTTGAAACATGCGCATGTATTGCGTCCACAACTTGGCTGTTTTTCCTCGCCCCCCAATTTCATTCATAGTAGAGCATTTTCTTGGACGTTCCAGCAGCGTAACAAATACTCATCAATTGTTCTAACCCACTGCCGGATATAATGAACCCAATGCTGCCGAGATACGACAGAAGCAAATGAAATCCACCCAGTCTAGTAATAATCCTAGAAATGGCATTACCAGCCAAGTATTGTTTCTACGTTGAAAGTTTTTGTGGCCCTGAAAAGGGCCGTTTTTTCGAATCTTAGTGTTTCTTGAAACCCTCACCTAAAATTTCAAGTAAATCAGCTAGGCGGTACAGTTTTTCTTTAGTTTCCTCAATTAACTTTAGAACTCTGCCCATTTGGACCTGAATATTTGTATCATTGGGACGTCCAGGCTTTGAATGAACGGGTGGATGCTTGAAAAACTTTGATTGACATTTTTTGTGGTATCTTGCTTCGGCACTCACAAGATCCATTGTTGAAATTCTATCCAATAATGTTTTACAGATTTCGTCCTAGATTCGAGTTTTGATTTCTCTCATATAAGCCGTGTCTGGAATTCTGTTTTTTTTAATTACGACAAAAGGGTCCACTGGACGTTTTTTTATTTTGTTATGTTCCTCGGAAGCTGACAAGCCACAGAAAATACAATTGGCCCTGAAATCAAACCCATCACTCGTGCGCTCCTTTTTCCTCTTTGGGCTGCTCAAATGGTCAAATCTTTTGGTCTCATCAGAGACAAAATCATGGTATTGGAAACTGTCATTCCGTTTGAGCATATAGCATCTCCTGCACACTTTGTGCATTTGCAAAGACGACTGTTTTTCCAAAAATAAATGATGATTATCCTTCCTTTCCTTGCTAACAATAATCAAATTTTCCAAGCCCCGAGTTACGGTGACGGAATCATCCCCAGAAACATCTTCCTTACAAAGGAAACACACCGGTGTAGCGGAGTTAACCTCCATTGTTCAATAACAAGAAAAGTAGAGCAAGATTTGAGTCAGAATTGTTACTTTTAAACAAATGTTCTTGAATAAAAACAACATAAACAAATGCTCAGCTTTTGCTCCAATTTGACAAGATTTAAATTAGTAAGCCCCAACAATCTCCAGAATGGCAAGTTACATTAGCAAATTGAGGTGATATTTCCTTGGAGAACGTACCATTTTTCGGATTACAATTAAATCTTCAGTCAGTGATAAAATGGACTCATTCAAGCAACCAAGGAACCATTTAAAGTTAGGTTGCATAGCGAATTAAAATAAATTAGAAACAAGATTAGCCCCAAAACCGAACCCTGAGGGACTCCACGGTCATAATACAAAAAATCGATACACTTGTTTTCAATTAATGAGATATCTCCTGAACAATTAGAGCACGATGCCTCTTACTCCAAGCCTTTAAAGTTTGCTTAATAGAAGATCATGTTCAACTGAATCAAATGATTTTCTGAGATCTAGAAATAAGACTTCTTGTTTTTTATGGTATTTATATTTAGCCCATCTATGATATTGCCACACAATTGATTTATGGCATCTTCAGTACTTGGACATTTTCTGAATCCATTTTGAGCGGCACTTAAAAACTTGTTTTTATCTACAAAATCAAGCAAGCACTCCATAATAAGTATTCTTCTTCTACTTTCAAAAGGACAGAAAGCAAAGATATATAGGGCGATAATTAGTCATAACTTGTGGTCCGCCTCCTTTAAATAAAGACAAAGCAGAAGATATTTTAAGTAGATCTTGAAAAATGCCTTGGATCAGACAATTGTTAACAATGTACGTCAAAGGTTTACTTAAATATTCTTTACCATATTGTTTGATACCCCATCTATACCTTTACAGAAACTCGGTTTTAAATTTGAAAAAATCTTACAAACTTCTAATTCATTAGCTAAACTAAAAAAAACAGATTTATATTCATTTTGATTATTAAACTTAAAATATAATTTTTCATCATGAGATTCATGAAAAGTTTTCAAATGCTTAGCAACATTAACAAAACTGAGCTAAACAGGCTAGTTAATAGTTTAATATCACCTATTGGCTTGCCAGTTTGATCTTGAATTTATTATACAGTTATTAATGACGGTCTATTGTTTCCTGACATCAAACGCACGACTGTTAAAAATTTTATCCTAACAATTAGTTTCAGCAGTTTGAATTTCCTTTACACGAGCCTGCGGTATGACAAATATTCTCCTTTAAGATATAAATTATTAGGATGTTTAGCGAATTTGCTCCCTATATATTACTTTTAATTTTAATTATTTTCATTAAACTAGGTGTCATTCAAACTTTTAGGAATTGATCGCTTTTTCGAGTTACTTCAATCTTTTCACCTAACTTTACAATAATTAAGAAAGCATACAAAAAATTCGAAAAAAATTTTATTATTAACAGAACTGATTTGTACAGTAAAACTTTATTGGCTAATGACAACTGAGATTTTCTTCCCATCAGCCAATACATTTTGGAAAATGTAATTTTTATTTGGTTGCGCTTTGTTTCAATATGATTTTTCCACGTTAACCTTCTATCCAGATGCAAACCTAAGTATTTTACCTTCGTTTGTTGAGGAATATTTTTATCGTTTAATTTCACTGGTGGGCAGGTGCGTTTGTTTAGCGTGAATGTGACGTGAGTTGATTTGTTTTCGTTCACTTTTATTCGCCATGCCTTTAGCCAGTCCGCGACCTTGTTTAAATGATTCTGTAATTCCTTTGAGGCAATTTCAGGATTAGTGTGAGACACCAGGATGGCCGTGTCATCGGCAAATGTTGATATTATCACTTTGTTGGTTACAGGTATATCAGCTGTGTACAATAAGTATAATATTGGTCCTAGAACGCTCCCTTGCGGGACACCTGCATTAATATCATTTAAGCAAGTAGTTGCACTGTTTTGTTTGACCATGTATTGCCTTTGAAGAAGATAGTTTCCCAGAACTGAGTGAAATTTTTTCGGTAGAAGCTCCTTAATTTTGTAAATTAGTCCATCGTGCCAAACTTTATCAAAAGCTTGGGCGATATCCAAAAAGGCAGCAGCACAATATTTCTTTTCCTCGAAGGTGATTTTGATTGCATTTACAATCCTGTGTACTTGCTCTGTAGTACCATGTTGGTTTCGGAACCCAAATTGATGGTCTGGAATAACGCGCCGTTCTTCTAATATTGGTTTCAATTTCATTAGTAACATTTTTTCAAATAGCTTTGAGATTGTGGGCAGCATGCTTATTGGACGATATGATGAGATTTGCGTTTCTTTTTTCCCTGGCTTATGTATCATTGTGATCAAAGATATCTTCCATTTTTGAGGAATATAACTGGTTCGCATGACCGCGTTGAATACAAATGTTATTAGTTTTATGCATTTATCCGGCAATTCCCTTATCATTTTTCCAGTAATAAGATCATGTCCTGGTGCCTTTTTCGGGCTTATGCAAGTTTTAATTGTATTCTTAACTTTCTTCCAGTTATACTTTATAGGTTTGTAGGATAAACCATCATCCGTTGGCTGGGGTAGCACAAAATAATTATCTTCTTCGTGTGGGACAAATACTGTTGCTAGATGAGCAGCAAAAGCATTGGCTTTTTCTTCATCACTTCTCGCCCAATTTCCAGTTGGTAGTCTAATCGGTGGATTCGAATTTGTTGGCCTTTTTAAATTTTTTGTTGCCTTCCGCAAAGAATAATATTTCCTATCGTTTGCTGATCACTTAAATAGTTGTTTACGCGCTGGTTTTCTTCTTCCCGCAAAGCAAATCTTAGGGCCTTAATAGCTCGATGTGATTTTGTTTGCTACAAATCAATAATCAAACAAATCAATAATCAAACCGTACAAATCAATAATCAAACCCATATGGACTTATGGTATTCAGTTATGGGGATCCACCAGCGCTTCAAACAGAGAACTCCTGCAACGAACCCAAGCGAAAATACTTCGCAGTATCACCAATGCTCCTTGGTACATTCGAAATAGTAATATACATCACGACCTTGGGATTAAAACCGTTAAAGAAACAATTAAAGAATTCAGTTCGAAATATTATTCAAAACTAGAAGCACATCCCAACGAATTGGCCAGGGAGATACTAAAACAGCCGCGATTTAGACGTCTGAGAAGAACAGATCCACTCGAACTAATGAACCTGTGAACCTGTAAATTTAATTCGATATATACATATAAGTGTAGTCTAAATTAATTAAATTGTGAGCCCTAACAATAAGTATTAACATTGGTTAAGACTTAAAATATGTAATAATTTTTAGCTTAAGATTTGATTACTTCTTGTTAGTTTCTTATGTTGAAAGATTCAAGAATAAAGCCGTTGGCAACATTTAAAAAAAAAAAAAAAAAAAAAATTAACAGAACTTCTTCCCACTGTTGTTCCACAAAACTGTTGTTTGAATTTTACTATTTTTGAAATCATAAAAAAATAGTACCAGCATAATCAGTAACAATAAAAACATAAATCACAGATGAAAATAGGCAATTGAAAAATATAGCCTATATAGTATGGAATTGGAAGAATAGTCAGTATTACTAGTTGTCGAATTTATTGAAGACTCAAGCCTATTCGGATCAGATAAAGGGTTTCGAAATTCTTTAGGTTACATGGAAGTTTCATGGTTTAATTTCAAATTTAAATGATGTGTTAATAAAAACCGCGACACCGGCATTTTTATTATTGTTATTACAGTTGGCAAATAATTTATAATTAGGCACATTGTTATATAGCAAGACGCTTGGCCAAAACGTAAAGCATGAAATATTGGAGAGAAAACAATCTGGATTAGCACGCATACTCTGTATGATTTGATAAACTATCCAAAATGTATAATTATTTTCAATTAGCTTATGTAACGAATTTAACGATAAATTATTGAACTGAGGCATTATAAAGTTAAGTTAAAATATATGCCCAAAAAACAAGAATTTAGAAGTTATACTCATATTTTCTCGTGATAATTATTAAGATCCGAATAAGAAACTTACAAATAAAACTTGGGAATCGTTCCGTTTTCTAAGATGAGTTACATCATTTTTAACCCAGCTTAACTTAAAATTATTGATATTCTTAAACTGCCGGCATCGGTTTAATAATTCACGTTTATATAGTGATAAGTTGTTATGAATAAAAATTTGTTCTACCGCAGGTACAATTTAAACCACCATTGGACAAAAAAATGTTTCCTTTTGTTTTACAATTGGCTAGAATTTTTTAGCATGTTCTGGTAATTTTAAATCCACAAAATCAATTTTATTGCTTGGTGACACATTAATAATTTTATAGTTAAAACACGTAGTTTTATTAAAAGCATCAACCGGTAATTAACGTTCAAAAGGAGTAAAAATATCGATAACTGGTTTATTTTCGCCAAATTATCAAAACGTTGCAAAATTTCCTCAGTCACGAGACGATACTCTAGATAAGCACTTCTCCAATGTTGTCGCTCTAGATTTAAACTTATGTTTTTCATCCAAAAAACGGTTAACCGTTGAATGGTAAAATTTTTTTCATTTTCATTGTTTGCCAAATTAATTCGATTAGATTGAGTAATATTATTAATGTTATTAGCAGCCTTTCTGGAACTCAAAAATTGGTTTTGCCATTCATTACAACAAAACCAATTTTCCAATTTAGTGAAACTATTGAGGTTTTTGCCAAAAATTCCTTTACACTTGGCATGATAACTGCCTTTACAAAATCACAAATAAATAACGGTTGATTTGGCAAAATATCTGTACAAAGCACAAACCACGTGTAGGAACCACGTGATATTGAGTAATTTTTATTATCGATTATGAACTTGTGTTCCTACATTCTGTGAATTACTTTCAATATGCAGCCTTGGCAAAAATTATAAAGCACCCCTCCCAAATTGCAGTATCTACAAAACGAATGAAGAAAAAATTAAAACTCAATATTTTTAGGAAATACTTTTTATATTTTATTAATTTTAGTATTTTGTAGGTCCTCCTTTGGCTTTGATGACAGCCAGGACTCTTTTATTCATCGACCGTACTAATTTTTCGCCGGTATTTCTCGATATATTTTTCCATTCCTCTGTCAGCGCACGTTTGAGGTCTTCCTTTGAAGTCATACTGCGATCCTTGATTTTTTTTTTTTAAAATTGACCACAAATTTTTAATGGGATTTAGGTCTGGTGATTGGGCGGGCCAGTCCATGACTCGAATTTGTTTTTTTTCGAAACTAACTCATCGTAACGCGGGAAGTATGGCAGGGGGCATTATCCTGTTGATAAATTATCGAAGAACTATCCGTTTCCCCAAAGATTTGACGAATTGAGGCATTCAATGCAGCCTCGAGGACGGTAACATAGTTGGTACTGTTCATCGGACCCTCACAAAACAACAGTTTTCCCACCCCTGATGATGCCATACAACCCCACACCATCAGTTTACCCCCTCCATGCTTTACGGTAGGCACTATACAATCAGGATTGTATGCTTCCCCGACTCTTCTTCTTACGATGGTTGCGCCAGGAGTTCCAAAATTCTATAAGAATTCCATCAAATTTAACATAAATTTCTCTATTAATTCTTTTAAAATACATAGCACAATTTTTTATTTTTTTTTTGACTAATTATTTTTTAATATTTATTTTTTATATTTACGTCAAAAGTAGATTCATCTGACCAAACAACTCTCGCCCAATCCACGTCATTCCAATGTTTGTGTTCTCTAGCCCATCTCAAGCGACTTTTTATGTTGGTAAGTGAGAGCAAAGGTTTTTTTCTTGCTTTACAACCTTTCAATCCAGCTTGCAGGAGCCTTCTTCTAACTGTCCGTGCCGAAATGTGAACTTCTTGTTCTGTTAAATGCTCTGCAGCTATCTCAGCAGAAGTTTTTTTTCGGTTTTTGAGAGATTTTCGCACAATTTGTCGATCGTCTCTTACCGAAGTGATACGATTTCTGCCTGGGCGTAGTTTATAGGCATAGTCCCCGGTCTCTTTAACCCTTTTCAATATAGATTGAACTGCTCAACGAGAGCATTTTAATTTTTGGGATATTTTAATTTGGCTTACACCCTGGGAATCCAACAACACAATTTGTGCCCTTATTCCTTCACTGAGTTGGCACGCTTTAGGCATAATTATCACAAACATACTTTTTTCTCAAAAAACTTAAGAAAACTCTTTTTGATTTAAAACACTTTATGTGAAGACTGCACACGATCAAATACAAAACTAAAATAAAAAAATTTTACGACGCTACAACTTCTTGTTAAGAACCTAAAACAAAACAAAAATTGGTGATTTTCAATAATTAAGGGTCGCATTCGGTGGGATGACTCGTTCGTTAACACCCATTGTTTAGAAAGACATAATATTAATATATAATGCTAATAGATAGGGGTGCTTTATATTTTTGGCCAAGTTGTATTTATGAAAATAAATCATATTTTTGAATTATTCAAAACCACCTCCGTTCTTACTACATACGATTCCTTATGCTCTTCTTTAGTCTTTTACTATACGTTTAAGGTTTAAAAAAACCCAGAAATCGCACCCAATGTAACGGAACGAATTCTCAGAATACCGTGCAGTAACTTTGAGTATTATTATCTGGTTGCAGATATCGCATAATGATGTTTCTCTATCGTCGCTGCGACTTATCCAATGAAGAAAATGAGGAAGAATCTCCAGTCGCTTTATCACTGTGAGAAATTTTCGTAGAAAGAAATGACTAACAGCTTTTTCTCAGTTGCTTCAATGTAGTGAATGTCCGAGTATTACATGTGATCTGCTCCATTTTTTGCACTACACGAAAATTCGCTAAACTCATTTGAGAAAAAAAAAACAGTTTCCACTTCAAAAGATAACGATTTTCTTGAGTATTCTTTTTACCCTCATGGTAAATTTTTTTCTTTAATCGAATTAGGTATTTGATTAGGAAATTCCCACAGATAATTTTAATTTTATAAAAGTCTTTTCTACAAAACACTTTTTATAAATTAGTCCAATATGTATGATGCTTACGCCAAATTAAATACAAACGAAAAGTTTCTATGACGTCTAAAATAAAATTCAGATGAAATTTTTATTGGAATCTTTAGAATTTTTAGAAACAGCTGAGAAATAATTAATTTACCAAAAAAAAAAGAAATTCATGTCAAATAATTCATCATCATCCTCAAGTTCTTGAAATTAACAATTAGTTTATAGTTTCCATCTACTATCAACTCTGGACGATGGTTTGGCGTCTATTGGAGGGGGGATTAAAGTTGAGTAGATTAATCTACCAGCTCCGTAACCTTCCAGTAGGGTGCGCATCACGTGAGCTGTTCTGATCTTGTCATTAGGCAGCTGCGTGATGGGTACAATTGTGTAATGGGTAACCTGTTCACAATTCGTAAGTGTAAGTACTGCCTCCTCGTGGCAACCACTGGTAACTAAGGCCACTTGGCACATTTTTGGCCATTTGGCACAGGCTAAAGTACGGCGCTAAAGGAGAAAACCTTGACAAAAAACCATAATCTAAGGTGGAACAGCATATGCCGAAAGATGAATGGCTGATAGGTTAATCAGCCCCAAAATATGCGGACTCTGGATACCAGGCACCCTCCAGGTTTATTTAGCCTTCCTGTATTAAAGTTGGGTGACCTACAATTTGCAATTGGTGATTTGCAATTCCGGGCAACTCGTAAGAGTAAAATCAAACGGAATACGGGGCAGGAGTAGGAATATACGGGAGTGGGACAACCCTCTCGAGGTCCTTGAGTTCCAATGCTACCGTCTTTCTAGCGGAACTACATGCTGCAGTAAACATCTAGGAGGTAGAGCAATAAGCCCAGATAGTATGTATCACGTACCGGGAGGCAGTATCGTCAGGTTCATTAAGAACCTGAATATTGACTGGACGGATAATTAAGCAGGGGCCAGTACAATAGATCTTTTAGGTCGCAGTGCGAAGTAGCTGATCGCCCGCTTGGCCATCCAATAATAATAATAATAATAATCAACTCTGGACAAACGGACAAAATATGACGGTAAATGACCGGTTAAGTGACATTCATGAGGACGATTAGACGGTAAATGTACGATTTCCGACAATGCGTACGATTCATGATGCCGCCGCCGATCTAATCTATCGGTAACCATATAGTGATTGTACAAATACAACTATCACTTAGGGAAACACCGCAGCAAATAACTTAAAAGTTCGCAATCGCAATTAACTAGTGCCTAGATTTCATAGAACAAGTACGGGACTCGGAAACCTCTTGATGTGGACAATTTAAAACATTCTATGATTTCATTATATGTCATTGTAGTCAAATATGAAAGTTACAACTATCATCAAATGTACGTATTATACATAAAATGTGTACTTTTCTTGCAGGCAAAAAACAAATTTTTTTTTTTTTAGCAATGTTAAGTTATTCACAAATCGACTTGAGTACTTTCTAAAAACCTCCTAATTCTAATTTTTTTAGGGAGTTGCTTCATGTATTACCGAATTACAGGTAAATCGGGATTTTCGATTTTTCGACGTTTTCAAACCTACTCGAAACTTGTTGTAATATGAGCAAATAGCTAACACGCATTTTTATTAAAAACAAAACAAAATATTTGCGAACTAATTTTTACGTTAGGGTTCATTTTGACTGCCTCATTTTATTTACGAATGCGAAAAATTCTAAATTGCAATTTGCTATAGACTATTGAATATTTGTGTCCATAGATATTATGCGAGATTTTTCGGTATTGTTTGAGTTTAGCTTTGGCTTATTTGCATTGGATTAGCTTTGAAGTTTTTCAAGAATATTCTAGGATTCTAGGTCTATTTGAGGTTTTCTGGAAGATTTGATTTTTTTTTTTGAGAATACCAATATTATTCTAAAATAATTTGAGGTTGTTCGAGGTCATGAGAGTTTCTCAATTTTAATCTATTAAAATTAATTTGCAAAGCGCTGTAATTGCGTGATGTTACACAATTGGTGTTTTATCGATATTTTCGATATTCTATGGGATTTTTAAGCTTATTTGAGATTTGTTTGGTGTTTATTATTTTTTCGGGATTATTTAAGAATTTCCATATTATCCCAGTCCAGGTTGAAGTTGAATTAAGCATAGCACAGAGTTATATTATCTTCCAGAGATGTTTTTATCGAACTTCGAGATTATTAGAATTTTAGATTAATCTGCTTTGAAGTTTTTCAAGAATATTCTAGGATTCTAGGTCTATTTGAGGTTTTCTGGAAGATTTGAAATTTTTTGAGAATACCAATATTATTCTAAAATAATTTGAGGTTGTTCGAGGTCATGAGAGTTTCTCAATTTTAATCTAATAAAATTAATTTGCAAAGCGCTGTAATTGCGTGATGTTACACAATTGGTGTTTTACCGATATTTTTTGATATTCTATGGGATTTTTAAGCTTATTTGATATTTGTTTGGTGTTTATTATTTTTTCGGGATTATTTAAGAATTTCCATATTATCCCAGTCCAGGTTGAAGTTGAATTAAGCATAGCACAGAGTTATATTATCTTCCAGCGATGTGGTTATCGAACTTCGAGATTATTAGAATTTTAGATTAATCTGGATTTTCGTTGAAAGATTATTTTAATTTATGTTTAGTTGCAGTTTTTGGAGAAACTTGCAAGAGTTTGAGCTATTCGTGACTGCATTCTAGATCCTAGTTTAAAAAAAAAAAAAAAAAAAATGATAAATCAAAACGAATAGAGTTGTTATTGGAAACAAATTTTAAAAAATCTGGGTTTTTGATTATTTTTATCCTCGATGATTGGTTTCAATATTAAGTTTTTTATTTCGCTTTAAACTAAAGAAGCCACGAGCCAAAAGAAAGCTTATATACATATATATGGTAAAAAATTCGTGAAATCAAAAATTCAACATATGGGACCGGAAGTCATGTTTTAATTTTATGATTTTTATATTTTGAATGTGTAGTACTGTGTAAAAAATAATTTTTGTAGTACTCAATTTGTTGTTGTTGTTGTTGCAAAAGATACAGTTAGTGAAAAATTTGTGAATTTATTGAAAATGGTGGTGCATTATCATAATAAGGTGCAAATATCATAAAAAGTATTAATCCGAAAAATATAAAATAGGGCTCATTTTAAAGGTTAAAGAATAAGCCAATTTTTTGGAAAACCCTTTTTTTTACTTTTTTTCACCAGTTAATTCTATAACACATATAACAAAATATTTGGTGCATTATTTTTCGTTTTCTTGCAAAACACGTTTTAATATCATGCCGTACTATGTATTCAACATACCATTTTCTTGCAAAATACTTTATAACAAAAAATATTAGATAGGACGAAATAAGACCACTAACTCTTTATATACAGGTGAAATTAAATTTAAAACCAAATTTATTGGTAAATTTTTTTTATTTAAAAATTAAGTTACTAATTTAATTAATTACATTTTAAATCTAATATAATCTTTACTATTAGATTATTGTTTAAAATTTAAGTAACCTTTCTATAAAGTCGAATTTTTTTGTAGTTATATTCAATGTCAGAACAAAACTCAAAAAACATATCAGTCTTTGAAGTTTTAGCCCATTTGAATAATTCTATTGCATTTGTTATGATACCATGATATTTATTAGTGATACTGGCTCTAGACGCCATTCTCTTGATAGTACCTCCTACTCCATCGCATTGTTCCTTTCCGTGTGCTGTAGCATGAAAATTCCATTCACAGTCGACTCCGAAATCCGCTTTGCGTTTAATTATATTCATAAAAAATTTTGGTTAAACTCGTCATTTTAGTTTTCAAGAACAGGATCATTTTTTCGAAGAATAGTAGAACTGCCATAGAGACATGACTAAGACTATCCGATATAACAAAGAAGCTGTAGGTATTTTGTGTTAAATCGAGAGCTTCTATCAATTTATTTATAAACAATTCATTTTGCGAAACTAATTAAATTTACACTTTACAATTAATTAAAAATAGCAAATGCATAGCGTTTGTCGAATAGGACCTTTATTTCTTTCTGCATTAATTTGAAAACCATATTCCGGAACAGTAACTTTTCCCATGTCTTTTCTAATATTCTAGCAATATTTTTAATGGAAAGTGAATCAAATAAAAATCGTTGCTACCAAAACTCTTACCGATATATACAAAAAGTTTTCTCTATACGACAATATTATAGTTGATAATTGTATTCTCATATACACTTTTTTGTAATAAATTCCACGATATGACCTACAATCAAAATCTATTTTTTTAGTACGTAGTTAGTATAGAATTATACATGGCTTCAAATATACATACACACATTTATAGATGCCATTGCAAATTGAAAATGAAATAAAAATAAAAATGAAAATGACAAAACATTTCACAAAAGGAAGATGATACAGCTCGAAACGATCATCATGAGAAAGTTGTGCACGAGAACAGATTTTAATATTCATCGTACAATGATTCAGAAGCCCGATATAATTACATATATACACGAAAAGCATGTGTAGCACATATTTTCTAATATATATAAATCGACTCAAAATTACAGATACCTTAATTGCAAAATCTGGTGAACCTGAAAAAAAATAAAAATCGTTGAACAAAATGAAAATGAAAATGTATACGAGCTGCTTTCTATATACATACATATGTACATCACAGGTACACATTCATAATTAAATCGTATAAGTAAACAATAAGTGTATGTAATTATAAGATAAGTAGGTGGATTTTTATTTCGAAGTCTAAAAATTATTTAAATACTATTTACTGATGCATAAAAATCAAAACTACCATTTATTGTTTATTACGATTTACTATTAAAAAAAAAATAAAAATTTTCATTTACACATTAAGCATTTGATTTAATTTTTACAGTTTGATTTCAATTTCTCTTTGATTTATTTATTTTATTCGCTTGCGCTTATTTTTATCGCACACATAATACATGAAGAAGCATAATTATTTATTCAAGGTATATAGGTACAGCTATAATTGTAACATATTAAGAGAGTTTCAACATATTCCTACTTACATATAAACTTTACCATATGTGGTGCATACGTACGTCACGAGCTTATTGAAAACTACTCGTTTATCTTAATAAATTGATTAATCAATATTTGCAATTACTCTAATTAGATAACAAGAATTCGACTAGACGATATTAAATTACAAAGAATTGCTTGATATTCATCCGTTTATTATAATATGTATTAGCACGCGACACTATGTATATACGTTCTACAAGTTTTTACTGTAAAATTATAAAAACTGTGTCAATTATCCTAACGACGAGGCAAGCATCACCTTATTTTAATCAGTCGGTTAATATTAACAATAACCAATGAATTCGGCGAAGAAAGTAATTAACTTGAACGTGTCAAACGTGATAGTTACTAGCAAGCAATATTTGCCTTTTATATACGCACTATTGGCATTTTAAGTAGCTTATTATGTTTATACAAAAGTCGTTTGAACATTTTAGAAATTTCGATCAGAGTTAATTTTTTCCACAGGGATCGTTAATAAAATCTGGTACGTTTCATTATTTCTGCCCCAAAAAAGCTATTATTTCCAATCATTGAAACATTTTTTAAAGGGACTTTCCTGGAGGGCCTTCAGTTCGCACGCCGAATTTTGTTTTATAGCTTTAATGGAGTCAAAATGGGTTTCACAGAGTAGCAATTTTTGTCTGAGAAACAGGAGAAAGTCACCTAAGGCGAATATGGCGGTTGATCAATAGTATTTATTGAGTTGTTGCCCTTATATTCGTTCACAATCGTAGTTTGGTGTGATGGTGCATTATTGTTGTATGAAATTCACGAGTTTATTTCTCATCATCCCATCATTCCGGGGTCGATTGACTCAACCAACTGATGTAAAGAAACTGGTTGACAGATCGTGTTCAAAGTTGGCATCGTAATGAAAGACAGTCTTACCAATCTTGGAAAAAAATGTAAATCCCTTCCGCGCGGGCATTTTAAATTAGCAATTCCCGATGCTTTTTGACAGAATGTATACTGGAAATGTTGAGGTGAATATTCCGTAATTTACTTAGCCACAGTTCCGCTTTCATTTCCTTACTAATGTGTAATTGTGTTTTCCAGGCTGTTCTTACCAAGTTTTTCAATAACAGCGATGATATGGTGATCCAGTGTTTGATGTGGGAGCTTACTTTTTGCAAAAAATATCGTTCATTACGACGTTAATGTTCGCGATTGTTCTTTTCAAACATGTTATTTAATTTGTACGTAAATCGCGAATCACAACTGAGTGACAATAATATCTGAAATATTTGGCCCTAACAATAATCTGGCTTTAAAAATACATTCATTAGTTTTCATTTACACGATTACTATTATAAACCAAAAATGTTGCTTTTATTCCAAACATGCTAAATAACTCCTTTGCAAAATTTGAGTCTAATTGGAAAACATTTAAAGGTCGCAATAAGGATTAGTCATTTTTAGTACAAACGTTTAACAAGAGTCATTCATTCAAAAAATACAAAAAAGTCAAATTATTGAACCAAATCTTTTAAAGGGCATATATTGAAGGTTTAACTCGCCCAGATTTGCTTTAATGGCGTTAGTCTCAGAAGCAAAAAAAAAAAAGCGAAAATTTCTTCATGTGATCAACTAATCGAAGCAGATATTTTTTGCTATTCACTTTTGGTAACGTTAGCGAAAATTTGTTGATTCATCTTAATCCCTCGTTATGTGCAGTCTTTTTTAAAAAATGAAGCCTTTTCCCGTCCTTTATTGATTAAGAAGCCTAAAAGAATGGTTATGTGTTAACAAAGGATTCAATTAACTTTGATAATTAAATGTTTTGCCATCGGCAGACGACTTTTAAACATTTCTGTTTTAGGTTCAACTCTTAGGCACGATTAAAAAAAAACTGTTACGCTCACATTTTCCAAAAAAAATATCAAAAATGGTATCTAAAACCATCTCAGGGAGGTGAAAAAAATTGTGGACATTGTGAAATAAATTAACCTTTAACCGATTCTACTACATTTTTCAGGAAACTCATTATTTCGACGTATTATGATGTTTGATAAAAATAGCTGATTTTTAATTATACTCACTATTGGGGCCTTCAATTTCTAGGCAAAATATACTATATGTAATCTGATACCTCTGTTACCAAATCTTGACAATTGCAAATATTGTTTCAACTTGCGTTTCAATCGCCTGATTATTACAAAACATTTCATAGAAAATTTACTTTTTATTGGACATCACTGCTTGATATTGCCGACCTATTCTAGGCCAAAATGATATTAGCTGGTAGAACGTTTCGATTACTATGGTTAACACCTCTGATAATAAATTTTAACATTTTCAAATATTTTGCCGTCTTGCATTTGGGTCCCTGATTATTACTACACATTCGATAGAAAATTGAATTTTGATTAGAAAGTACTATTGATATTATCCACAAATTCTGAGCCAAAATTGTACAATCTGAACTGTGTTGATACCAATGTTAATAAATTTTGGCAGTTTCAAATAATGTGCCAGTCTGTACAGAACTTTTCATAAAGAAAATTGTACAATCTAGAACGTTTGGATTGCTATAGATGATATAAATTTTGACAATTGCAGATATTGTGCCAACTTGCGTTTTAATTGCCTGAATTGCCCATCATTAAATGGACATGTTGTGGTTTTAATTTTAATTAAAATTTATGTAAAGGTTAATTATTTAAATTTAATAGTAAATTATCTGTCACAGGTTCTTTATGCACAAATCGACACTAGAATTGATCCGATCAGATGAGTCGTTCTCTTGCTACTGTGCAATCATATTTTTAAATTAAAGGTAATGCACTACCAAGGGCCCATTTCGTGTCCCTCGTTTTCCGAACTTGTGGCTCTCAGGTGTAAGACGTTACAAGTCAAGAGTGAGGCAAAAAACATCCCAATAAATGAAACTTAATTTTATAAATTTTACGATAAAACATTTTTCTAATTTATATTAACAAATACATTTTATGTCCAGAATTCGTGGGTGATATCAAAGAGTAATTTTGATACCGATGATTATATTAAAGCTACTCAGGACAGGAAGTTTATTTATGCCTCAAAATTCGCCCACACCACTGAACCGTCTGTTTTACGGAAATTTATAAGTAGTAAGCTGGGAAAAATCGGCGTTGATCCAGTAAATTTCAGTAGACTCCTTCAGCTACATATATGGCCTGCCGGAGTATTGGTCAGGGAGTTTGTGCCTCGTTCAAAAAACTTCAGGCTCGTGGTTATGGAATAATACCGTTATCCACCAATGGTAATAGTAACGTTTTTTATCTAAATAAACTCCATAATATTATGCCAAACATTTCATCAAATAATCCCAGCGGCAATAGTCTACACGTATATTACAACAACAATAGCGGGATGCGTACCAAAACACATTCAATTTACTCATCTCTTTTGTGTTATAACTACGACATCGTTATTTTTTTAACGGAAACCTGTTGTGTGCTGATTTCGGATCGGAGGAATATTTTCCAACAAGCTACACCGTTTTTCGTCGTGATCACACTCCAAATATTAGTGAAGTCACTGGTAGTGGTATGACCGTTGCAGAATTTCGTCAAATTAGCTTCAATTGCGGCTATGGTGAGTCAATTATTGTTAAGGTCGAATGTGCTTGTTTTTGGCTCCTCTGACGTTTACCAAGGATTTATTGAATCTATTGTCAATAATGTTAAAGAAGTGATAACACTTCTATAGAAGTGCTAGCTATAGCTATGTGTAGAATCTGGTACGGATTTAGCGGGACATTCTAGCATATATCATCGACTAATCTAGATATCGTGATTTATGCAAAAAGTTTAAGTATCCCAACGATTTTCTTTACAAAATGCATGTTTTACAGATCGAAAGTAAAATTTGGATTAATCCTTAATGGTTTTTTTCATTTATAAATCTAAAAATAAAATCACGTGGCTATCCAAGGATTATGCCATGCAATAATGTTTCATTCTCAGGCCCTCACGACATATGTGACGTGTTGACCAATTTTTTTCTGGCCGCTTTTGTTAACTCTGATACATATATCTAACTTTTCAGGTATCATTGATGGCCGCTATATTTCATATCCTACAATCTTACTCGTGGAAGCTATGATTGGACTGGAATGTTTAGATGTCACTGCTGGTACAAGTCCTCAAGGTATCACCCCATGGATTTTGATTAAGTGTACGCTTTCATTATCTCTACCATTACTTTATTTTCTACAGAGGTATTTTGAACTTTTTTTAACTTTTTGAATCGTTACTAAACTCTATAATTGAGATTCAGATTAATAAACGTATAAGTGCGCGTCAACACAGCTTCATTCGGGGTAAATCAACAATTACTAATTTGATGTGTTTTTCGGGCAATGTTTTCAAGACTGTTGGAAGCTGTGGCAAGGTTTATGTTGTCTACAGACATTTTTTGAAAGCTTTTGATAGATTAAAACACAAAATTTTGCTTCAGAACTTGATTGAGCTCGGATCCGACTTTATTCCAATAAAATGGATCACATCTTATCTGACATCAAGACAATCTGACATGTGTGATTATTTCGCAGATCCGTTTCTTCGAATTGGTCATACCTTCCAGTGTTCCTCAAGGCAGCCCTCTAGGACCTTTAGTATTTACTATATTTTGTTGACGATGTTGTTCAGTGTTTCAGGTTTTGTAAGTGTCTATTGTATGCTGGTGACTTAAAAATGTATCCTACAATTAATTCTTTATGCACTTGAAAATGCACATTTTGGGTGCTAAAGGAAGATAGTTTTTGGTGCCATTAACACATATAAAGATAAATAACGGGAAGGTAAGGTGAAATATTTATAAAGAAGAGTAAGTGATCCTTTTTTGACCGCCAGGATGATCGCTTATTATGATAATTAAAGCCGTATTGACCACAAATTGTTCAGAGTTTAATGGACAGGAATATTAGACATAAGCTATTTGAATCCGGGCTGAGTGATTGCATTACACGTGAACAGCGATATATTTCTACACAAAATATAAAACGAAGAATAAATTTCGCAAAATAAGATCTACACAAACCACTGGCCTTTTTGGAAAAAAATTCCTCTTTAGTGACGAATTGTAGTTTAGTTTGTTCGAGGTGGAAGGGGGGGGGGCGTCAAAGTTTACGTGAGATGCGCGAAAAATAAAGATTTGGGTCCCTGATACAATTACGAGTATTGTTCTTGCGGCGAATTATAGATGAATTTCTCGTGTTAGGTATTTGGCCGTATCCAAAAAATAATCAAACATCAGAATGAAAGTACACGAGACACTGTTTATAATTTTACTTTAGTTTAAATTATTATGGCCATAAAGCCTTTAATTAAGTACAAAAAAAATAGATTATACTCCGAGATATAAATGACAACTAACTCAGCTCACAATTCACTACCAAAAATATTAAATATTTGGCTGCGTTCAGTAGACAAAAACCAGATGTGCGCACCTGGTCTAAATTGATTTTCATTTAAGCAATATTGTGCTGATTATAAGCGTTAACATACTGCCTCCGAAAATCAATTGTAAATAATAAAAATTTTAGAAATATTCTACACAAAACAGAATGTTAGCCAAATTAATAGTGATTATTTTTTTATATAAAATACAGTGGCATCATTTGAATACTTGTTATTATTGAAGGGCCATGCGGGCGATCAGCCACCCCGCACTGCGCCCTAAAAGATTTATTGTGCTGGACCCTGCTTAATTATCCGTCAAGTCAATATTCAGGTTCTTAATGAACCTGACAGTACTGCCTCCCGGTACGTGATACATATTATCTCGGCTTATTGTTCTCCCTCCCAGATGTTTACTACAATATGTAGTTCCGTTCGAAAGACGGTAGCATTGGAGCTCAAGGACCTCGCGAGGGTTGTCCCACTCCCGTATATTCCTACTCCTGTCCCGTATTTCGTTTGATTTTACTCTTACGAGTTGCTGGGAATTGAAAATCGCCTGTAGGTCTCCAGATTTAGTACAAGAAGGCTAAATAAAACTGGAGGGTGCCTGGTATCCAGAGTCCGCATATTTTGGACTGATTAACCTATCAGCCATTCATCCATCGGTGTATGCTCTTCCACCTTAGATTAGGGTTTTTTGTCAAGATTTTCTCCTTTAGCGCCATACTTTAGCCTGTGCCAAATGGCCAAAAATTTGCCAAATGGCCTTAGTTACCAGTAAATTGCCACGAGGATTCAGAACCCATCACGCAGTTGCCTAGTACAAGACCAGAACAGCTCACGCGTTGTGCACCCTACTGGAAGGTTACGCAGCTGGTAGATTAATCTACTCAACTTTGCCCCCCCCCCCCCGCCCCCTCCAATAGACGTCAAACCACCAGAAATGAATACTTAGGTTGGATCATAATTTTTAAAACCAATCCAAAACCAATATTCATATGATGTAACTGTTTACATTGTTATTATTGATTATTTAACAATTGGCTTTTATGATGATATAATATTTTGACGTGCGCTTCGTATATGGTAGGTAATGGTACTAGTTTATTTACGGCTCTTTTTACTTCTCCCCTTGGTGTTCTAATTGTAACCACTGTTATCAATTCATCTGGGCCTGGATGCAAATTCATTATTTTTCCAAGTAACCATGTACCTTTAGGCAATCCGTCTTCTTTCACTAATACCATTTGTCTTATATAGACAGATTTTGCTCTGTCTTGGTCCACTTATGCCTCTGTTGCAACGAAGTAATGTAAGATTTTGACCACCTACGCCAGAACCCTTGCACGCGATTTTGAATATTCTGCCACATTGATAATCTCGACTCATTGATGTGTTGAAGCTGCGGCTCAGGTAATGCAATCATTGGACCGCCAACTAAAAAATGACCCGGAGTTAAGACATCAAAACTATTAACATTTTCTGATAATGTACCAATTGGACGTGAATTAAGTAGGGCCTCTATTTGTGTTGAAGTAGCGCAAAGCTGCTCGAATGTAAAAACGGAACTACCCATGGATTTTACGAGATATTGCTTTGCTACCTTAACATTGGACTCCCAGAGTCCGGCAAAATGTGGAGATCGAGCTGGAATGCATTTAAACTGTATGTTCTGGGGAGATAAAAATTACGAATTAATTGAAAATATTTTTTTGATTTAAACTGAGCAAACAATTCACCCAATTCTTTCCGTGCTCCTACAAAATTGGTACCATTATCGAAAATTTCGAGTGGAAGACCTCGACGAGAAATAAATCTTTGCAGGGCCGCGATGAACACATCAGAAGATAAACTAGTTACAATCTTTAAGTGAATTGCTTTTACTTTCATACAGACGAACAAAGCCAAATATCCCTTAATAACTTTATATGGGCCTCGACCAACTCTATCACGAAGAAAAATAGGTCCGGCATATTCCACTCCCGTGTCCCTGAATGGCCTTCCAGGTGCCACACGTGACTTTGGCGGAGTTTCCATTAGCTGCTTGGTACATCGATGTCTCTCTTTGATGCATATTATACATTGTCGTATATGATTTCTTACAAGATTTCTGCACCCCAAAATCAAATATTTCTGTCTAATTACACCAATCAATGCATTTGTTCCAGCACGGAAATATTTGAGGTGTAAATATGCAATAATTCTAGCCGTAAAAATGTGTTCTCTCGGTAATAAGATTGGATGCTTGGTATCGTAATTACATGATGATTCAGATAATCTGCCTCCAATACGCAATATCATATCACTATCGAGGAATGGGGTAAGGGGTAACAATTTACTATTCTTTGGCAGTTTATCCCTTTTCCCAAGTAACTTGATCTCGTTTTGAAATTGTTCACTTTGAGCCCATCTCTCCCCTATTTTTTCTACACTACGAAGTTCATTAACTGATACGGCTGCTATTCCATTAAATGGTGAGTTGATTACTGGGATCGAGTTGTGGTTGTTCTTTTGCGAATTCATATCTAAACTTACATATTGTCATATTTTCTGTCTTTGCGAAGTTTTAAGTTAGCAATATAACGTCTAACAAAAGCTAGAACTCAATAACTCTTTTGAATAGAACTGTGGGTACTGAAAACATTTAGGCAGATATAAGCTTCGCGTTCACTGACCAGCTGGTAAACAATTTGCGATTTCTTCTCTACCACTAAAGCTTCTCCAATAGGATCAAATGCTTGGATTGGCCAGCTGGTAAATGGTTCTTGTAAGGAATCGTGACCTGACCACCACATGCGGTTACTGATTAACTCATGTGGAGAATAGTCTCATGAAACTAAGTCGGCTTTGTTTAAATTAGTTTGAACGTGGCCCCAACAGCCTCGTGGTATTATATCCAATATGTATGATGTTCGGTTGGCCACAAAAGTTTTCCACCTTGGTGGATAGTCGGACAGCCAATTCAGTACTACTTGTGAATCTGACAAAGTATATATTTCATCAACTTTAATATCTAGTGCTTGTGAAATATGTTTAGAAAACTATACAGCAAAAACAGTGGCACACAGCTCGAGTCTGGCAATGGTAATTTGATTTATCGGAGCTGCTCCGGATTTTGATCTAATTAACTTACCTGTTACTCTTCCTTGCTTGGTCTCCGCACGTAGATTTGATACTGCTCCGTAAGCGCTTACAGATGCATCTGCAAATGTATGGATTTGGGTACGAACAATAGTCACATTTAGTTTTAAACAATGATCAACCTTGAGTGTTTCTAGAGCAATTCATTTGGTTGGTAATTTTGATCACATTCAATTTTACGAATCCATAATTGTTGGAACAAAACTTTCATAGTATTGGTTACTGGAGTAATTAGACCCAGTGGATCATATATTCGGGAGACTTCAGACAATATCGATCTTTTTGTATGTGGCGGATTCGATGACAAATTCACTTCAAACCCAAAACAATCCTTTTATGGATTCCAATATAACCCCAACGTTTTTACAAATGTAGTATCATTCAAAATAATTTGTCCATCACCATGGTCACAACCTGGAATACACTGTATTAACTCTCGACTATTTGAGATCCACTTTCGTAATTTAAAACGATCGGCAGCAAGCAATTTACTGGTTGTCTGATATATATTCACGGCATTATCGATATTATCACATCCACTGATAAAATCATCTACGTAGAAATCCCTTCGCAGAAGTTTACTGGTTAGTGGAAATTCAATTTTGTGATCCTCAGCTAATTGCTGAAGTGTTCTTATTGCTAGGCATGAGGCACACCTAAGCCCATAAGTTACGGTTGATAATTCGAAATGTTTTAAATCTTTAGAAGCGTCATCTCGCCACATTATTCGTTGGTATTCTCGATCGTCGTGGCGGATGTTGATCTGTTGGTACATTTTTTTTATGCATGAAGATATCGCTATAATATGACTACGAAATCGAAACAGTATGGATATCAGATCATTTTGCAACTGCGGGCTAGTACATATGGTAGAATATCGTTTAACGAGAAACCACTGTTAGATTGGCATGACCCATCAAATACCACACGTAATCTGGTGGTGGTGCAAGATTCTTTTAAGATTGCATGGTGTGGTAGGTAAAAATGTGGTTTGTTGTTATCAATTTGGGTTGGTTGTATTTCATGCATATGTTGCAGACATTCATATTCGCTCATAAATTCCTTGTAACGAATAGCAAAATGGAGATTTTTCTTGAACTTTTTCTCCATCGACGTTACTCGTTTAATTGCAGCGTATCGTGACTCGCTGAGTAAATGAATTGAGTGTATTTTTTAAATAAAAACTATTAGATTTATTTAAAATGTCCACATTGACATGTCGTTTTAAAAAACACAAATTTTATTAATACAAAATAAAAATAAACAAATTTTTAAAAAACACTTATGGTTAAAATTATCTTTGTTAATGTGAAAATAATAATAAATTTAAATTAGGAAGACCGGTTTCGGATTTCATCCATCGTCAGTTCTAATAAATTTTAACTACTGAAGTTTCCATTGTAAAAATTTCATGCAATCTCTTTATTAACTGCGTGACCATCTTGTAGTTGAGTTGCCAAAGCATCCACGAACTTTTTGATATTGTTTAACGTACCTTTAACAGTACCGCCTCTCTGATTTAGTCTTTGCAATTCCGTCATTTTTTCTAAATAATATATTGTGATGACAAAAACCGTAATAAAACCGCTAGCACTATAACTGTATACGTGAAAACCAATTAATTTTCACTTTTGCACTTTGTAAAATGTTTACGAATTATTCGACCAGATATATTAATCACCAAAATAATTATTAATATTCACCACTTGTACATGAATTAATTCATAAATTTATTGAGCATTGAGGAACATTCGAGAAAAATAACTGCATTTACACGTGATTGTAAGTAGCAAATATTCAGCAATTTTAATTGTGTAAATTTTATGAAATTATGTACTTTGTGAGATAACAATTTGATGAAAAACTCACAAAGTTAAAACTACTAAAATTCTAATAGCGATACAATGTACTCACGTGAAACAATTTTTCCGAACACAAATAAAAATATCCTCAATACTAATTTATCCGGTATAGAATGGGTTTCGGCACCAAAATGTTCTTGCGGCGAATTATTGATGAATTCCTCGTGTTAGGTATTGCCTTTAATACAATTAAAATATTACATAAAAAAAATGATTATTCTCCGGGATATAAATGACAACTAACTCAGCTCACAATTCACTACCAAAAATATTAAATATTTGGCTGCGTTCAGTAGAGAAAAATCAGATGTGCGCACCTGGTCTAAATTGATTTTCAT
Source organism: Tipula vernalis (assembly GCA_958295665.1). Classification (NCBI taxonomy): domain Eukaryota; kingdom Metazoa; phylum Arthropoda; class Insecta; order Diptera; family Tipulidae; genus Tipula; species Tipula vernalis. The sequence continues at coordinate 369,439,821 of OY282558.1, forward strand.
ATTATAATCGTTAACAAGTATTAAGACCGCAAAGCTCATACGAAGAAACTATATTGATTAGGAAGAATTTAGCTGGATAATGAGTTGGCCAATATTCTAGTAATAAGCGAAGGGAGCAACACCTATTCAATGATATCATGGAAAATGTGATATGACCTTATTCCTTAACAATGCAAAGTTAATGGAATATGCATCAAAAAATTGTTGTTTTGGGTGTGATCCCATAACCTTAACCCAATCGGGGTAAGTTATGAGGATAAGTTGAGCAATGTTTAAAAAAATAAAGGTCCAGGAATTCACACTGACTGTTACATCTTATCAAGAAAATCTGAAAAAAACATTCGAGTGTCGCATTGTCTAACATTAGTGCCAGTTTTCCGAGATGATGCGAGGCAGTTTTGAAAAAAATAAAAGCTTAACTATTAATTATCTGACCAGGAGAATTTCGGGCCCAAAATTTACGGGCCCTAGCCACTTACCTAGTGTGCCTAGGCGTTAATCGGTCCCTGGCTGTAGACGTAGTAGTTTAAACATTAAATCCGGACAACTTGAGGAATAATTTGATTCCAAATTTTTGAATTTTATTTTTAGGAGTATCCCTTTTTCCCAGTAACATCCCATCAACACAATTCGATAAACCATTATTGAACGATTCTTCATTTTAACCATTGATATTTGCTAACTGCTACACATGTTCTTCTTACAGAATTTTTTAAAATTAAATCTTGCTGTTGTAGAATTTTTTGAAAGCGAAGACTCAATTTTTTGTTTTTTCAGTTGACAAAAGAATAACACCAAAACTGCAACCCTTTCAAAATTTTACGTTATCCCCAAATATTTTCTGAGTGTTATGGCCCTTTAAAATCGTGTATGTCAATTCTTGAGGTTCAGGGTTTTTATTTTCAAAATTAAATTTTCTGTCTCGAAAATTTAGAAACGAGCGTAACAATTTATACCAACAGCCACAGAAGCAAAGACTAGTGGGGATATTTCCTTTATAGGTTAGAAGTAGAGAAATAAAGCCCACTAAAGAAGAACAACAAAACCGCAGCCGAAAAGAGAGTTAAATTTAATTTTGGAAACAAAACAAAAAAAATTAAGTTCATAGATGTGTGTTTCGCCAAAAATTGTTATGAGCAAATAACAAGTAGGGTGAGTAATATTATCGCCCATACTTTAAAGTAAGCTCAATCTCCCAAAAATTGTTGGATTTGTCACAATTTTTTATGGATAATTCGAAATGGAATTCCTGCAAGAGGTAAAGTTCATGTATGGTCACTATATTACTAAGACTTTCAGACAAATTGTGTGAAATGGGGAACCCGCTTGACCGTAAGAAGGGTGTTAAGTTTTTGAATATGTGGGGCTCCGCAAATATTAACCAAAAACATTTAAGTCCAAAAAACGAATAGAGTTCGAAGAATTTCTATACAAACTTCATGACTAAAATTGAGTAGAAAAAGAAATTTCAGTCCAATAAATGAAAATGTTTCAATAGAAATGTCAGTGAAATGGAAGATTTATTGGTAAATGCCCTTTGATGAAATACCCCTTGAAATCAGTAAACTCAATCCTTGTAAGTCTAAATTTTATGCAGAACGAAATCAAAACTTTCAGTCATACAATTCGCCTTGAAATAGATATAGCATCTCAAATTAATTTGGCCCAATGTTTAGAGTAAGCCCTTTTGAATATACAGTGTTCCTATAGAATGGCTGGAAAAAAGCGAAATAGGCAGAAAACTGCAATTTAAATTATTGTCTGTAAGATTAAAATCGAAATGCTTCGGAATTTAGGGAGTTATGAGAACTGTGCCGAATGCAAGTACGAGTGGTGGTATGACCATCTCCTAATTGAAGGAATATAGCGAGAATCATTAATTTCTTGATGACGTACACACACAATCGGATGACTATTTAAAAACGGAAAAGTGTCCAGGCGCACACATTGTTGTTTCTATTGGTGCTACTAACAGCCACACACTCAGATGGCCCCACTATTTTTAGGTTGATGTGAACGATATTAAAAAAAACAGATTTGACAAATATGTGTTCTGTCGAATTGTCAGATAGCACAAAATCACTAAGCATCAAAGCTGTTTATCAAACATATGGATTTTTCCATAAGAAGACGGAAATTTCCAGATATCTTCTCAAGAAATTGTGTGCATTGCAACAAGAAAGATGAAGACATGAAGATGAACTGATTATCAAAGGCAATAGATTTTGGTATACTTAAACCAAATGAATTCTTAATTCTTTAAGGAACAGGGGGAGGTGTCAATTCAAGATTAGATTTGGATAAAAATAATTTTAGGAAAAGTTGAAAGGGGAAAAAAAATTATGGAATAACGTTTGAACAACTTTCATTCGAATACTGAAATTGATCGAAAATCGATGAGCAATATTTTCAATAGCAGATTTGTACTGAAATAACGGTTGTTGCTGTCTTGTGATAAAGATCGCAACATACCTTAATATACGACAAATTGGAGTTCTAGCTGATTGCTTGATAAAAAGTCAAACTTTATTTCGTTTTATTTCCGAAAATGAAAAACTATAAAAGAGAATTAGAATTAATATTTTTAGATTGAATATATTGTACAGCAAAGTTTATGTTTTATGTATATAAAATACAATAAAATATAATGAAGTGTTCCCTATTGCTTTATAAAATCATGAATGTCATTAGACGAGTGTATGTATAACAAAATCTGATAAATTTCCATTTCGTTGCACAATTGAATTATTCATACCAGCAAACATAAGATTTTCATTCTCGAAACAGCCAGGCAATAACATAAATTTCTCACTCTAACATCGGTGTTGCTGAACATTATAGTAACAGCTTAATTATAATTAAACAACACTAATTATCATGTGCAATCAATTTTTATTTTTTTTTGCTTTATTCTACTTGTACATTAAGATAATATTGTGTTTAGCAAAATTATATTTTTTTTACTATAACACAAAACCGCATAGTTATGTTGGTATGTACGTGTATTGCGTTTAAATTTTTCTATAAATTTGATCATTTAAAATTGCATTCTGCAAATATATAGAGTACAAAAATTTATTACAGTCTAGAAATTTTCAATTAGCATTAACATCTAATCGCATAAAACCATGATGCATTTTATGATTTGAATGCATTTGGTTTAAGAAGTTTGCCGAGAATAAATCAGTTAAATAGTTAAATTAAAATTAAATAAAAAAAAAAATGTTTCAATCAATATTTATAGTGCTTAGTGTATGGTCAGTTCTAGCCAATGGGGATGAATATGCGATGCATAATAAAAGTGCACCACCACAAAATTTTTCACCTTTACGAATGATGCGCAAATTCTATGCGGAATGCGAATCAAATGAGGATTTAATAAAATGTTTAAAAATCCAAGCAATTAAATTGACGGATCGTGCTCTAAAAATACCGTACATAAAATTAATCGAAGGAATATCAGTGACCCAAAAGGACAATAGCGACGAGGGTAAATCATTTGCCGAAAGTGATTTGTACAATGAGAAAAGTTTTACGAAAATGTCATCGAAACAAGTAGATAAGGTGCTCAATGAGAGGGCTACAAAATTTCTGGAATCACATCAAATCCAAGTTAGTGTACCAAAATTAATGAACAATGGACAAGAATCGGGAGCTCGTTTAATCGAGGAGGGCCGTAAAAAGATGAACAAATTTTATGGGCCATTTTTGGCCGCGATCGCAATTAAAGGCGGCATACTAACAATGGCGTATCACAGTATTGCAGTGGTGGCGGGTAAAGCTTTGATTATTGGTAAAATTGCGTTAATTATAAGCGCAATCATTGGATTAAAGAAATTGGTTAGTCCTGAGGGTCACGAAAAAACCACATATGAAATCGTGAAACATCCACATGTACAACAAACGCACAGTTATTCGTCAAGTCACAATGAATACGAAGGGGGTGGCGGAGGTCATGAAAGCAGCGGTGGTGGCAGTAGTTCGTATGGCCGAAATTTTAATACAGACGAATGGTTAATGCCCCAAGATCGAGCTTTTCATGCATATCAGCCTGTACCGATTTAGGTGAATTGGATAACGTCTTTGATTTGTATTTAATACTCTGCCCATTAATTTTAATTTATTGTTTAATTGTTATTATTATTTGTATTTATTTATATAATGTTCGAATGGAGATTTAGAGAAATAACTTAATGTTTATTATTTATTTAAATATATATATATACATATATTTTTAATTTTGTAAAATTTAGAAAAATATTTTTATTGTTTTGTTTATTGAAAATACTTGCTAGATCATAAAAGTACTTTAGTACTTTATCATCGCTACCTGTGAAATAAAGGAAATTAAATTTAACAGAACATCTCACAGAATAACTGCTTTCCTGTAATTTAATATAAGAACAAAATATTGCAGACCATTGCACTCGAAAAAAACTTAAATTCATTATGGCGTACAAGAAAGAACTTTTATTTTTAACAAAATCCAATTAGCAAAAACATCACAAAAATAAAGATTTGTTTAAGACTGTTTCATTTTATTTTGACTTGCTGTAGAATTCAATTAGACATAATAAGTTAAAATAAAAGAATCTAAAGTTTAACATTTTACTTTTAGAGTCTATAACACGCCAATATATACACAAAGCGAAAAGAATAAAAATGAAAATTTGAACAAAAAGTAAAACTTTCTCTTGTTCTTCGTTTGTTTTTAATGTGAAATTTCCACGAAAATATTTATTTATATCATCCGTTTAAAATTATTAAACAAAACAAGCATAAGTGCTATTGTCTTGCATAAAAAAAAAATGTTTTATAATGAATGAAATTTCCTGTCACAAGTAAAATATTAAATTGAAGCACAGAATCGAACTTAGGGAAAATATTCTACTTGTCTGTATAATATATTTTGTGTGTTGGCTCTGACTTTGGCAAAAATCACTCACTTTCCTTCTTGTTTCTGTAAATTTTTAAAGATACCAAACCATTTTATACTCTCAATTTTACTTCTATTTTATATTTGCTTAATACAGATTCTATAAGGATCGTCTTTAATTTCAAGATTTATGTTTTAAATTATTTTTTTTTTTGTTTAAGCTAGCTTAGCTTCTAGCTTCTTGAGGCAGCAACACATGTAGAATCTCTAGAAAGTGATTAATCATTTACAGTTCTATATTCCCACTCTTGCAAATTAATACCTAAAAAAATATGTCTGAGATACATACATATATAGTACTGACGCCATTTGGTTACTACTACTTAGTTGCCATAAGCGAAACAAAAATCTAAAAAAACGTTTAATTAAATTTCTTTGTACAACTTTTTAACAACTTTTTATAAGCTTATGCAAATAGTGATTAAAATTTTTATGTTTGCCAATTAGTTTAATGTTCGAATTCAAAAATGTTTGCGAAGTTAGCTTTTTCTCAAAAAAATTGTGATTCGTTTAAGCAGCCTTTAAGTCAGGGTCAGACTGTTAAGTTAGTAGAAAATTTCAAGCCAAAAGTAAAAAGTCGATAATGCAGATTTAGTTTTTTTCGGCATTTAAGGGGAAAACAAAAAATAAAGTGGTTATATCAGCCGAATGTTAAGAGGACACATGAATGCAATAAAAAACAAGTCTTGGGAAATATCAGAAATTTAGCACAATCCAGAAAATATTTAAAATTGGAATGAAATCACCATTAAGAGTGTACTTCTGGAGTTAGAAAATCGGTACACAATTAGCCTCTAGAATTTTATGTTTCAAGAAGGAATGCATTAAAATAACTTCTCATAGCTGCAGTTGCAACTTGTGAAAATTGGGAACATTCGATAAAGTTTCCAGCTGAAAGAAAAAAAAATTGATAATGCAGATTTTGTTATCCCAGCCGAAAGATAGGGAAAAGAAAAGCAAAGAAACCCAATTAACATTTGTTAGAGCTGCAAGCAACGTTGAGCTCTATTTCAGTTATAAAACAGAGATGAGTCTAACAGTTCTACAACGTAATTATCTACAGCACTCAGCTTTATACAATATTTCTGCTGCTCTAATTAATTGTTTCTGTTAGATTTTAGCTCTATTTGCTTGTTGAGCGCAAAGCTTTATTACTTAGCTCTATAACCACAATTAGAGGTAAACTGGGTTGTAATATAAAGCACGTTGTGTTTTAGAGTATAACGTTTCAATTAGCCACATTTTATTTTGTATTAAAGCTATTTTAAAACTGTTTTAGAATTTATAGCTATTTTAGTTTTTTGCTCAAATATAGCATAGTTGTATACTACTTTAGCGCTCTTAGGTAATAAATATAGTTACAATATTATAATAAAGAGCTTACTTATATTGTTTAGAATATACAAGAATTATTTTAAAGCGTTGTAAAGCACTTTACATTTGCTTAGTTTGACATTACGGATTTTATAAAACGCGTTGTGGTAGATGTTCAATAAAAGTAAAGTACACACATTTTTTAAATTTTTTAAAAAAACACTTGCTTTAATATTTCGCAAATATTTATAGGTTTAAAAAAATAACTCAATTGACGATTATAGTAATTGCAAAAAGTTGAATTTATTACCTAATTATACAAATATTAAATGTAACACTAAATCTTTGGAGGGCAGAAGAACTATTTATTAATTTAGCCCGTCATAGTTGGAGGAATAGTGAGCTACGTAAAGGGTATGCTACCAGGAACAACTTGTGTCTCCACCTTAAAGTTGTTCACACTGAGTTAGCGGCTCGATCGCATTCTGTTGAGTTTGACTGGTTGGATAGTAAGTTTTGTGCCGAGGTAGCAGAAATTTCACAAATTCAATATGTGAAGCAAAAAGCTAAGATGTGTTGCGAGATATGGCTTATCCCTGTAGTCATAGAGGTACTAATAGTGGTAGGTCAGGTTTCCAATTCCATTCACGTTTTAAGAACTTGTCCTTCGTCGGCTTCAGTAGCATAGAGATTCAAATGCCGAGCATTGGAGTAAATTTTGCTCCTGTGCCAAATTCAATCGGCGTTCAGTCATTTGAGAGTCTCGCTATAGATGCCGAAACTGCCTTATACGGCCAGTCAAGCCAACTGAGATCAATATGTGCGTTACAGATTAAGAAAGGTTAAGGTAACGCTTCCTCCTCTATCTCCTCTCAATCTTCTGTTTCTTCTGATATTAACCTTAGAGTGATTGGTGCGGTTAAGAAAAAATTACGTGATCATGACCGGATCTCGCAAGAGTCGATTATTACAACAAAATTTCTGATTTCATTACAGAAAGCAAAGCATTAGAGCTCAATAGAGATCCTACTAGGTCAATTAAGACTTTGGTCAGTAAGTTTATCAACCACTGCCCAAAGGTCTTTGATGGCACTGGTTGGAGGCACATGGTTATAAAACCATCTGCTCCTATTCTTTATGGTTTACCTAAAATCCATAAAGAAGGCATTCCTATTAGACCAATAGTACTGCCTACAAGCTATGTAAGAGTTTCATAAACTTTTGCAACAATCATACTAATTTCGTTTTGGCTTACTCGGTTAAGAACTCGGTAGAATTGATTAGAAAAATTCAAGATGTTGATATTCAATCGAATTCTACTACATTCAAAACTAGTTTCGTTTGACGTTGCTAGTCTTTTCACTTCTATTCCAAATAACATCTTGTCTCAAATAGTTTATACTTACTTAGATAGGGATGTTGAAGATAGGGGCTTACGCAATGAACTGAAGTTGGAATTTGAAACTTTTATTAAACAAAATTATTTTTGCTTTGATAATAAGTATTTCAGATTCACTGATGGTCTACCGATGGGCTTCCCTCTGTCACCTTTGTCAGCAGAAATTTTCATTAATTTGTTTATAGAATGGAACTGATAGGCTGTTAACCTCATTACCCCCTTGGTTAAATTCTCAATACCTTACCATTAATTTTACGGTAGAAAAAGAAGAAAATACATTTAATAACTTTCTAGATATAACAATAACCGCTTAATATAATTATAGAAATAGCAGCGAATAACGGTTATGCAGCTAAGACTATATTAAAGTTTTTAAACAGAAAATTGAAACATAAAGCTTTAGCTAACATTTATCCACCTGAGAGCCTAATGCCGAAAAATTGGCGCCACTTAGAGTATATAGGAAAAACTAGCCAACGGATTAGGAACATCGTGACAGAATGCACAGATATTAGCTTTGCGTTTTATAACAATAATACAATTAAGAAAATTATTTTTAACAACAAACCCAGAATTGATCGCCTTTTAAAGTCTGGCGTTTATAAAATCAATTGCAATGATTGCAGTTCCTCTTTTGTATTGGACAGACTAAGCGCAGTTTTGAAGTAAGAGTTAAAGAACACTTATCTGGTAGCCATAAATCAACCCATTATAATCATTTAACGTTAGAAAATCACACAGCCAGTTTAAACAATTTTGAAATATTACATATAGAAACAAAAAGCAGAGTTTAGACAACTTAGAATCTCACGAAATCCAAAAAGCTATATTTCTTAACTAAAATATCCTCAACGAACCAAGAGAAATCCGTTTTTCACCAATTACCGACCCCGCACTGTTTTATTTCCATACTCATACCATCCCATAAAATGACCAATACGTCGGGTTATAATAAAATAGAATTAAGGAAAAATCAACATCTGGAATTTTGTTATTCGGCCGTTGACTAATTATATACCTGTGTATAACTCACCCCCTCCCACTTTTTTAATTTTTAATGTTTATTGCTCTCACCATTTTTGTTGTTTACCAACCCACACATTTTTTATTTGTATGCTTTTGTTTCACTTTTTGTTTTTGCAACTATACACACACACATATATATATATATATATATATATATATATATATATATATATATATATATATATATATATATATATATATATATATATATATATATATATATATATATATATATATATATATATATATATATATATATATATATATATATATATATATAGATATATATAAATATATATATATATATATATATATATATATATATATATATATATATATATATATATATATATATAACTAAAATTTTTATCTTTACAGTTTAATTAGATACTCCTGAAGATGGCCTAACAAACCGAAATCGATTCAGTGATTTTTTTAAACCTCTAAATATTTGCGAAATATTAAAACAAGTATTTTTTAAAAAAACTTAAAAAAATGTGCGAATTAAGTGTGTTTCGCCAAGTGCCAACGGCAGATAGTGTAAAAAGTATTAAGTTGGCAGATTTGGCCACCCTCGCCGTAATATATCATTGTCTGTTATGTTTAAATAGTAGTTGCAAAAAGTTGAATTTATTACCTAATAATACAAATTCTAAATCTTTGGGGGGGGGGGGGGGAGGAAAGTAAAGTGTTAAAATGTCAAATTTTTCTTCATGAAAGAACTATAAATCGAACAGTACCTTTAGAAAACAAGTGAAAAAAAATTAATCACTTTTTAAAAACTCTCATTCATCGAAAAATGAAACTATTACAAACAATGTAAGAAACTCTGAACCTGAATTGTGTAACCCAACAAGAAGTGTCGAGTTTGCTACTTCTTTGTGTGACACTGATATTGAAAATACACACGAAAACGGCAGAGACGAATGTATAAGTACAAATTGGACAGAAGAAAAACAGAAGAAGAACAGCAAATCGAAATACATTTTAAAAAAGAACTTAAAATATGGGCATTGGAACGTAATATAAGGCATTAGACATTGAAAATCTCTTGGTTTTGCTGAAAAAAGTATTGAATGAAAGGACGGTTCCTTTTGATCCTCGTACTTGCCTGGAACCACCTGATTCACATAACTTTATTGCGATCGGTGACGGTTTTTATTGGCATCAAGGCTTAGGTGTTTTGTTTGAAACAATCTTTCTCTACTAATCTAGATCACGCTCTCAGCATTTCATTAAATAGATATATTGATGGTTTACCAATATACAAAAGTTCACAACTACAATTGTTGGCCCATTATTTTTTCAATTAATGAAATCGAGCCTTTCAATCCTATGGTCATAGGTATCTATTGCAGGAAGGAAAGCCGATAGACCTGAATGAGTATTTAAAGCAGTTTGTGAAATAATACAAGGAAGTCCTTGAAAATGGAATAACAATTAGTGGATATCAAATCAACGTTAGTATTAGATGTTTTATTTGTGATTCACTGGCTAGAACATTTATTAAAGGTATGTACCGTGTACTAAATTATTAAGAACAAACAATTTGTTCCCACGGGGATGTTTAAAATGCATTGTGGTGGGAGAATATATTTCGAACTATACGGTATTTTTACGGATTAATTGCAATATGATGACAAATGAGGGTTTTCGTAACAAAATTTATTGTGCGCACCACAAGCTATTATCTCCTTTAGAACAATTACCGATATATATGATAGAGCAAATTCCTATTGGCGATAGCTTACATCTTATATACTTAGGTAATTTTAACCGAAATATATAAAATTCTTAAAAAATTATTTTAAATATGTACTTTTGTAGGAATAACGAAAAAAATGTTTAACAGGATGGACAAATGGCGAGTTTAAACTAACCGATATAAGATTTTCTGCATCAGATACTCAAAACATATCGCTTATACTTAAACCATTAAAAATGCCAGTAGAGATACACAGAGCTGTTAGGGGTTTGGATAGTTTAGCATACTGGAAAGGCACAGAATATCGTACGTTTTTGGTGTACTTGGGTATTGTTATTTTAAAGGATTTTTTCAGATATGATGCATATGAGCATTTTAAAGCATTTTTTGTGCTATTACTATATTTCCATTAATAGATATAGAATGTTTCTTCCATGAGCTAAACTAATATTAAAACATTACTTAGAGCGATACGTTGAACTATATAAACAAGGTTCAGTTACAAGCAATGTCCATAACTTATGTCATTTAGTCGACGAAGTCCGCAGATTTGGAAATTTAAATACATTCAATTCTTATCCATTCGAACTGGAACCTATCCGTTGGCTCAAGCAGCTAGAAGAATTGAGGAGCTTAGCAAGATATATGTTCAAATACAAATCAGTTGAAATTGGGAGAAATTGGCCCAAAATTGAGAAAGAGAAACAGAGATAAGTTTTAAATGAATTCAACTTGTCTATTGATATGCCTAATAAATGGTTTCTAAGCAGAAGCACCTTATGCTGAGTTTTATTTAATTTTAATGTATGATTAAAAGGTTTAAAAGCAATAGTATTATTATTGTAAGGAATAGCAACATAAGGTGCATATTATTGAATGATAAAAATGGTATTTTCCTATCTTCTTTCGATGTTGAAGCTCCAGTCCAAGAGCATTAAGCTAGAAATGACCTCTTAAAAAATGGGTCAATTATTTTGTAGCAGCACGTCCATCCGTCATCACTTCTATTGCCGCCTTTTCCAACAAAATATGCCATTTGGGAGGCCTGAAAAAAAAAACTATGTACATATTATAATTATTGTATTTCAATAAAACTTTAAGCATACGTCACCATGTTTGTAAAATATTCTTCAATTTTGAGCGAAGCATCTTAAGCTTAGACTTACTGGAAGCAACCAATTTTGTAAAAATTTGTTAGATAGAATACCGATTGATTGGTTTCCACATATTTGCTTTGCTCTACATATCTACTCTTTATTAAATGCTCAATTTGCGTGAAAATTTTTGGAAAACCTTATTCATTTGCTTTTTTATGTCATTCAACGCATTTATAATTATTTATTGATTTTTCCTTACACTATTCTGGTTAGATATAATATTTTCCCACATAGTGATATTGGAAGCATTTAAGAAATTGGCATCGTGCAACACCTACACATTATCACTGTTATTAGCGGCTATGTTGTTGTGACTATCTAACAAATTTTAATTTTCCGAAGTTTCTTTCACATTTTTTACATTTACTAAAATCGGCCTACCTTGGTAATTGGTATATCCCTCATTTTCTAAACAATCTGCAGCTATTTGTTCAAAGTTTGGTCGAGGTGATGTAGCGCTGTACGGATTCCCGCATCTACTTGTTTTCTGATCATCACAATCACTTTCATCCCGTTCATCTTCTGTGGCTGTTGTTACGATTTTGTTCAACAACCCCTCTTCATGCTGCTCCGCCATCTCGTAGGACTTTATGTTTTTGCGTTTTACCGTATATGGGCGAGCGACACATGTGGCCTTATTTGGTTGAGCAAATGGATTTTTCACTATTCCATTGCGCCTTTTAGTACTTCAATTTGAAGGTGGGTATCAAAACACATTTTTATCCTCAAACACCTCTGGAATGATATGATGTTTTGTATTAATTAAGTAAAATTTAAATAATGCATTTGTGATCTTACTTACCAACATCACGTGAATGGTATTCAATGTGTAAACACTCATAGCTATGGTTATAAAAAATAAGGCTTAATCTTCCAAAAATTATAAGAAACTTCATAATATTATATATCCCGCTCTAGAGCGTCACGTCTAGATCGCATTGATATAATCTATCCACAAAATATTGCTAAGAAATAAATTCGTCCATGTTTCCCGTGAGGAATCTGAGAAAATTAAAAAAAAATTAGCCTCTAAAACATAATATTTGGAGCTGGAGTGCATTCATGTGACTTCTCAATAGCTATCTTGGAAAATAAAAATACAGTTCAAGTTTCCCGTGGGAAATCTGGGAAAATTAGATTTTCCAAGAAATTATTCCGAAATTTGTATAAAATCAGCCTCTAGAGTGTTGATTTTGGAGATGGATTGTATTGGTGTGACTTGTCAATATCTATTGCAGGAAACAATTTCAGTTGAATTTCCCGTGCAAAATCTGGGAAACTTCGAATTCCCATAAATCATTACAAAATTTGTGTAGCATCAGCTTCTAGAGTGTTGTATCGTGAGACCCATTGCTTTGATGTGACTTGTCAATAGCTACCGTAGAAAAAATTTCCTTTCAAGTTTCCTGTGGGGAATCCTTTAAGTTATATATACATATATAGTTTTTAGCCGAAAGACAAAAATGAATATGTAAAATCAGTTTCTAGTGTTGCCTCACCTGTCACTTATTCATTTGTATACGTGTACATTTGTAAGCACTTACGAGTATGAAACGGAAGAACATTTTTCTGCTACGGCTGCTAAAAAGCTTCTTGTCTTTCACCTACTTACTTCATATTTGCAAGAAAAACTAAAAAATGCCACACTACATTTTGAATAGATAAAGGCAAACAAAAAACAATTACAAAAAAGATAAAAAACTAATAAGCAATGTCCGTCTTGCTTACGTCCGTTGTGCTATCAAGGTCGTATCTATTTATGCCATGTTCAACAAAATGTTTAATTTTTTTGATCTCAAAAACCACCTTTGCCACCCAGCGATACGTTTTTCTAAAGTAACACTGAAAAACAAATGTTTCCTCCTTTCTACTTAATTTTAGGAATGTACGGGTATATTTTTTGCAAGCTGAACACACTCACCAATTTTAAATGGTAGTCGATCAAAAAGTGTACGGGGTCGAATTGAGCCAGAGTGTTTTCCGTGATTCATAAAATAGCCCTTTGGGCAATACTGTTCCGATTTCAGAACACACTTGTTGACTATTTTTTTTTTCATATCAAAATATGGTTCTATTTTTTCTACTCCACTTTTTTATTTTAGCTCTACTCTCTTTCTCTTCCATTATGTCATTTAAATTTTTTCATTCTATTGCGCTTGCAGTTTATTACCCAATATTTTAACGACATGGAGCAAAATTTTGACAGTGCGAAATAGGATGTGGGTCTAGTGCTACTTTTTAAGTGTATTTATTGTAATTTTCCGACTCGGAATTTGACTTTTCGACCGACGAAGAAGTTCAGGGACCACTCAATTTGGCCACTCAAATAAATCTGGACTATATTCAATTTCCTTGCTTGGAACATCCTAGTAAAGCTATGCCGAATTTATCTCAAATTTAGTGTTAAATTTTAATTGTTTATAAATTTTAGAAAATTAATCTGATATTCGGGAATATTAACACACGATTTCTGATGAAATAAAAAAAACACTTTGGCTTACATGTGTTAATATGTTCTCTATGTTTTCTCTGGTCACGTTTGTATTGGAATTCACTACTTGATATTCAGCTGGTTCTAAAGGCGAGGAATAATGCCCGCAGAGGGTAATATTAAAAAGTTCGAGTTTGGCGCCGCTATTGTGTTGCATTTATGTAACCGTATTACAAATATTGGGCATAGTTTTTTCTTCGACAAATACTGTTCGTCCTACGCGTTTATCGAAATTCTTCAACAAAAAAAATAAAAAAATAAATGCCACAGGAACAGCGCAAGTCAACCAGTGGGCAAATCCGCCGTTTCTTTAAAACAAAGAAGTTAAAAAACAGCCCAGAGGATTTTGTGAGGTTGTTCGGAGTTTAGATGATAAGGTTGTCATGGTTAAATGGAATGACAATAAACTGGTTCATTTGACATCAAATTTTATGGGTATTGTTATAAAAAACCGGTCCGAAGTCAAATCAAGAAGATAAATCAAGTAAATCGCACATGTCAGTAGATCTGCTTGAAATAGTCGGGGTCTACAATGGAAATATAGGAGTAGCAGATCTAGTAGATTAGCTAATGAGTTATTATCACATTTTTTTAAAATCAAAGTAAGGGACATTGAGAATACTATTTAATTTTGTGGATTTAACCGTGCTTTCCAGTTGGATCGAATAAGAACCTATAGGAAGTTATGGATTTACTAAATTTTAGAATATGTTTGGCACGAGCTCTTTTAGAAATGTGCACTATGCCACAAGTACGACGTGGGCGTGATCAAACACCGATGAGAAGAACGACCGCTTTACGATTTAAAATATAATAGCATGACCAAAAACCAGAAGGCACTAGATGCAAACAGCTATGGGGTGTAAATATAAATCCCATTTTTATTGTAAGAATTGCACAGTCCATTTTGGCCTTAATCGAGATAGGAACTGTTTTAAAGATTATCACCGGAAGCCTTAAAGTAGCGCTGAGACTACACTTGAATTCTAAAGTATGAATATTAAATTAATTTTAATAATATTCTTTATTATTTTGTGTTGAAATAATTACTTGATTATGAGATGACAAATAACTGGTTTTCCAATGTAATTTATTCAATTAAATTAATTTTAAACACTTATTTTTAATTTTTAGGTTTGAAATAAATATATTTCAGTTGCCATAAAAAAAATTATATTTTAAAAATGTTCACCCTTTGTGGCAATTTGTTTCGAAGTCGGAACATCCTGATAAGCCTTAACTTCAGCCCCGTTATTTTTTTTCTTTCATATCCCCAAACATATGTGCCAAATATATCCCAAAATACACAATTTGATTTTTTTCATCAGCTGGTTAATATTCACGACTCAAAGGGATAGTTAAGTTTTTGGAGGGTTGAATCAGCCTGTTGTGGCTTATCAATAGCTGCTGTAGGGAAAAAATTCAGTTTAAGTTTACAATTATATCTGAACAAAACATTAAAAAGTGGTATAAAACTGGTCTCTAGAGTTACATTTGGAGATGGATTCCTATAGAAAATTTGGAAATTAAATAAATTTCCTGGAAGATATTGCTGGAAAATAATTCAGTTCAAATTGCCCCGAGGGAATTTGGGCAAATTCGATTTTACCATTAAACAATTTGTATAAAATTAGCCTCTATAATTTAATGTTTCGAGAAAGATTGCATTGAAGATACTTGTCAATAGTTTTCTCTTGAAAAAACCAATTCAATTCAAGTTTCTTGTGGTAAATCTCAAAAAACTAGATTTTCCAGAAATCATTAGTAACTTTGTGTTAAACCAGTTTCTGGATTGTTCCAATAGCTATCCTAGGAAAACAAAACAGTTTAAGCTTCGCAAGAAAAATCTGGAAAAATTAAACTTTCTAAAAATCGTTCAACTCTTTGTATTAAATCAACCTCTAGAGTGTTAGAAATCTAGTGTGAAATGTAGAAAAATTAGATTTCCCAAAAATTATTAGAAAATTTATATAAAATCCGCCTTGTATGTTAACGTTAATTTTAAAATATGACTACATTTTTATAAGTCTGCTCCTGATGTTAATTGTATGTCTAATTTAAAAATGACACTCTCTAGATTAGCTCCAATTCTAGGTAACGAAATTAATTTTTTTTTTATTTCTCTTTATTCGCATTCCATAACTCTGTTCAAGGATGTTTCTTTTCCAGAAAAAATATTCATCGATGTTGGCAATTGTTAAACATTTTTAATTTTGATAATTCTTTCTTAAGCCAAACAATATTTTTAAAAGTTCCCATAATTTCTTGATTATTATTTGAAAAGACGAATTTTATCGTCAATTTTGAACAGGAAAACGTCCCATTTTCTACACCTTATGAATAAAGTCTTCTTGTTTATGGTTTTTGCTAACGTCAATTCTTATCGTAAGAAAATGTTTAACAGCTCTACATCTCCGTTTTCAAAGTCTATTCTTAGCTGTTAGAAAGAATATTTTTTAAATTGCAATTCTATGTTAACTAGACCTTAGTAAAGATAAGTAAGTCGCACAAGTTATACGTACTCAAAGAAAATTTTTTGTGAGATCTATAAATGAGCTGGATGCACCCAATGTGTATTTTGTCGGGAACCTACCTCATTTGCGAAAAAAAACAAATATCGGAACAAAAATATGGAAGTAGTTTTGTCGCAATGTAATAATATATCTATTAAAAAAATTACAGCATAAATATTTCGCAGACTGCAAAAATTACTACGAAATATAAAGTCACATGTTTCTCCCATGTAACTATCATCGCAAACAAAAATTCTGACTGCATAAAATATCGCATACAAATGTTTCGTCATAAATGTAATCGCTTTTACGTTGTTAGCAATAATTTTAATTCATTAAATTGTGAAAAATAAAAATTAATCCATTCCCATTAAATGACATTATACGGAATCATCCAACACATTTTACGTTCAACAATTTCTAAATTGAACAACAAAAATAATTGATTTATTGCAAATGTTTTACAAACCAAATGAAAAGTTATATCTGGTTACACGTTTCGTTGCGATACTGTAAAAAAAAATGCAAAACCGGAACCTGATTTTGAGCGGAAACTGGAAAGGTTTAACCATTAAACATTATCTTTCCCATTAGTAAACGCATTGAACAAATTTGTGCTTTTCACTGAAAATCAGGTTTCTTTTTTTTATTTTGTCCATTTTTCAGCCGAAATATGAAATTTATTTTTCGATTTTCGCGGCTCCGGAGCTAGCACTAATTTTTTCTAATGAGGACTAATTAGCTCAAATTCGGTTCTAACGGTATAAGAAGTTTGAAGCTTTAATTCGAAAGTTTAGCTGCTGCCGTAATTCGTGATTTATTGAATACGCAATCTTGGATGATTCAAAATGTGTTGAGGGTTTCGCTTTTGTATTTTTTCTTACAGCATCGCAACGGAACGTGTAATCAGACATAACTTTTCTAATGCTTTGTAAAACATTTAAATTGGTTTGTAAAACATTAACATTCTTCCGATTTTTTTCCTAAAAAAAACGGTTTAATCATTTCCGTTAAGCGTTTATTTCAGCTGCTGTACATATTTTTACTGCGATATATTTGTTGCGATATTTTGTTTTCGAAAATAAGGTAGGGAGCCATTTTACTTGATTAATATTTTAACAGAAATAATTTTCACTGCAGCAAAAAGTAACTAAATAAAGGTGGAAAATATAGGACTATTAAAATGTAGACGTACAAATTTGTGAACTTTTAAATTATATAACTTTAGAAAAATAATTTAAATAATTTCAAAAATGATAAAAGCACCTCACACCCATCGCTATGAAGTACATAAGATGTCAGAGAGGCATCAACATGGTTAGAAAAGGTGTTATATTAAAATCAATTATAATAGACAAAGGTTTAGCCTAACTAAAAACATCAGAACACAACACCGTAAGTTCTTAACCATTAAGGATATTTAGAATATCGATTGAGCCAATGAGATCTACTAAATAAAAGTTAAAAATTATACATTGAATCCTGAATTTAAAAAAAAAGAGTTCATATGAAAATACACAACAAACATTGAAATAGTGTAGATACCGAATCGATCAGACAGAGAAGAATGTAAATATGTATGTGTGTTACATGATCTCTGTAGCTATTTTCACCACTCTACCTGTTTTGCCTCTGTAGCCATTTTGTAAATAATTTCAAAAATGTTAATAAGAGACTGTTGAAATTTCTGAACGGCAACTCTTTCCTGAGTTATTGCAGTTCTCAAACGTTATCTAAAATTAAAATGGCAGAATAGGAATTCTTTATTTGGATGACTTCAGATTTATCGTGGACCCAATCAATAAATCGTCAACCTAGACATTATGGCTAATCGCCTAAGCAGTAACATAGAATGTTGGTTTGTCGGCATCATGGATCGTTCTTTTCAGGACTTTTATAGCTAGAAACGCAGGAGAAGTTAAACTATATGGTACAGTTAATCGGAAATCCGTTATGGGCTCGGAAGGATGCGTATGCGAAAAATTGGGAAATTGTGTCTTGGCTGCCGATTTTCATCTAACGATGCATTTATTATACTTCGGCAGTCAACACAAATTTATTATTTTTATTATTTATTTATTTTTACCACTCCTCATTTAGTGGTGGAGTCAGAACGCTTAACGATACCGTAGTGCTGTATGTATTATTAGTAATATTGTTAAAGGGCCATGTGAACGTTCAGCTACCTCGCATTGCGACTTAAAACATCTTCTGTGCTTTTACCCTGCTTATTTATCCGTCCAATCAATTTTCAGGTTCTTAATGAACCTGCTAATTTGGATACAGTTAAGGTTAGCCGAAAGTTGCGAGTTGAAAGGGAAAAGTCGGTAATGCAGATTGTTTTAGAAAGGCAGAGATTATTGAAATGGTAATCCAGATTGTGTAATCCCAGCCGAAAATAAAAAAGTCGATAATGTAGATTATGTTAATAACATTCAGGCCGAAAATAAAAATGTGGTAGTTATCAGCCGAAAGTAAATAGGATACACGGATTTAAATAAAATTTTTAATTAATAGTCTTACGTGGAAAATTTTGTTTAACCTAATCGAGGAAAATATCGGAAAATCAGAAGAATCCACAAAATTGGAATAAAATCAGCCGCTATAGAGAGTGTATATCTGAAGTTGAATCGTTTTTATTTGATTTGGAAACAGCTATCGAATGA
The DNA here is from genome assembly GCA_958295665.1 of Tipula vernalis. Lineage (NCBI taxonomy): Eukaryota > Metazoa > Arthropoda > Insecta > Diptera > Tipulidae > Tipula > Tipula vernalis. The sequence continues at coordinate 369,459,028 of OY282558.1, forward strand.
AAAAATTCTCTTCAAGTTTCCCTTGGGAAATCTCGGAAAATTCGATTTCCTAAAATCATTAGGAAATTTGTATGAAATCAGCCTCTAGCGTGTTATGTCTGGAGATGAGTTGCATTAACCCTTATGTGCGTGGCAAGGTACAATTGTACCTTTTGCGTTTATAATTCAATAATTTGTAAGTTTCACATTCAGCTACACACCTATCAATTTTATTTAGCCTCAACTAAGTATTCTTACGTAAGATTAAGCTATTTCCAACAATCTTGTAGAGTAAAAAAAAAGTGTTTTTAGCGGAAATGGAACAGTACCACTTTAACGGGTGGCTAAGGTACATTTGTACCTATAAAAAATAAGTATGAAAGCTTCTTCAATGAATCCATTTTATTTGAAAAAAGTGAACATAGGTTAAAAAATTATTATTATAATATACATTCATTACATTTTGTTATTGCTTCTGAGTGCTCGTTGCAAATCGGCCGTTTGCAGACCGAACAATTTTTTCGTGTTTTGCGTTGAAATGATGAAACCGTTCGACAAACATAACAGCTTCCAACATGTGGGCTTCCAGTTCTAGGAACAGACGAGCTCGATTGATGAACAACGATTACCGGGCGCCCCATCATGCATTGTATTCCAGAGCGGGGTGAAAATTGAGCCATAACTTTTTGATTTGTAGCTCGTTCTTCAATAGTCGGCATCGCCAACTGTTTGCCTAGGTCTTGAAGAAAGGTGCGTCGACTGTGCGAAGACTTGGAAGTAAACGGATTATTTTTCGAATAAATTATATACGTTGCAAGGGCAGCTACATCTATTATATTGTAAAACATTGCTTGTGGCCACCGAAGCGTCCTACGTTTTGTAGTGTAGTGCGTTAGCATTTTATCCATGCTATCGACACCTCCCTTGGTCGAATTGTAGTATATTATCGCTTCGGGTTTGCATTTGGGACCATCCGTGTTGATAGTGGTATGCATTGTTGAAAGCAAAGTAACAATACGGTTTTTTTTTGGGACATATGAGCAAAGGCTAACTTTTCCATCATCGCTGAACCCAAATGAGGACGAAAATTCGGTCTTAGTACTTGATTTTTTCATTTCGGTTGGGATGTACGTTTTATTTTGTTTCAGTGTTCCCACCATCGTCAACTGCCACGACAACAACAAACGCGCCAAGGGCAAAGCAGAGAAAAAATTATCCATTGTTATATTGCGGCCTGAACCCTTAAATTGATAGCATAAATCCCGAACAACCCGTTGCCCTTGATCCCTTTCCGGTCCACCGGGCCCTTTTCCAGTATACAGCTGGCCGGTTATGGGATAAGATGTTTTTGCGTCACAAACCCAAAATATCTTCAAACCATATTTGGCCGGCTTAGATGGAATGTACTGTGTAAATCTTGTTCTACCTCTATAAGGAAACAGTTGCTCGTCGACGGTTACACAGTCGGATGCCACATATTTTGATGCCAAATTGTCATTAAGCATCAACCAGATATCCGTGATGGCAGCTGCTTTATCTGTAAGTAACCGTTCAGCTCGGGTGGCTTCATTATCAAATCGAATGAACCGACATAAGCTCCTAAAACGGTCATTTGACATGGTCGCTCGGTATAAAGGATATGAATCTGAACGCCATAGAACGCTGTGATGTTCGGAATTTGAGTGATGCATACCCATTGTTATAAGCACTCCGATATAACTGTAGAACTCTTTTGAAGTCAAGTGTTTCCAACTTCTGGTATTTTTGTCCGGATTCTCTTCATTCCATTTTGCAAACGTTCGGTCAGCTTTTCGATTCGTTGCACGTACTATTATGTCCACCATCATTTCAGAAAAAATGCATTTGAATGTGTCAGCGATGGATAATTGTTTTGTGGATAAAACTGGTCCAGACTTTTGGCGCAAAATATTATGCTTCTGAGTTCGAGTAGTTGTCGGTGGTACTTTTCTCCAAATTGTACCATCTTTAGCCACAAAATCGGAACCTGATGAGGCACTCACACTAGAATTTGCAGCGTCATCATCAGAATCGTCAGCTGGTTCATATTCGTCTGGTACGTTTTCATTAAACTCGATTTGATTGTCCTGAGCTATATACGCATTTTCGGCATCGGATATATCGTCCATATCGAGATCATTTGATCGAGGTGATGGAACCCATTCGTCCTCGGTGCCATCATTTTCAAAATCATTGTCGCTGTCGCTGTTTTCCTCATTAAAAAGCGCGATTAAGTAGGCTTGCTGTTGATCATAAGTAAGCCTAAAACGGAGAGGAATAATAGTGTTACGTTGCATAGATACAAATTATCAGACTTACCGACTGTATTCTGCTTGTGATATTTCGTTCATACTAATTTGCGTTTAGTTTCTCTAAATAGGTGTAAAGTATATGTTGTTTATGTATAAGTATACTTATTCACTTCACAATTATTTATTTTTCACTGCAAACCACTGGAATGTATTGCACAGCAAGTTAAATAAAAGACTGAGTGAATGATTGTGTTATAATATAAATCAAACAGAAACAAAATAAAAAAACAAAAGCAAATTACGGTAATTTTGCCGCTACTTTTAATTATTTGTGTTTTGTTTTTGTTTTCAATGATTTTCTTTTCTACCATACTTGGATTGGATATTGCTATTTCATTTTATTTAGATGATAAACAATATTCGTGCGGAAAAAATCTACTTATTAGTGCATTTTCCATACAAAACGTATGGAGGTACAAATGTACCTTAGCCACCTCGGAAATGAAGAAAAATTTGCCACGCACACAAAGGTTAATGTGACTTGTCAATGGCTATCGCATGAGAAAAATTCAGTTCAAATTTCCCGTGGAAAATCTAGGAAAATTCGATGTTCCAAAAATCATTAGAAAGTTTGTATAAAATTAGCCTCTAGAGTGTTATCTCTAGAGATGGATTGCATTGATGTGACTTGTCAATAGCTACCGCAGGAAAAAAATTCAGTTCTAGTTTCCCGTGGAAAATCTCGGAAAATTCCAGCCAAAAGTACGAATTGGATGAATAAAATCAGCCTCTAGAGTGTTATGTCTGTAGATGGATTGCATTGATGTGACTTTTCAATAGCTATCGCAGGAAAAACATTCAGCTCAAGTTTCCCGTGTGAAATCTAAGAAAATTTAATTTTCCAAAATTTTAAATTTTCCAAGGTTTCCCGAGAATTTAACTAAATTTTTTCCGGCGATAGCTATTGACAAGTTACATCAATGCAATCTATCTCCAGACATAACACTCTAGAGGTTGATTTTATAAAAATTGTTTAATGTTTTTGTGAAAATCGAATTTTCCGAGATTTCCTACGGGAAACGTAAACTGATTTTTTTTCCTGCGATGGCTATTGACAAGTCAATACAATGCAATCCATCTCCAGACATAACACTCTAGAGGCTGATTTATTCCAATTTTCACCCCCGTATATTCCTACCCGTGCCCTGCCTACCGTTTTGATTTTAGGTCACCCTGCTTTACTACAGGAATTCTAAATAAAACGGGAGGGTGACTGGTATCCAGAGACCGCATACTTTAGGCTGATTAACCTATCAGCCATTCATCCATCGGCATATGCTGTTTCATCTTAGATTGAGGTTTTTTGTCAAGGATTTCTCCTTTAGCGCTATACGTTAGCCTGTGCCAAATGGCCAAAATTTGCAAAATTTTCTCAGCAGCGAGTGGTTTCCATGAGGAGGCAGCACGTACACTTACGAATTGTAACCATGTTATCATTTACACCATTTTGCCCATTACGCAGCTACCTAATACATGACCAGAACAGCTCACGTGTTGCGCACCCTACTAGACGGTTACGGAACTTGTTAATTAATATTTTAAAGTTTGGTACCCCCTCCCCTACAGTAGACACAAAACCACCAAGTGCTGTAGGTATTATCCGTTTATTATTAATATCTATTATTATAAATTTCTCCTTGAGGTATTTCTATCATATGATTTTATTATTGATATTCTAACATATAATTCTTGTAGAGGCTTCGAAACTCTGGCTCACGACCAAGCTACGTTGAATGTTTTTAAATTGTTAAGTTTTCAGGCTATATTTTGAATAAATCTACCAATAAATGTATAATATGGTTATTGCGGTCATTATTTAGCGAATACAATTTTTTTTCGATTAGGGATGAAATTTGGGAAGTAGATTCCTCCCAAATTTCATTAATCGTGTCATTCAAATCGACATTGTCTTATTCATTTGTTACATTCAACATTTCCGGCGACAACTCAACCTAAAATAATTTTGTATACTGTTTGATTGATATTTCATCAGGGCCTAAAATTTCATTGACACAAACTGCTTAGTTTTAATCTTTATAAACATTGGAAACCAACCAAACATTTTTGAGATATTGCATCTTCAAAAATTTGAAATTTTGTACAAAACTCAATTTACCAAAAAATTAAATAAAGCAAACTACAAATCATCAACACAGCGACAATTACATTAAAATAATTTTATGATTACATAGCGTGGTACATAAAATGTTATGAAACTGCTCGTATACCATAATTTAGACTAATACAAAATTATACAGCATAACATTTATTTATTTGTATTGCAGAAAAAAATAGTTTTAGATTTTCTTTCAAGATAGAATACTAACATCGGCACGATTCCAAATTATGCATGCATTATTCTGTGTATTTAATAAATAATGTGCATAATCGTATGTATGTATATGACTAGATTTCGCTAAAACTATAAATTTTCTATTTTGACTTAATTCTCACGCGCGGAATTAACATAATAAAATTCTGATTTTTTTTTTTTAACGGCTTTTTCCCTCAGACCTAGTTTGGTCTATAATCATCTAATTACTTTCTTATGTGTATTGTTTAGTGGTATTTTCCGAAAAGTTCAAGTGAAAACAAAATTACATTGTTGTTGACCAAAAGGTATCTGCTGTTTGGTTGTTTTATAGAAAATGGATGGAAGGTTTATATTTAAATTAGTAATTACTTTACTAAAAGTGAAATTATGGGGCTAAATAACTGAATAATTTATAAGACGCACGCAATGTATTTTTCCCAACATTTTTGATAACAATAATTTTAATCTTGTTATGCGGTCAATATATTAATTTAAAATTAGAATACTAAACATGAATTTTTATGTTAGTAGTTTCATCGTTTTACGATACACTATATAAAATGATTCATAAATTTAACAACTTACAGTTAGATGTAAACTGGATTTACGTATCATCCACATTTTATTTATTATAAAGTTTAATCTTGTAATTAAAGAGATACGAGTACGTGTACTCGTATGTATGATTCCAGTTGGTATAGACAAATTGTCTATAAAACAAAATTTTATGGCAACAAAATAATAAAGAAGATACACAATCCAATTATGTAGTACACAAATACAATAAAAATTTACTGATTAACATTTCTCTGGAACATTACATTATGTGGAGAGTAAGCAATCTAGGTAATCGAACGTAACATTTAAATTCATTGAGATGGAAAACTTAATTTATTAGAACGAATATTTATTAGTTAGATAATTATGATTTTATTTAATTGTTGATAATTTCGTTTATGTTGTGTTGCCCATACCCAACGTTTACTGTAGCAGACAAATAACGAATTTAGTCAATGTTTAGAAAATTTTGGGAACTGATACTACTAAAAGGGCCACTTTTCTGTTGAAGAAAGTCGAAAGGAGATAATGCAGATCCCAGTCGATAGAGTTCAGCCAAAAATTTCTAGGGTTGCATGGATAGCATTGAATACTTTAGTCAGTAATCTTATGTGGACAAATTTTGATCAACTGCCTCGTGGAAAATTGTGCAAAAATGCACGGAACCCAATAAATGATTTAAATTGGTATAGAATAAGCGTCTAGAGTGTTAAGTCTGATGCTCTTATTGCCAAAACGAAGCGACCAAAAAGAGCAAGCAACGATGATGAATGAAAGAGCCTACTAAACAACAAACTAATTTTTCGTGTTCACCACTTTCATCTAATGGAAAATGGTATGCTGGTTATGACCACTTACCTGCATAGAATGCTTTGTCATCAGCTATAGGAGGTGCCGCCTCGAAAAATGAAAAAGTCTCACTCGGTGCTGATGTGCAAAGTATAATTTGTATTTGTGATCTTCAACCCTAAACAATTGCTTCAATGAATTTCATATTTTCAAAAAGTAAAATTATTATTGTTGTCGAGTATTTTATTATAATTATAAGATATAGGTACAGGGTGACTTTCAAGCAACTACAATCAATTTGAGATATGATAGAAGACAATAATTGGAACAAACAATGATCTCTGTGTATTGATAGTGATTATAGCCCCAACCACAAAAAAATTGCAATGGCCTATCCAAACAAAAAAAATAACGGTTCAGGATATCCGTAATCATTTAAATTACCAATCAAAACGACAACAATGACTGGAAGTTATGACAATCTGGAATTTATGACCTGTTTTGTTGTACACCCTCGTGACGGCAGATCACCCGGATTTTTATTGCCTGGTACTTGACTCGAAGTTTTGATATCAGTGGTCGCTCGTATTTCTGTTATTCTATTCCACACAAAAACTGCCCATTGACCATTACGACGAATCCAGGACAAAACAGTTGACGAATCCGTCCAAAAAATTACCTCTACCTTCTTTAATTTTAACGAATCGATTATGGTTTTCATCAAGCGTGCTCCAAGCATTGCTGCCAAGAGTTCCATGCGTGGAATCAAAATAACTTCCCGTGGCTTCACTCGGGATTTCGCTTGTACCAGCTGAACGGACGTACCATTCTCTCCTTCCACTCAAACAAAAAGTGCAGCCGCATATGCGGTTTTGCTTGCGTCGACAAACTTGTGGAACGTTACTTTGTCACGTGTGTCTCTGAAAATCCACCGTGGGACACTTAGATCTCGAAGTTCAGGAATCTGATCTTACCAGGCTTGAAACTGTTTTTGGTAGTTATCTGGGATCTCATCGTCCCAATTTAATTCTTTTATTCCCCATAAATTTTGGAGCAATATTTTCGTAGGTAGAAAAGCGGGCGTGGCCCAACCGAATGGGTCGAAAACTTTATGCGCTGCGGATAGAACAAAACGTTTCTTAATTTTTTCTGGTTGTTTTTCCGTTATTGTTATACCGTTATTAAGTCCCAATGTATCTTTGTCCTTGTTCCAAACCACTCCGAGTACGGCAATGTTGTCAGATTGGCCATTATCGTGCGTCATCGCCCACCCGCGGAGGTCAAACCAGGCTTCTTTCATGATCTGTGTAGTTTTGTCTTGGAAATACTGGGCCTCCATTTCCGATTTCACGCTCGTAAAACAATTATCGACGAATGAGTCGCGTATTTCTCTATCAACTCTGATTCTTCAATGTTCGTGGATTTTTGAACCATTTTTTCCAAATGACAATCGATTGTTGCTCCTAGCAGCAATGGGCTGTAGGTCAACCCGAAAACAACGCGACGGTGTTGAAATGTAATAATTTTTCTTGGGTCTGTCTTGCTCCACCAAAAAAATTGGAAAAATTGTCTATCCGAAGGCGCAATGTTTATTTGTAAAAATGCTTTTGCAATGTCAGCAACTATTCCAATTTCATGATTCCTGAATCTCAACAAAATATTAGGGATCATTTCTATTAGGTTTGGACCAGTTTCAAGGCATTTGTTGAGTGAAACTTCGTCTTTTGTTTTCGCGGAAGCATCGAATACTGGTCGGACCGGTGTGGTGCCACTAATTTTTACAACATGACGATGTGGCAAATAATAATCATGCCCTGATAACTGATCATTGGATACTTCTTCGATAATGCCGTCTTTTTCCCAAAGTGTCAATAAATCGTGGTACTTCTCAAACAAGTGTTCATTTTTCAATTTAATGATTAGATTAATCAATCTCTTTTCGACTATAAAACGATTATTTGCGAGTGGGGGGTGCTTCTCCTTCCAGGGAAGCGCCACTTCGTAGCGCCCTTCTTGAGTGACCCCAGTGGTGGATACAAAATTTGCCATTGCTTGAGCGAGATAATTTTCTTTTGGAACTCTCTCAGCTGGATCTGTAATTCCCAGCGCATCAAGTCTCCATAAATCCGTAATATCTGCTTCTCTAGTAAACATCGAAACAACTGTGAGAGCAGCATCTTGGCGTTCCGAAAAATTTGTTGAATTTTTCCCCATTATAGTCCAGCCGCAAGGAGAGTTTCCACCGCGGTCTTACCAGTGGGAATTTGTACCATTTTACCTGTGTACAGTCGCCCGACCACATCCGCGCCTTTAAACACAGCTATAGGTTCGGTGTCGTTGCCAATGTCGGATAGTAGATTCCTTAACTTTTCAGCTCGTTCAAACGTGTGCTATTTTCATATGCCGCAATATTTTTACAAATGATCAGCAAATTTACTTAGTGTGATGCGTGAAACTTGGTGTGGTCGGGGTTCTGATATCCCCCCACCAAACAATAAGTGCACCATCTTCTTTTCACCGATATTTTCGAAACCTGATTTTTCGGCAAAACTGGCTAACACGTACGATTTATGCAATCCGGTGTCAATGACCGCGCGAACAACTCGTTCTCTCGTTGGCCCTTTCAACTTGACGCGGAGCGTCTGCAAATCAACTTGGGGATCTTGGAAGGTTACGTTGGCGAAAGCATGATTTTTTGTCATTGTCTGGATTTCACCCACGGTCTGATCGCTATCATTTTTGGTCACTTCCCGACACATCAACAAAGCATGTTTTTTACCACACCACGCACACTTTATTCTATAACGACACTTATTGTAGCTGTGGTTCAATTTCAAACACGCAAAACACGCTTTTTTGTCTTTCACAATATCTTGTCTCTCACTCAAACTCAATTTTTTTGCTTTTCCACACGAATCGCTGTCGCGACTCTCCTCGCAAAAAATACACTTACTCGGAATTTTGTTTGTTTCGTTCGATGTAAACAAAGCAGCCGCGGTTGGTATTGAAGTTTCTATCACACTTCTGTTTTTCTTCGTACTTTTGTTGTTGTTGTGACTTGGTTTTTGCTCGTCGAATCCGTTTATCGCTAATGAAATTCTCTCCTCGTTTTGCACTTCTGATTCCAAGAATTTCATCAAAACTTTCAATCGATCTTGGGCATTATCAACTCTAGTATTTTGGCGTTGCCAGGCACGCAAAATCTCTTCGGGTATAGAGGATTCGACGGGAGGAAATAACATTGCAGCGCACATTTCCGTGGTGACGCCTAATGATTCAAGAGCTCTCAAATGGTTTCCAACTTATCGTAAATCTGTGTTAAATTAACTTTCGACTTGCTGAGCACGAGTTTCAATAATTCCCGGACGTAAATTTCTACAAGAAGATCGTCTCGTCCGAATCTATTTTTCAAACTTTCAACTGATTTCGTGTAGTTTGCCGCCGTCGGCGGGTAACTGTTCACAACTTCGCTCGTTCTTGATTCCTTACACATCGATTGGATTAAATATTGGAACTTATCTTCGGTTCGAATTAGGGGGTCTTCGTGCACTTTCTCAAACATGCTCAAAAACTGCAACCAATTTTTTGGATCGCCGTTGAAACGCTTCAGCTCGAGTTTTGGTAGTCTAAATTTTCGCGAATTTTCTTGTGGAACGTTCACTGTCGAATTATTTTCACCATTTTCTTGGGTTACCGGTGTGGAAAATCGATTAATTGCAGCTTTTTCGACTTGAAAACTACTTTTATATTCATCAGCACTTGTATCTTTTGTCTTAAAATCCGCTTCAGAGCTATCCGCTTGTACCATATGTTCAAAAATCTGCTTGTTTGTTTCTTCAAGTTCAGAAGCTTTTTCTGAGAGTATTGCAAACTGAGCCGTTACCACATCGGCCGATGGATTTTTGTTTCCCATTTCAGCGTTCAGTTTGCCTAAACCTCTTGTAAACGCTTGTCTCTGCACTTTCCGAACTGCCTTGATATCGTTCATTGTTTTTCACGAATTAATACAGCTCCACACTAACTGAAATTTTCTTCGCAACAACACTAAACTTGTCCTGTCACGGTCGCCAGATATTGCAAAATCGTTTTAGGAAGAGTAATAAAACAACTCGCGCCTTAGAATGGAAAATATAAAAAATACTATTTATTCAAGAAATAACTAGGATAATCGTTAATTTGTTGTTACTCGGACGATGGATGCCAAGCGACTTCGTTCATTTATAAAATTGAAGCGCACACGTAAGATCAACGCATGCTCAGTCGCAAAAACTTGAAAAACTAAAAATCGTAAGAAACTACAGATAAAATTGGCCATGGCGCTCACAATATGATCTACATTTTTCAACACATTTATATGAAACCGCTATTTGCCAGACCAAAAGGGCAACAACGATATTGGAAATGACCAACCGGACAGATAAATGCCGTATAATGTTTGGATTATTCATTTGTTTTTGTTTGATGATAACTTAACTTTATATCTAGTAAGATAAATACAGATTTTACATATAGACGATGCAATTCTTCGTCAATCAATGGTGTAGGATTGTTCGCGATGAATAATTGCATTCAGCATCCGGTAGTCAACACTAAAACGAAATCCACCTGAGTTCTTTGTTACTATCACGACATGGCTAGCTATATTCGGATGTCGATGGTTTTATTATTTTGCGAGCAATTCTTTTATGACACGTTCTATTTCCGGTAGTATACCGTACGGTACACGATACGGTACTCGTCGAATAATTTTATCTCCTTTAACACTAATTGACATTTCTTCTATTGGGGTACACCCGATATTTGATAGATTATCGGAGAAACATTCTCTGTATTTTTCGATCATATTTCTAAGACGTTATATATCATGATCCGAAGTGCCTTGCTCCACTCTTATATTCCCTAATACAAAGGGTTTTATTTTTGTTGCCTTTGCATCTTTTGATCGATTTATGATATTCAACTGATTTCTCCCGTCATTAAAATAATTCAAACCGATTTATAATTCTTCTTCTTGTATACAATCGGGAACAATTAGGATTTCACATTTATTTTTAAAATCATCGATAATCATTTCTTTGGAAGTATTTCCTATAGCTCCCCATATCTATGAATGCTGTTATAATGGTACCTTTAATTTCTACATTTTTCATTAATGATGCCGTTAGTAAACATACGTTTCGTTTCCCGAATAATTTTGTTTTTTGGGACAATTATTTTTGAGATGGTTGACATCGCCACAGGTAAAACATTTTCTTTGTGTTTTCTTCGGACATTTCACCATTAGATGATCATTGATTCACAGAAAACAATTTTTGCTGATATCACTGTGGTTACGTTTCCTACGTCGACGTTCATATTGATCCTCGTCCTTAGAATAATTTATTTCAATCATGAGCTGCAATAGGGCCGGTAATTTCGACGGTTTTGCGGCAATAATCACACTCCTGGTAGTATACGATGTTATACCTTGAACGATATATTCTTGAATAGTCTTATCATCTAAGTCTATTCGACAAGCCAACTGGACCGTTCGATGGAAATAAGTTTCTATCGATTCGTTTTCCATCTTTTTATTTCGATATAGATTTCTTAGTATTTGTATCCGTTGGTTATGGTTAAAGAAATTCTTCTCAATTTGGTGCTTAAAATCTACCCATATTAAGATTTGTTTCTGTACCCCCTCGTACCAAACTTTTGCCGGACTACCAAGTCGCATGGTTGCGTTGATCATTTGACGAAGCTAACTCCATTGGTATACTTGTCTGAGATTCTCGATTCGTTTTATCCATACTGCTGTGGACAACGAATTGTTGTTGTCTGGATCAAATAGTGGCACGATTTTTTCTATTTCATTTGCTGACAAATGAATTCCTACATTTTCTTGCAGAGAAGAATTGTTGGATGGTGTCGACACATTTTTTCTGGATCCACTTCTTTGCCTACCTGACATTATTGTCTATTTATAATACTATACACTTTATAATATAACACTGTTACCACCCTCAAAATCAAGATATAAAAAGAAATTTAACACTAAATAAGATAAACGAAGGAAAAATTATGGCGATCTTTTATGATTTTATGAAAGTTATTATGAACACAATACGAATAAAAAATATTACAAAATGAAACAAAGGAAAGACGCTCAGACTGGGAATATAAGGAGTACATACAGTCATTGCATTGTTGTTTGTTTCTATTGCTTCTATTATTTTTACGAATTCAAATTCTATATAATTTTTTCTTATTTTCACCATAATGCTGTCTCCTTCGCTTAAATGCAAAGAACCTTTCACATAAATCGACTATAGTAACATTTATATAGGATTCATATTAGACCACCACAAACATTATACATGTGTTTAAATACATATATTTCATTTATTTATTTTTTGTTTATATATTATTACACATAGCTGTTTGGCATTTGTTTTGCTCGTCCATAATATACATAAATGTACTTACATTTAGCGATTAAACTATATCTGCTCATTGACGCTCTTTGTCTTCTCCTGCTTTTTTTTTTTTTTTTATATTTTCATTCTTTTAACAACGTACTTTTTCGCAATGGGTTGCTCAATCCCACTTCTGAAATTGTTGCATGCAAATCGTTGTATACCGATCGGAGTCCCTATTTTCGTTTTATGTACAATACAATTATCAATTATTGCCGATAATTATCTGATCCAGTTGTGTGCCCTTTTTTGACGAAAACACCGAGCTATACGTCTGATCAAATCTAACTATCGACTGACTTTTATTTTTATATCTGTCACTGAAATATTCTGCCTATTCCTACCTATCTCTTTCTAACTACACTATATTAACCCTGATTATATCCTTTTTAAATGTGTTTCGCCAAGTGAACGAGATTTATCTTGTCATATTGTACAACTGGACCATTCGATATGATATTTGCGCGATGCCAGCACCAGCAGGGACTTTGCTCACAGGCTACGTGGATAATATTCATTTCGTGTTCAATAAACTAATTTTCAATCTAAAACAATTTAAGATTTTCTCGAGAATGTGCGTATCTAGAGAGTTTTCATATTTATCACCAAAGCCACTATGATTTTTAGATGGACCTATTCTAAGACTACAAGCATGCTAAGCTATTTGAAGAGATTGGGCTTTTCATATGGTCAAATTGCCATATTTGTGAACACATGTAGAGTTTAGGGTTTTCCTTAGAAAGTCCATATCTTAAAATTTTCCAGATTTTTCTATAATGTTGGTCAACTCTGTGATAGTCAACTCGACAAAACTAACTCTGCGACTGTTGAATTGGCGACGTTCATCTAGGCGATCATAAACTCGGCGATGGGAGTAGCACTACAATTTAATATCCAACCGTATATCAACAAAATGCTAACAGAGAATGGCCGAGAAGAATTATCAATGCAGAAAAATGGATTAAATATTGATGTAGGTCCACAATCTAATAACGGACCGTGAAAGTTTATCGTCACGCGGTATACTTTAATATTCGACAATGATCCCATCATTTAATAATACCACCATCGCTATCAACCTTTTCACAACCGATATGGAATTTGCGTTTGCCCCAATATGTATGGTAATGAAGATGTTGATTGTGATGACGATGATAAAGATGCAGGTAATGATAATTTTGAAAATAAAGGTTTTGTACTGAAATATTCTGGAAAATGGAGATTTGCATTTTAATTTTAAAATTAACCCGCCCATTTACCAGATAATTTTCAAAAAGCAAAAGCTTTTTAAGCAAAAATTATTGTTTTTTTAATTCGACTCGCGCAAGAACCGTTTGTTGGCTCGAATACTGGACGATTTAAAACTTGGAAAAACGATGGTTTTGTGAAGAAGTAATTTATTTTGAGCAGCAAATGGGTCAATGAATAAAATCAAATTTTTGCTCCCAAAGATATTCAGAATCTTTTCTTACGGGTTACAATGGGAACTAACAACCCTTATGAGTCAAACACACTGGCCACGCTGAAGTCTTAGTTAACATGTTTTTTGGACATATTTCCAGTTCTGCAAAAGGATAAAAAAGATTGTACCTTTTACAGGAATATGAATCCCAACTGGTTACGACGATTTTGATTTAAATATTTATTCATTTAAAAACATTTTGGGATGCCCTATTTTGAGCATGAGCACATTCAAAATAAGACGCAGGTTTACAAAAATATATTTACCACATACAGACAAAACTTATCCACTTATAAACTAAGCTGCTTGCACAACGATATATTGATACAACCATTCCACCTTTATCACCTTCTTTGTGCCATCTAAACTGTTGAATTATTTGTTCTGTCTAATAAAGTTCCCGAATACATGAAAGGCGCATGCAGTTAAGGGATGTTATTGCAGTTTTGTTATATTTGCATTTATTTAGATTTTCAAAATACTTTTTTGTTTTTTTAGCGTCGCATAAGTTTTTGTATCCCAGGTTGTTGACTCCCACTTGATGGTGGCAGTTGAATAAATTAGGTAAATCGGCCAATTTTATACGAGAGCAAGAAATTTTGATTTGGCAGTGACGCGTACACCTGATCGTAATCGTTAAATTTGAGCACGTCGTGTCCTCCTTCACCTATAGAAACGAACTCCGTGTCATATCTTTCATTTTATAGCATTGAGAGCCATTCATAATTTTAAACATTTTGGGACCAATAGTTGTGAATGTAAAAAACTAAAACTGTTTTTGCTGCAAGCCCGGCTTAAAAATATTATTGCTTCTTAGGAACGTGTGTGAATACCTGGTTACACTAAATGTGCATTGGATAATCTGAAAATAATTTATAACCCCTATTTTCATCGTACGTTACGAATTTTTTCTAAACCTATGTTAAGAAATATTCTACCTCGAATCGTGTTGGCCATATTTCAGAAATTTATCACAAATAAATTTTATAATTTCCATTTCGATGTCACATGTTGTCACTTTAATCCTAATCTAACAAAAATGCCTATTGCCTAGTTCTATTAGTCGAATTTTCGGTGTAGTAAGCAATTGTCGAAATACAAAGCTAGTGAGATGTGATAGGCAGAATGGGCTATACAAAAGGAGCTGCTAGTAATTTTAGAAGAAAGAGGATATGCGCGATGATATGAATAAGACGAGACAGAATATGGTTGATTATTTGGATAATATACGAGCGTCAAGCCCGAGTAGATATAATATAGATCGATCTGCTAGCCGAAAAACTAGGAATAGGCACACATAGAAAACTCTATAAAAGAAATGTATATTTAATGCAATGGTTACCACTTAAATTAGTTTTTTTTTCTCTAAGTACTTGTTCAAAGCTATTCTATAGCAAGTGAAATTGTAGGTGCACTTTAGAAAGTCTATGGTCTGTTTTGAAAATTATACCGCTATAGCAACGTGCGATTTTCGCGTTAATTCGTGTTGATTCAAGCAAGTAATTTTTATCGTTAAAAAATATCTTTCTCATGATGATTGTTTTGAATAGTGGCTTTATTAATTTTTGGTAATGTTAGCTGAAAATTTGACAATTATAATTTGAACAATAATTTATTTACAAAAAATTTAAATAATAACAATAAAACAATTAAATAAATAAATAATATTGCCAACCAAATTATCTGTACATTTGATTTAGTTAGCACTTGGTTGTTGTAGTTGTGCTCTAAACGCCATAGCTTGAGCTTGATCGTCAATACTCCGCTGCCAGCCACCAGTATTATATGATGAATGACCATGATCTGCGGCCAGCACAACATGTTCACCATTTGTTGTCCCTCCACTTTGTTTCTTTAGGGCAGACTAATTCCATTTTATCAACAACATTATGAATCAAATTATACTTTACTTACCAATAGTGATAGTATAAGAGCAATTTTGGCGATTAGCATCGCAGCACCTGCTAAAAATGCCACTTTCCCTAAAGCTAGTTGACCTAATACTGCAGCAATTGCCATTGCGCCAACCATATAACCACCACCGTGTTTTCCAGGACCTTTCTTCTTTCGCCCTATAAAAAGAATTTTATTATATAAGTAACATTAAAATCAAAGCAGCTTTACACTAAATTATACCTTCTTCAATTTCCGCACTAAAATTTTCAATATTGTCATGAATTTGTCTACCATTATGATTAGCAAACTGTTCCGGTTTATTCGTAAAAATTGGAAATTTAATTTGTACTGATCTCGATTCAGCCAAATCCACCAACTTATGTTTCAATAATTCATCAACATTTTCTATATTTCGGGCCGAGGCATTTATTTGTCTTTCACTCCAATCCGTATTTTTATGTATCTGAATATAATCGTTAAGCTCAACTGTTTCATTCGTCCGTGTAAAATCATCCAGCAACATTATGGTTTGTTGCTTTAAACACTCGATAATTTCCTTGCCATACAAACAATTTTGATATCGTTGCAAAGCATTTAATTCTGGCGCACTTTTATCTGGACTATTAGTTGTATTGTAATAGTAATGTTTTGAACTAAATTGGCCATGGCCTGATATCGAAATAACAGCATTCCCATAAAATATATTCACTTTTATTAGTAATAGAATATAGAAATATTTTTTTAATAAATTATTCATTTTAGGTTAAACACTAACACTGCACATAATCCGGTAAAAATCACTTAGAACTGGGATGATCTTTGTTACTTATCCAAAAATGGAAACGAGAATAAATAAAATTTTGGTACGCGTAACGAATTTATATCAAACGAAATATGCGGTACACAGAAGGTAGGAATTTTTGTTTATGAAAAATTATTTCCACGGTTCAAGAATTTTTTTAAATTGCTTAATAGACGACAAGATGAAAAATAGAAATAATAACTCGTATCATATTCAGTCATGACTTTTTTTTTGTATTTTTAGTTGGTTCTTAAGTGATTTTTGTATTCGCATAGAAATATTATTCCAATTTCGTGTCTTTTTATATTCAATTAGGTATTGATGTTGTTTGTTTGACATAAAACTAGTAGAGGTGAACAAAACTGATTTACAGATATAAATGTTCTAGATACATGATTTGTGGTTTAAAAACGAAATTTTTGGAAATTTTTAGATTTTCATTAAGAAATTCATTTTGGAGTGGAGTGTTCTCTTCTATGCAGAATAAAAAATGTTAACGGCACGGTAAAAATTCTGTTTAACATAGAAAGTGATTTCGGTTGCTCCAAGATTGTCATAATTTAACAGAGTTTATTTTACTAAACCAAATCTTTCAAAAATTGAGATACCTAAAAATTTGTTTCAATTTCGGATGAGGAAGTTACTGTTATCATAAGGAAAAATATGCAAACTGACTTCAAAAAACTGATATTTGAGCAACCAAAAAGTATTTAAAGAAAAGAAGGCCGGGGCTTCTTAAATGAAATCTCCCGGTCTAATATAACGTAGGGCGCTTTGTAATTTTCTATTAGCTAAACATGAATCACCGACTCTAAAACGGAGAAAGACCAAAAAAAATGTTTGGTTTTTTGCCACAGGATGCCACGAATTCTTGATAGCGCTTTTTGTGAAAGCCATAATGAAATTATCAGGGCACAGGAGGTCCTAATATTAAACTCTCTATTATTGCAACATTTAGGAATAAGTCCGAAGCCTACATTAAAAAAAAGCAGCTGCTTCTCGCAAGGAAAACAGTTATGATGAAACAGTGAATTTAACACTTGTTTACTTTAAACCCTGTAGATCACCTGGATCTGAATGAAGAATTTCCGTTTTCCATTTAAAAAAAAACAGCACAGGTCACACCACTTGTATTGAAACAAATACGGGTGTTTATCTAGGGGCTAATAATTAGTAAGTATTTCTTCTTTCCTGTTTAAGATGTCGAAAAAACTGTAAAGCCATAATTCGCTTACCAGGAAGCTTAGCCTAACTACTTAACTGCAGCATTTTTTTTTTTTTTTTTTTATTTTTTTTATTTTTATTCTAAATTTTCTTACATAATTATATAATATATTAATTGCAGAGGTCAACTTTTCGTCTTACTTCTTTGTGTTGAAATTTTTTTTGTGGATTACATGTCATCTTTTTATTGTATATTATTTATATTTTTAAGGAAAATTCACAAAAAACCTTATTGGGTACGCTTAATAATTAAATTTATCTACTTACTCTAAATAAATTAGCTAATTTATACAAATGTAATTGTTAATAATCTTAATTGATATAATAATAAATTTATTTAGCGAAGTGCTGAGATCAACGGATTATTCGAAAATTTCAACTTATTTTGAAAACTGTTAGCTAGTTTATCAATAATCTGTTTAATAAATTCTATGTCTGACATTTCATGTAACCTTACAGTACTAAACCAGAAAGGTAGACTATGTATCATTTTCAATATCTTATTTTGTGCAACCTGAAGCTTAGAAATGTGTGTCTTAGCGCAATTACCCCATATAGGAGCAGCAAAAGTTAGGATTTGTCTGAATATAGATTTGTATATAATTATTTTGTTTTTTAAAGACAATTTAGAGTTCCTTTTAATAAAAGGGTATAAAATACGGTTATATGAATTAAATTTTTTAATCGAAGAATAAATGTGTTGAGAGAACGTAAGATTCTTATCAAGTACTACTCCTAAGTATTTAACCTTGTTATCCCAAGGAATGCTATGCCCATTTAAATCTATATGACGTTGAGGCAAGAAGTAAGATTTCCTTCTTTTAGTGAAAAAAGCAGCTTGTGTTTTGTTAATGTTTAGTTTTACCTTCCATTTTTTAAAGTATGAATTCATGAGATTAATACCAGACTCCAGGTTATTGATGATAGTCCTGGGGCAAAGATATTCGGTCATAAGAGCTGAATCATCAGCGTACATATATAATGAACAGTTAGCTGGGTGCAGTACGTCATGCATAAATATGTTGTAAATAGTTGGACTTAATACGGCTCCTTGAGGAACACCGGCGGGAACAGGAAGCAAATGTGAAAAAGATTCATTAATATTTACCTTGAATGATTTGTCCGCTAAATATGATTTAGTAACCCTTGTTAAATATAATGGCATTCTAATCTTTTACATTTTGTATACCAATGCATCATGCCAGACACTATCAAATGCTTATTCGATATCGAGAAGTACAATTCCAGATGATATTCTTAAGTTATTATTATTTCGAACGTCGTTTATAAGCCGAAACACTTGATGATTGGTTGAATGTCCGCAACGGAAACCGAATTGTCGTGGGGGTAAAATGTTATGGGTAGAAAGGTGATCATTGATTCTGTCCAGAATGGTATTTTCAAATATTTTACTAAAACAATTCAATAAACTAATTGGGCGATAATTTTCAAGTAACGAAATGTCTTTATTTGGTTTTGGAACGGGAACGACAATAGCGGATTTCCAATTCGTAGGAAAATAACTTTATTTAAAACACGCGTTAAAAATATACGTCAACAGTATGACTACTTGTTTAGGACACTTTTTTATAACCCTGTTACTAATGCCGTCATTTCCAGGACATTTTTTATTTTTTAACCGTCTAATAATGTTTTTAATTTCAACAAGTTTAATAAGACGGATGCTAGAATAATTCACCTCAGAATATGTAACAGAATTTATTGAAGATTTAACCTCTTCAATGGTATCAAGGTCACCTAGGCCACTGGTAATCAAATGGGATTAAGAAAATTGGTTCGCGATACATACACACTTTTCGTAATCATTAATTAGTAGTTTATCATTGGAAAGTAATGGAGGTAAAAAACGCTGTTTATTCTTAATGAGTTTAGTAATTTTCCAAAATTGTGGTGATGAAACTTCAAATTTAGAGAGGAATTGATTCCATCTCTCATTACGAAGTTCGATTATCTTTTGTTGAATGGTATTTTTCATCATTTTCAAATAAATTCTGAAGGCATTGGAGCGATAACGTTGGTATGTTCATCTTAATGAGTTTTTAATTTTAATAAGGTATATTATTTCGTCGGTAAGTTGAAGATCGTTCTTAACTGTATTGATCGAATATTTAGCGACTGAATCATTCACCGCATCCACAATTAATTTATTTAAATAAGCAATTTTGTCATCGATCCTACTAGAAGTACTTAGTTCTTCCATACTTTTTGAACTCAATTTCAGTTTAATATTTATCGAACTACGAGGGCCAGTTTGCCTTACTATAATTGAAATTTAGGTTTGGTTCAGTAGCAGTTTGAATTTCACAGTTGATTTGGGTAACGACAGCTAAATGATCAGAAGCCAAATCATTGCATACATTAATCGATGCGACAAGCCCAGGATTATTAGTAAGAAGCAAGTCTAAGTTCGAGGGATTTCCTTTTCTAGAGGATGGGTAATATGTATGTGTTGAAGGGTACTCTACAGAAAAATAATTCTTTGATAATTCATCATACAGCGTGTTACCAGTTTGGTTAGGTTTAAGGCATCCCCAAAATCGGTGCCTAGCATTAAAATCACCACAAATGAAAAAACAGGGGTCTGCTATACGAGTTAATAGCCTAATATCATTCCTAAAATGTACTAGGGTGCTTGGGTTTATTTTTTGCCTCGAGAAATAGCAGCTAGCAATTGTGAATGAGTTTCCGTTACATAAGACACTAATCCCTATAGCTTCGATTACTTTAGTATTAAATATATAGGAAGTAATGTATGTTTATTGTTTTTTTTAATAATGATACATACCCCACCACCAACTTTATCCAATCTGTCGAGTCTATAGCATTTGAAGTTGGAATTTTTTAAAATAACATCCGTAAATTTCAGCCATGTTTCACTAATTGATATAATATCGATATTATTAGTAATTAAGAAATTGAATGTCTCTACAATTTTATTTTTGAGCCCTCTGGCATTCCAGTGCGATATTTTTAAATTATTTTGACTGTTCATTACATTATCTAAAAGAAAATTCAAATATTAGTTGCATTTGTTCAATGGTAGTTTTATACTGCATTATTTTTGGCAGTAATTCACGAACGATTTCTATAATCTTATTCGGGGAAAACAGATTATTGGTATTTGGCTTTATATTGGGTTTTTCCCAAGATGTACTGCTATTATTGTTCACCGAAGAACCATTTCCAATAAGAGTGTTAAAGTTAACTTTAGGTGGCCGCAATCCAGAGAATTGAACATTATCAAATAACGGGGGACACGTTGCTCGTCTATTGAATGACGTTTTATTTTGACGAGTTTTGCTAACAATCCCGTTATATTGTATCTTCTTAGGGCGCATAGGGTGGTTACTGAGTGAGGTCCTTCGCAGTTGGCACATTTATATTTCGTTTCACGAACCGGTAGTTCCAATTTAGTAAAAGGACAATCGATGGTTTTATGAGCTGCACCACACATCATACATTTAGTACCCATGTGACAGTTTGAGGTACCGTATCCGTACATTTGGCAATTACGGCATTGTGTTGGTCCGTATCTGCGTGGGAGCTGTCTTTCCCACGGTACAATAATGTTGTAAATGGATCTTATCTTCCTTAACTCACCCAGTTTAACATCTTTTTTGTAGTAAAACATATAAATTTGACTATTAATTTCTTTTCCTTCAGTAGACTGTTTTAATTTCTTTATGTTAATTGGTTTGGGAATTTTCTCTTCATTTAAGATGTTGTTTAGCTCACCAAACTCAAAATCAGGTAAACCCTTAAGAATTACTTTGAAAGGTTTGTCTTCTGCTTTTGCATAACAAAAAAAATGTATATTGCTATTTTTCAGGTAGTTTATTACCTTGTCATAATCATCCGTTGTTTGGCAAAACATTTTACAACCAATCGATATAATTTTATAATTCACTTTTTTATTCAATGAAATTGAGTTTATTTTAGGTTGAAGGTCATTCAGACTGGTATTCGCAACAGTTATTGGCGGTATTATAATTGTTGATGAAGTTTTACATATAATAACCTCGTCTTCGTCATTAACTTCATTTAAATCTTTATCGGGATTTAAACTACTAAACGTATAGGCAGAAGGGACCAATTTAGAATTGCTCCCAAATCTTTTCGGTTTCGGTGTATTATCCATATCCGCACTTGGAGGGCGCCTTGTAACCTTAATTAAACCGTAGAAAACTATATTATTGACACTTCACACTTTATATGTAATTATTATATTTTTTATTTTTTATTTATTACAATTATATTTAACGTATTTTACACAATAAACTTGGAAGAATAGCCGTAAATTAAACTTCAATATTATTGATACAAATTAATTATGATGTTTACTCATCAAACAATACTTATCGAATGACCTAACTGCAGCATAACTTTATACTGTGAACACTTTGAATCATTGGACGTATGCTTTAGTATAAGTAAGAATATAACATTAGCATTAACATGATTTAGCAGGTTTTACATGTTATACTATTCAAAAACAGTTTATGGGAATTTTTATGCGACACTTTGATGGTTGATCCGATTTTACCGGTCCTAAACAGGTAATGTTTAACATGTTCCCTGCTGGTGTACCAGTGGTATGTCACGATGAAAGGCACTCGCAGTTGCCAGTGAACCACCGGTATACCACACTAAATAATGCAACAAGCGGCCGGTGACCACCGGTATACGACTCCTTATAATACTACTAACGACCAGTGATCACGGGTGTATTATGCAAAATTATTTGAATTGAGTCCAGTGGCCACCGGTATACCACCATGAAAATTAGTCCCTTTAGCCAATGTACTCCCAGTATACCATTTTCAAATCAAATCAATGCAGCCAATGTACCATCTGTGTACCACGATAAATATTGTTTTAACGGCCGCTGTATCAGCGGTAAACCACGGCATTACGAAATTATAAGAAAATTATTTATTTTGAAAAATAATAGTTATGCCAAATGGGGCAGTAAAAATAATAAAAAAAAATGATTTCGCTTTATTCGTTATGAAAAAAATGTTTTATTTACAGATATGGGCTATTAGGACACTGCTTGCAATACGTATTAACTCTTTTAGCTTTATTTCGAGCCTGTGTTGGCCCACTATTCCGGTAAATTTCTTGGTAACAGACCGTGCATGGCTTTCTGTTTAATCTCCTATTCATGGATTTCTGGTCTATTTCCACAAGACGATGTTTAGAGCCCACAAGTTCTTTATTCAGTTCGTCATTGTATTCCTCATTGAAAATTGGTGAAGATTGAGTTAATGCTTTTATAAGCTCAACTCGATATTTAGCCATTGTTAACCGTTTTCGTAATGGGTTTTGTATTTTAAATAAAATAAATGAGTTCACCACACTGATATTTAAAAGTAGCTCTAGAGAGAGAGAGATATCAACCCCTTGTTTGCTATTGTTGTAGTTTATGGGTTTTTTGTTGTTGTTTTTCTCTTTCCCGAAATAACTTCTAATCCCTTTTATCTCTCCATTTTCCTACAACAATTCCATCACGTTTTTTTGCAAATAGTTTCGCCGATTACATTACAAATATATGTATTTATGATTTTAATTAAAAATATTTACAAAATTGTGTTACCTATTTTAAATTTAGGAAATTGTGGTATGCCTTTTCGATTTTTTCGAAGAGTTCCTTGAACATGAGTCTCTCTTTCCAGACAAAAAGTTGCCAGTTTCAACGAAGTGCGGAAATTATCCACGGTCAAAGTTCTACCTGCGTGGAAATTTTCCCCCATTAAGTCTATGCGAATTTGCGTTGACACAGAATGTTCGAAGCTCGCGTTTTATTTTCTTTCCCAGCCTAAATTTTAAAATCGAACGTGTTCCCATTCGTATTAGTAACTTTGAACAGTTTTATTCCATATTTACTGGCTTTGACTGGAATATACTGTTTAAGGCTTAATCGGCCTTGGAATCCAATGATTGATTCATCTATTAACAGGTCGCTGTCTGTACTTAAATGCTTCTTATATTGGAATATACCAATATCTCTTTATTTGTCAATTTTATGTGTTTTTGACAACTTGGCGGTTTCGTCGTTGTTATCCGCAAAACGTATAAATCTGATTAAAATTAGGAATGTGTTGTGGGCCATAATTTTTGTTACAAAAGCTTGTCGTAGAACATAATCCTTACTCCAGTATTCACTTAGTTCTAGTAATGGTACTACACCCATAAATATAATTAGCCCCAACAGGTTTTTTATTTCAATTTTATCCGTATCATACCATTGACTTAATCTGACACTTTGGTGATTTGCTATGTAAGATTGTGCATTTAAATTTGTCTCTTTTATAATCATGTCTAGGATGTCATCGGTCAAGAAAAGTAAACAAAAATCTATAGGTAAAGTTGATTGTGGAGGTATCATGAATTTTTTCAGAGTGTTACCATCAGCATTTTTCCAAAATGTGGCTTTTGAAGTGCTTTTATTATTTTCCGCTTCTTCAATTTCCATCTCATCTCCAGAAATATCAGTTATGTTTTCAGAATCAGATGTTTCAGAGTCTGTGTAATTTCCCGGAATATATTCGTCAAAATCCGTTATATCACCACAGTTATAATCTGATTCATTTTCGTCATTTTAAAACAAATCAATGTTATCTCTAACTCCAACATATCTAATGAATTTTATTATCACTATATAAATATGTTTTATATATCAAATATTGTACCCACCTACGTCTCTAAGCCACTTTATCTTCATTATCTTCATCATCACAACTAAATAAATCAGGAGACGCCATTCTAAGATATCGCATGTACCAAAATATTGTGCTCACTTGCGCCTTTATATCAAATTATAACGTTTTCACTTTCACCAGTATTACAAATTCACTTGTGTTTCGAGCAAAAATAGAATAAATACTGATGTACAATATTGTGTTAATATAACGCAGCTGCTTGTTTATTATTCGGGGAATTCTCTTTATATATTCACTCGTATTATAGGAAATAATGAAACTCAAAACTAAATAAAATTTGTAAAAAACCCAACCGGCAATCCTTACAAATAGACAAACACATTTTCTTTTGTGTATCTTTCCAGAGGCCAATGTACCATCGATATGCCACACTCAAAATGGATTTGAGAAATTCACACTCCAACTTTTTTGTACGTAAAACATATTTTGGAATATCGAAAGTAAATTTATACTATAAAATGGCAACCGGTGGTCCACTGGCCTCAATTCAAATAATTTTGCGTGGTACACCCGTGGTCACTGGCCGTTAGTAGTATTATAAGGAGTAGTATACCGGTGGTCACCGGCCGCTTGTTGTATTATTCAGTGTGGTATACCGGTGGTACACTGGCAGAGAACCTGGTAAAGTAAATCGAATCTAGATACCGTCTTTTAAATTTGGTATGTAGTAGAAAAGAAACAAGAAGAGTTTTAATCGTCAGTAACTGATAATACTTTTTATTTATAAAAAGCTAAGTAAGATATAATGCGATGTGAGCTTCGGTAAACAATGTCCTTCGTTTCAACAAAATTATGTGGGTCCTGATACTAATTAAAATAGTCGACCAATATGGCTTCACTTTACAAAACTACCCAAAACCAACTAATTATGGAATCAAATTATTGTTTAGGCTTTAATAGTGGCCGATATGAGGAGTAGTCGTGTTAGGTTTTTCATGCAAAACAAATTTGTCAGGGGATTCTTCGGGAACGAGTTATCGAAATATAAACCTGAGATAATCAAAACCGTAATGCATACTAGGGAAATCTGAGTAAAATGTGACATTAAACTGTTTGTTTTTCGTTTTTGATATAGTATCTATTTCCCCGTAACTGGCGACTTTCATTCAATTAAAACAAAAAAAAAACATTTCAATGGATTTCAACAAGTTTAACAAGTAGTCTTATAGACGTCCACACAAGTTTGTATGACCCCCGTCATACCGTTAGGGTTTCATTATTATTTTAATGCACCTAGAATTAATCAAATTGTTCCAAGTGATAAGTATCCTGTTAAAAGAACTACTGAAATCGTAGCGCGAATTTAATCGTAAAATAAGTGAAATGGACTACAGTGAATGTCTGAGTCATTATTGAACAAAACTTTTGTACATTTCTCGGACGTCGATACGCTACCTTTTGCTGAAGGCAAAATGAGCTCTATAGAGATCAAGAGTATGAACATCATACGTCGCTCGGTGGTCATTTTCGAAAAATGCACCGGTTCTAGGAAATTCGATGAGGATGAAAATTTTCAGAATTTGGAGAAAATACAGTACAAACTGCCTTGAGGTAAAGGTGCGGTACACTGAAATTTGAACACTTAGAAATGGTTCGTGATTTCATTCGACAATCTTGCATTATATTTTAGCACACCATTGCTTGATAAAATCGTTCAGTTTCAGTAAAAAGTTGAGAGGGGTTTTCAACGGGTCGTGCAAGATCTTTACCGGCATATTATCCTCAACAGTATTTTGCACTCAAGGACCTAAAATTGAAGAAGAAATATGTATCATTTTCTTGCGGTTTTTGCTTTACCTTGCTTTTTTTGAATAAATTTTGGACTAATAGTTACACAATATCGTAGCCAATTGAGTCTCATTATCGCGAGAAATACTTAAAAATCTACGACCAAGGCGTCTACTCTTTGGAATTAGTATGGCAATCTCCTCTTTAGGTTCCGTTTTGGTAATCACTCTGTTTAAAATATTTTAACGGAAGTTTGGAAGCTAAAAAAAACCAATCACCATCGATGCAAAGTAGCGAAGAACAACTATGTATTACACTATTTATTGGTTTTGCCACGAGGGTTAAAGTTTGTCTGGAGTTTGTTTATATTAAAGGACCTTTCAACTGAAATGCCCATTTGTTTTTGATAATGTTTACGGACGACCAAGAAATGGTTAAATAAATTTGTTCAAATTATGCGACTAATTTTAAGGGGACAGCCAATCATCTGATCGGAGTGAAACGTGTAATGGAGGGTGGAAGGGCAAGCTATCTGACAAGCTTCTTGAGCCCCATTTAGTAAAAAAACAAGTAGGAGCCATTAACCCATGGTCATTTCTTGCATGGTTGCCCTCCTTCGGCCTTACCCGATTCGGTGCGATAAAAACATATATCCTGCACGCTTATCCCTAACGAATAGAACTGCGATCCATTAGAGCTGAATCCCTTATTAATCCATCATTCGCATCGAAAAGGGCTACAATTGCCTGTAACACAAATTCATGTTATAAGAAAAAAAAAATAAAAAAATTTGAATATGCCATAATTCATTTATATTACGTGTTTACGTCGAATACACAGCTCAAGCAATTTTCAAAAATCAAATTTGTAATTTAATTTTTCAATTTTCAACACTGTAGGATCCCGTTGTTTGAAACATAATTCATCTACTCGTACATAGGTATTACCAAATTTTAATGTTCACAACATTCCGGAAACTTAAGAGGAATCTTTCTGCCTTGAATTTTTACTATCGTTTCAATATTAATATTCTAGAGAAATTAATTATTTCTACTTTTCCGACGTTACGATGGAGGCTATTTACATGCAAATTGTGAGACGAAACAAAAAAACATTAAATGAAAATTAACGATAATATAAATTTCACTTTGAGTCGTTTCGCGGAAATTATTTATTAAAGTGAATTTTGTATATGTTCGTAACATCATCTAATATTATGTTTCGTTTATTTTTATAAATTCTCCAGCGATAAACAATGGTACTTGCCGAGATGAAATTGCAAAAATTTGTATATATTGAATATTAAGGAATAACAACGTGTGTTGTAAAAAAAATGTATTCGCTTTTTTCAATTCTAGGTATATCTTTATACGTATAGTGCTTTAATGATTCCTATCTATATTTGAGTTATTCCGCGAATTAGTTTTCGAATTGCCACGTTATTGTTTTAGTCCCACTTAATGAAACGTCCCAGTAACAGCAATACGAACAGTTTAATACTGATTCAATTTTCTATTCTGAAAAATGTAATCAGTTCATTCATATTGATTCTTCTTCAACCGATCTAAAAACTACGTCTTCACTCCTTTCCAACTAAACATAATTGATGTACGGCGTTTATTTTTTAACATAGGAAACTATACCTGGAAAAAACACAATGGTAATACTAAAAAAACAAACTTCTTAGTAAATTTTCTAGTCCCTAATTCGATACCCAAAGTGTCGAAATAAACGAAATTTACTTTTGTGAAGTTATCTCAAGATTTTATCCCAGTAAATGAAAAAACTTGAATCAGGTAACCCTAGAAAAGAAATTAAAGCCATATTTAATATTACGTAAAGCTAGCCCAGCCCATGATAAGCAATAAAATAAAATCCACACACATGTTTTTAATGATTTAAACTGAATAAAACAT
Source organism: Tipula vernalis (assembly GCA_958295665.1). NCBI lineage: Eukaryota > Metazoa > Arthropoda > Insecta > Diptera > Tipulidae > Tipula > Tipula vernalis. The sequence continues at coordinate 369,487,224 of OY282558.1, forward strand.
AAAGTAATTACAAGATTTAACTAATACTTAGCTTAATTTAGAAAATATTTCATGTAAATCGTATTGTTCCAAGTGCGCGAAATATATCCATAGGCTGAAAAGTTTCATTAATTTTTATATTTTATTAACTTATAAATATTACAGAAACATCTGTCAAGCAGTGAGACCTATGTACACCACGGTGAATAAGTCTATATATAGCACGAAGTTAACTCTCATTAAGTTGTGACATTATTTTCAACAATTGAACAAATCAACATATAGTACCAAAATGGTTCACAGAACAAAAATTTGGCCGACAAGATTATGAATATAGAAAGCAATTTGTTACGTATCCAACTCATGTAGCTAACTTCGTGGTTTAACATTTTTTCACCAGCAATGTAGCATGTCCTCATAGTTTTATTGTCAATTTAAAACAACGAGCGAGTTCATGCTCTACTCACAAAAGATTTATGTGCAAACATTTATGTATAAATATTAATTGAATCATTTCAAATCATTTCGAAGAGATTGAGAAACATAAGCATAAAGGCGGCTGTTGTTCGCTCATTATTTAAACTACAGTATTGTTCGAATTAATGCGAACACAGAAAATTAATGAAATAAATTATTTAATTATAAAAAAATGTACAAAAATAAATGTTATAAAGATATTCGTCCACCTTTGGCTTTAATAACATCTTACATACGTCTGGGAATCGAATCTATTTAATTGTCGCAGTTTTCTTTTATTTTCGGATCCTGGAACCAAACCTTGATATCAGCTTCCACCATGTTGTGCACCGTTATACAGTCAATTTTCCAAACTTTGCCGGTGTATATCCAGATCAATCGTGGCATCTAACATTTTCCTTTGTGTTACTAAGTAATTTCCGTTGTAGTATAACTTTGTACTTCATGCCATTCAGGCACGGCTCAGTTTATAGCATAACCCAAAAAAAAAAAATGTTCATGTTCACCTTATTTCAAACAATACTCTATGTTACAGTTTTTGTTCATAAAGTTAATAAATTATTCTATTTTGCATTTCGAGGACGAACCTTAAGCAACAAAGTACAGTTCTGTTAATTTCATCATGTACACCTGCCATATACGCTATAAAATATATCATTTCTCATACACGACAGTCTTGTTCAAGATTCCTTATTAGCAGTGAACGGTCACGGCAAACTCGCTGAACGTAGCAAAACCGCATTTCTTTTTCACTAATCAATTTGAAATAAATTAAATTGAGCGATTTTATTAGGGCTCAATGTTGACCGTAAAATCATTAGGTAGCACCAAACCCACAACCAAACTCAACAACAGCATGAGAATACCGATTAAACAATTTTAAAATTATTATTTATTTTGTATCAATGTACATATATGTATGTGCCATTTTCCCAGCTCGATATTTCCATTTCTTTTTTTTTTTGAGTCACTTATGTGATTTTCACAGAGCATTTACAATGAAAAAACTTTTTACGTTTGACTTACAGGTTTGTAACTTAACGAACAAAAATTTTTGTTCTGTCATTTTCAAAAATATTTGCTGCTGCCGCATATAAAATGAAGTTGTTTATTGCATGTGTATGCGTAGATTTTGTGTTGATTTTTGGTTATATTTATTTTTCTTTTCTGGTTGATATTCACACATATGGTACATCCAATATTATTTGTTCGGCACACTTGTTTCCGTAATATGATTTCTATACAATTTTTTACTTACAGCTGCCGGTAAAGATGGGAATGGGTACGAAGGGCCGAATTTCAAAGGGCAGAATGCCGAAGGGCCGAATTTCATAGGGCCGAATGCCAAGAGGCCGAATGGGTCGAAGGGCCGAATGTGTCGAAGGGCCGAATGGGTCGAAGGGCCGAATGTGTCGAAGGGCCGAATGTCGAAGGGCTGAATGTCGAAGGGCCGAATGTCGAAGGGCCGAATGTGTCCAAGGGCCGAAAGTGTTAAATGGCGTCGTTATACGAGCGGTTATACTACTAAAGTAATACATACTCGTATGTGTATACATACATATATATTCCATTTATATTGATATAATAAAACTTGGTTTTGGTAAAATACCTATTATGTAGAAATATATTTTCACTTGATAATACCAAAAGGAACGCAAAATATAAACAACCTCAATTAATGCAATATTTTTGTCGATATAATATCCAAAGATTAAATATAATAAAATACATAAATTCATAAGAAATTAATTTATATTTGACAAAAAAAATTATCAAATATTCCTTAAAACAACAAATTTTAAAAATTATATTTCTAAACACAAAACAAAAAAAAGGCCCTTCGACCCATTCGGCCCTTCTATATTCGGCCCTTCGACATTCGGCCGTTCGACATTCGGCCCTTCGACACATTCGGCCCTTCGACATTCGGCCCTTCGACATTCGGCCCTTCGACACATTCGGCCCTTTGAAATTCGGCCCTTCCACATTCGGCCCTTTGATATCATTCTTAAAGTTGTTTTCACAGCAAAAAAACGTTTTTTTTCTTGTGGTAACTTAGTGCGTTTTATGGAATAACGTGAATCAAAATATCATAATAACTTTTATCATTTTTCATAAGCTTAGTGTTAATTTTTTTTTTGACTTATATATCTACTTATTGTACTAGATTGCCATAGTTTAGTAGGTTAGGTTAGGTTATGTTGGAGTGGCTGCTATGCACTTAGACCGGTTACGGTTTATTGTGATACCACAGAATATCTCCTGTTTTACCCCTATTGGAACCATTTCGAGCTACTTATGTAGCGTAAGGCATTCCGCACTTTACTGTTTTCGAGATCCGAGAGGCAGTCCATCCTGAACTTACCCAAGTGTTTGTGCTTTATGAGAGCCAATGCTGGACACGAGCAAAGGAGGTGGACCAACGTCTCGGAAACGGAAAGGATCAAAATTACTCGAGATATTATGAAATAGATGAATAAGTGAACAGGGGTGGTGTCTTTTGTGATGAAAAGAAATTTAATGTAACTAGCCCCAAGGGTTACAAATTTTACAACCATGATTTGAAGAAGAATGAAGTTATTTTGTTGCGTTACAATAGCAGAAACATTGGTATTATTACATAGGTAGCTGTAATCTAATACGGAATGATTCATTTCCAATTTAGAAAAGTGATTGTTAATGGTGGTATTATTAAAATGTGCTACAAGCCCGCAGTTTTCGACCCGCGTAAGCTGATTTTGCAGCAAGATAATGCACCAACTTTCCAAGATAACACACCAATATACTGTTTCAATCTCAAAATAGTTAAAGTAGAAAAGTCTACGAATTTCCGATTACCGAATAGCTGGCCAAAATTCTCAAATTATCTACTCGGAGAGTATTCTCTAACCCTTATTCGTCAAAAAACCTAAATTTTAGGAAATTTTGATTTGTTTCTTGTTTTGTTCATTAGTATCGGCCGTAAATTTGTATTTTAAAATGTGCATAAAAAATCGAGGGCCACCTAGGAGGGCTGATTTTGATTTTATTGTATAGGTAATACAATTAACTGCAATCTCTAATGCGCTTGATGACAGAACTCTACAGAATTCTATTACTTTTCCATATATATACACTTTTTTTAACATAAAATTTATAAAACATAAACAATAATTCTTTCCTAAACCCTTAACGAAGCAAAGGCCTCGCTGAGAGAACAAAACGTAAGGCCTCAAATAAGAGGACATGTGAAGTAGGGCTTGGAGATAAACCGGTTTCCGAACAAACTGGACCTGCAATTTGATATGCGTCTTGGGAAAGGGATCCTGAAATGATTTTTGGGTGAATTTTTTGAATATGGCCAATTACGATGGAACTTGGCTGTTCCTTAACCGATTACAAAGAAATTTAACATCTGAGCTAGAAGTGGGACTCTAAAATGAATTTTGTATAAAGTCCTAGAATATGGCGAACTAGGATGGAACTTAAATATTCTTTAATCAACTGTGATGCAGTTCGACATGGGCGTTAGAAATGGCACAACAAAGATTTTTATCTGAGGTTCTGAAATATGGCTATGTAAGATGGAACTTGGCTATTTCTGAACCGATTTTAGTGAAATTTAACATCCGCTATGGAAATGGGATTTTAAATGATTTTTAGATTAAGTTCTGCAATATGGCCAGCTAAAATAGAACTCCTTAACAGATTATGATGAAACTCAACATGCATTTCATGTTTCAGAACTTCATCCAAAAATCATTGAAGCATATCAAATTTCACTAAAATCGTTTACGCAAAAGTCTTGTTCCATCCTATTTGGCCATATTCCTGAATTACGTCTAAAAATCATTTTTGGATCGGTTTTTATCGCAGTTTTTAAATAAATATAAAATCCCTAACGGGTGACGAAGCTACTTATCATAGTTTAACTTTTTACACCAGAAAATATCCAATCAAAATGTCATAGTTTGAAAATTAAAACGCAGAGGAAAATTCAATAATGTCAACAAACCAAATTAACAAACGAAATTATTTCTAAAGTTTATTGACGAAGTTATTGAATGCTTTACCTAATTTAACACTATTTTTTTTTTCTTTATTTTAAATAAAAAAGTTACAATGTATCACAATTCATTATTATTGGAAATTAAAAAATACAAAACCAAATAAAAGAAGTGATCCACACTAGTGAAATATTTAACATTATATTTGTCCACATCAACATTAGCTATCATTTCTGCGAAGAGTGAACTTTTATAAAAATCATGACCTTTGCTAACTATCAAGTTTGAGTTACAGAGGAAATTCAAGTCTTTCCACTTTGCTACTGATATTGGTAGAGCAGCGTTGTACGAGTAGTTTAAAGTTAGTATGAAATTATAAAATGTTTCAGCATTTTTAAAGCCTTCTGACCTTGACTTTGCTTTCATTGACTGTCACGATTTGCTGTTCCAAATTATTCCAATCAGTTTTATATCAAACAAATACTTGATAACCACGTGAATACCTTAGTTCCTTCAATTTCGATATTTAGAAATGCGTATGAACAATATTTGTTATTTCGCAATGGTTTGAAATTATGTGTAATAAATAAAATCTATTTTTCAACGAATCATGAAGCTATGGTTAAAGAATGAGATCAAAATGCTGTATACAAAAGTCAACAGATTAACGATAGAAGTGTACAATCTACAATTACGAATTGCTAGAGGTTTCCATTATATAGAATACGCCGAAATATTAGAACGTATCAGTGAGCTACTAGAAACGAGATTACAGCCCAAGAGATATACCATAAAAAGGAAGTTAAACGCTTTGGTTACCATTAGAAACAACATGGCAAATTCTTCGTCGAACGTACCAACTACAACCCATCAATCTCACCATATGATAGAGAACCACACCACAGATTATTCAGTTACATCAAGTTGATATTAGGAGTATAGTAGTTGACGAAATTGGTCAAAGTCCAGCTACACATAGTGGCAAGAAAGAAACTGCCATCAGGATAAGGGATAAAATAAGCTGCAACGATGGGGTGATTGTTGAAGCAGACAAAGGGAATACAGTCGTAATAATGAGCGGAGAAATCCGACAAAATAAAGCAATTAAGCCAACAATCCCGATAATCAAAAGCATGCCCAAGATTCATAAGGTTGATGTGCCAATGAGACCGATCTTAAGCTTCACATCTGCGCCAGCCTACAAGATTGCAAAACATTTAAACAAATGGCTATATGACATTATTTGTATGGAAAATGACCATTTCGTCAAAAATATTTTGGAACTGGTGGACAAAATTTAGGAAGTCAACATACCAAGGAATGGAAAGTTAGCATCTTTTGATGTTATAAATATGTATATGAACATTCTAGTAGAAGAAACGATAGTAATTATACAAGACGGCTTCTGACGGAGAAACGGATTGATGCAGACATCATAAACGAGGTTATCGCGTTATTGAAAGAAACCATATTGCAAAATTATTTTAAGCACGAATTCTATATTAAAAAAAAAGGTCTACCTATAGAAAGCCCATTATCCGGAACTTTGGGGCCAACATATTTTTAAATCATATTGAAAACACGTATATTTTGAACGATATAAATCAATTTTTCGGAAAAATCCAATACTGGCATAGGTATGTGAACGACATATTGATATTGTTTACTGTGACTAGCAGACAGTTGAATCAACTTAATAATTACTTGAATGGTACCCACACAAAATTCAAATTCAAATTTGAAATTGAAATTAATAAATCTCTTTGGACCTAACAATAAAGAATAATCAGAAACATAAACTCCAAATTTTCAGAAAGCCTACACAAACGTGTCAAACTATTCACCAAAAATCGCATCATCCGTATCAACAAAAGATAGCAGCATACCGCCACATGATCCATACGCTAAACAGTATTCTAATGTCAGTTGAAAACTACAAAGTAGGGCTGAGGAACATTAATTGCACCGCTCACAAAATGGATACCAAGCGGCAGAAAAAAAATTGGAAATTGGAATATCGGGAGTTTACCAGTCTAAATAGGGATGTTAATGATAAAAAATATAAAAGTATGAATTGTATTCATGCTAGTAAAAAAATTAAAAATGTCTTTTAGCATTTTGGTTCAAATATGGCGAATAAAACAAATAATAACGGAGGTTTACAAATTATGTTCAAATTGTCAAGCATTTTCTTTAGGACAAACGGGCCGATCCTTTAAAGAGAGATTTAGGGAGCATGTTAAATCAATCGGCAAAATCAACCCTGAGTCAAAATTCGCTCAGCATATAAATTCTACACCACATATTATACATGTTTTGAAGTTCACCTTGTATACCGAAAAGTTGTAGCTTCTTAAAATTTCGCTTATAATACAAAGTCAAAATTTCCACAATTCGGTCACGTAAAGCTTTTTGGTATTTTGTAGGTTGTACACAATTTTCTACGTTTAAATAACACGCTAATTCACTTTCCTCATTGTCAATATTTTGATTTGTAAATGAAGAGCAGTCACCGTTCTTTCTTTAACATAAAAAAATCATTTAGTAAAGCTATTATTGAAGATATGATTATACTGCCGCTTTGTTGCAGGAACTACCCCAGAATTTTTCAGTTCAATCCACAAAATACACTACTCAAAAAAATTAAAGGAACAAACAATTTTTTCAATTTTTTAGTATTCTCTGAAGAGCTGTATCTTTGTAAAAAACGATCATACAGGAATAAAAAAAGCATTTAAAACCTGTTTTGAGATTTTTATCAAAAAATTTTTGTAAGATACCTTACAATTTAACTACTATTTGGTCTCTTAAAGTCAATTTATTGCTGAGATATCTGACTTTGAATGAAAAAAGATCCTTCTGCCTTTGGTCATCGATATCTCGGCAATCAATGGTTGCTAAGTAAATTTTACGACAGATTTAAAAACTTGAGTAAATTTTCAAAAAGAATCTTTAATGATTATTGGAGAAAAAACTGTTTCACCCTCAACACTAATTTGAAAAATTACATAAATGATTTTTTACCATTTTTCTGGACATATTCATCAAATTTTTTATAAAACAAAACAGTGATCATCAAAATAAAAAAAAAAAAACGAGCAAGTTCATGCTCATCTCGCAAAAAATTTATGTGAAAATATTTATGTATACCATATATACCTGTTGAATCCATATCAAAGTATTTCGATGAGACTGAGAAACTCATGCAGAAAGACGGCGATAAACGGGCAGATACGTGTTGATGCTTGGGTGGAATTTACTATGAAACGTACTATGAACCGCTGTGTTCAAACCCTTTCATTTAAAAAAATTAATTATTGTGTAACTTAATGCGTTATCTATTGCTTTAGAATATTTACCTGACAGCTCTTGTAGTTATATATTTTCATTACTTTGTAGCTCTTTTGCTTGTTCGTTAATACTGTTTTGACATTCTAGATTTGCACAAAAGACACATAAATATAAAGGGAAGAGCAGGCATTTTTCGTGCTAAGTGGTTTTCTGGTGATTTCCTAGCTGATACATTCGAAGAGCCGCCACCAGTAAAATCAGCATCTAAAATAATCTTTAAAGAAAACTTAAAGGAAACGGTAAAAACCTAACAGATCATCTGTAGCATTCGGTAGCATTTTTACTTAAGGGAAGGGCTTTGACTTTCGAGTCAGGCAGTCTTGTTTTTATTATTTTTCTTCAAAAGAAAATTATTTTGTATTATTTAATTTTAAATTCGCAATATATGTATCTATCCCGGCGAATTGAGGTATATTTCCTGAAATGGCGGAACCTTTTGGAGGATAATCTAAACTGGCTGAATTTTAGCACATACTGGAAAATTTGTATACGCTCTTTAAGAAGACCGATAAGCGATTTTTAAATATGCAATTAAGAGCTGAACTGATATTATTATGCCGTTAACTCCCTGTTTTGTTCTGACAACCCATTGCAAATGAGCCCAGGCTCAAAATGAGGTGTCTTAAAATTTATGTAAACCAATAAATAAATAAATAAATAAGGTTCTCATGAAACTCGATGTGGAATAATCAAAATTAAAATTAATAAATTAATATTAAAATCATTATTTATAAAATAATAATAAAAGTCATAGTTACCGTTTTTTAATATACTATTTGCTGCCATTTGCCCAAATAAATCTCTACACGTCGCTCTTACTTATAAAAATACACGAATCGTTTACATTAAATAGTAAAATTTGCGGGAAACAATTTCCATTGTGTTTCAAATTCAATTTCTATTTTAAAGTATTACAAATTGATTTTCGTTTACAAATTTATCTTATTTTATTAGAAAAATCATAGGCAGAAAAAATAGTCAGGCAGAAAAATCATCATTTTTCATATCAGAGGCGGAATTTTACATTTTTATCTAAATATTCAGAAAAACTGTGATAAATCATTTTATGTTCTACTTAATAATATTTGTTATAAATAAACTAAGACAAAATCAAACAACATAGTACCCCAAATTTCACGATTTTAAACGAACAAACTAAATTATATCAAAAAAATTGTTATGATTATAACTTCCTAAATATTTATAGCTAGAGAGGTGAAATTTTCAAAATTTGTCTGTATTCATTAGAATTAGTAACTGGCCAAATAAAAATAAACTATGACAATTTGACTAGTAATAGCCTGAATATGTATTAAAGACTTAAGGAGAGTTTCAGAAATTTAATCCGTTGAGACGTATCTGGAGGTCTTTATGAGATACGTTGAAGGTGACCAATACAAGGCATTTAATTTAACTTTCTATTACTGGTAATTAACTCACAGGCTATACAGAATAACATCTCCCAACCCTGTACTGAGGAGTACCCAATAGCATTTTATTTCACCAAGAATAAAACAGTGGATGAGTTAGTGATATGGGTTTGTATTACCCAACATTACTTTACTGACATTTTTATTTATATTTTTTTTATAAATTGAAGTTACCAATGATAAAAAAAATTAAAAATGATTACAGCAATAATCTAAACTTAAGGACCATTTGAATTGTTTGGGTGTTTCTTGTATTCCTAAAATAACGAAATCATTCCAAAAACATGTACCGAACGCATAAACAAACCGTTCTCAAAAAACAGGTGAAATTAAGGTCAATAATACGATTGTACAATTTATTCTTCTTTTATGCATTACATATAAAATAGTTTTATTTAATTTTTCGTTGTTCAAGTCTACTTAATCGGCACTAACATCTCAATTGTTAAAACAAATATTATTCTTATCCATAAATACACAGTATATTACAACAACAAATACACAAAACAATTAAAACACGCGCTTACCTTTACTTTACTCTAAACATTACGATTTTTTTTTCTTTCTAATTCTGTTGCGTTTGCCATGCAAAATTACGATAACTACTTTGATTTTCTAATGGTTTATCTTCAACGGAAAGTTGCCGTGCACTACGAGCGGTTGGCTCATCATTTATCTCACGCTCATATAATTTACTTATACGATCGCGTAATAATATTTTTTTCTCGTAATCATAAAATTTATCAATCAACTGTTGTTGTTGCTGCTGCTGCTGCTGCTGCTGTTGTTGATCAGATGAATCTTTATTCAAATTTTTATAGTAACCCGTAGATAAATTATCATCGTTGTGATGTTGATGATAATGCGGAGAATCATATTCTTTGTATCCACCATGAAACAAAGGTTTGTGATTAAATCCAAAATGATTATCGTGTCCACCACCGCCTCCACTAAATAAACTGCCCAGTGAAAAAAAAGTTCCAGTTGAGAAGAGGCCCGATAGAACGAGTGCAATTTTTCCCAAAAATGCAGCTTTTTTACTAACAAATATTATTGCGGCGATTATAATCGGCAACAATGTGATCATGTTGAATTTTAGTCCCAATAGAAATGGTAACACAAATTGTTTCGTTAAAATGCGCGCTGTAAATAAACAACATAACAAAAGAAATACATAAATATTTTATGCGCCTACATGTTTACACAATTCAAGTTCAAGCGCATGACATTGAACGTAAGCTTTATGAACAATGCCATCTTTTATAAATAGTTAAAACAAACAAACAAAAAAAAAATGTTTAAAACGAAAGAATAACAAGAAATAATAGAACAAATCTCTATACCATCTATCTTTTAAGTTCATTGGCTTGATGTGCTACGAAGAAACATAATAAAAAAAAACATAAAATTGAAACAGTAAAAAAAAATAAATTTATACCTGTTGAAGGTTCGTCACTTAGATACGTACGATCGTCAAGATCATTGCCTTTGTCCATTATAAATTCCAATACACCCATTGAGCCGTATGATGGGCCGATTTTCATTTGCAATCCAGGATATATTCGGCTTAAGTCCCATTGTAGTGATCGTTGCGATACCATGACATCGGCATTTTCTAACATTCCTCTGTTTAAAAAAACAAAAAATTGAAATTAAAAAAAAGTTTTGTTAGTATCTCAAGAAAATGATTCTAAAGTTATTCTTTTGGAGGTGGCACACAATGATATATGTCTTTATGTTCACGTATAGCTTATTATTTTGAAGAAAACCATTAAATGTTTTTTTGTAAATTGCTAAGTTACTTTTAATGACATGTAAAACATACGTCATGATAAGTCATTATGACGCGTCGATTTGACGCCTAAAAAATAGTAAAATTGTGATAATTTTCAAAAGCTTTGGGATTAAAACGTTTATAGTGAGCAATCTATTAAAATCTTTAAGGTAAGTAATAAGGTATACAAATTTCAAAACCAGATACTAAACTAAACTAAATTAACAATCCTTTTATTATTCATTGCATAATGCTATACTATACATATCTCGATTTTAAGGGCCAAAAATACTACCAATAGCATCCGTTTAGCTGCAAAAATATAGACTAATAAACTCGTAATTTTCGAGTTTTTAGTGTTTAGTGTTTGAGATTCCCGTCTCTGGGCGTATTTTTGTATTCTTTGCAAGAGTAATTTTTACAATATTTTGTGTAAACAGAAAAATCATATACTGTTAAAGTTAGCCGAAAGTTGCCAGCCGAATGTGAAAAGTCGATAATGCAGATTTCGTTATTAACATTTCAGCCGAAAATAAAAAAAATAGTAGTTATCAGCCGAAAGCAAATAGGATACATAGATTTAAATACAGTTAAAAGTCTTACGTAGTAAATAGCCTTACATGGAAAACTTTGTTTATCCTAGTCGTGGAAAATATCGAAAATGGAAAATATCACCAAATTGGAATAAAATCAGCCGCTAGAGTGTATATCTGAAGTTGAATTGTTTAATGTGATTTGTCAATAGCTATCGAATAAAAATATTCTTTTCAAGTTTCCCCTGGGAAATCTCGGAAAATTCGATTTTCAAAAATTTTAAATTTTTCGAGATTTCCCACGGGAAAAATGAACTGAATTTTTTACTGTGATAGCTACTGACAAGTCTCGTCAATGCAATCCATCTCCACACCTAACACTCTAGAGGTCGATTTTATTCATAAATATTTTAATTTCGGCTGGAAACTTTTTTGAAGTTTCCGAGATTTCCCACGGGAAATTTAAACTGAAATTTTTTCCTGTGATAGCTATTCACAAATCACATCAATGCAATCCATCTCCAGATATAACACTCCATAGGCTGATTTCATTCATCCATTTTTTACTTTCGGCTGGAAACTTTTTTGAATTTTCCGAGATTTCCCACGGGAAACTTGAACTGAATTTTTTCCAATTTTGTGAATCGTTCTGATTTTCCGATATTTTCCACGACTGGGTTAAACAAAGTTTACCACGTAAGACTATTTACAAAAGTTTTTATTGCAATCCATGTATCCTATTTACTTTTGGCTGTCAACAACAAAATTGTTTATTTTGGCTGGAATGTTAATAACATAATCTGCATTATCGACTATTTACTTCCGGATGGAAACTTTCGGCTAACTTTTACAGTGTTAAAATCCCACGATAAACAAAACTGTTAAAATAATAGAGTTTTGTTATTACTCAAGGAAGTAGTGCATACCAAGTACCAAGTGTTCTGTGTTCCCTTACATCGTCCGTTGAACTTACGGTTGATTCTGAAACAGATGCGGTGTCTGCATTTTCATGACTCCATCGAACTCCATTCTTGGCAGGTTATTTATCAATTTCAGCGACTGAACACCAAATCTTTTTCAATCATGTGAGTTTTCCGGCAGAATAATTTGTTATGATTTGATTTTTGACATTTCCTTTTTACTACTTTTTGTACAGGAACGAGTTTAATGTGTGCTTATTTCAATTAATTATAGCCGCATAGCAAAACTTCGCAAGAATTTAGACGTTGTAACAACGTCTAAATTATTGCGAAGTTTTGCTGTGGCTATAATTAATTGGAGTGAAAGTAAAAAATTAATTTGCCTTAATTTTTCACTTTTTGGCAATATTTACATTTGATTATTAAATTAAATCATGTTTTGTGTTAATTTCAAACCAGAAAAGCTTAATTGTACCGCCAAGATACACCATTTATGAATAACAATCATTAGTACCACTTATATAGTATGTCTTTAGCTCTACATAGACAATTTATATAAAATTACAACTGTAGAATTTTAGCTTCGGTGAAGTTAATTATATCCTACCAGAAATGTCTGAAAGTTGGTCCAACACCATTTTTCTCGATGTTTTAAAAGTAGCTGAATCCGAAAACAAAAATGTCCCTTCGTCTGTCTAGATGACGTTAGCCACGATATCTCGAGAATGACTGGTCGGATTTGAATTTTTGTCGTCAATCCATTCATCCATTAACTATAGAAGATAAAGACAGATATTGGAAACTTTACTTTAGGTACATAAAGTACTACGAGTTATTCGATCCACATTGACGCATTGGTTTATACGGGCTGATTTGAGGATGGAGGTTGACAAAGAGTTCTGAGTTGAGTTAATGTTTAAGTTAGATCGATTTGCGGATTGAGTTGAGCCGGAGTTGGGTTAAAATTGAGTGAATCGTCAAGTTGTAATATTATTTGGGGGATGGATGGAGGATTGAACTTTAAGCAGGTTAATTTGAGTTGGTTAAAGTTGAATTCATGTACGGATAGAGTTTTTAGTACCGATTTGATTTTGAAGTTGAGTTATGCCTTAAGTTTACGGTTGAGTTAAAGGCTGGAGAGGTAACTAAGACATACGGAGACGAATCGTAAGTGAGATGTACAAAGAATTAATTGGTATTAAAACAATATAAATTTGTAAGAAATTTGCTTAATAAGTTTAAAAAATTCCTGTTCGTGAAAGAAAGTCGTGGGTTGGCCACACCCCCATTTTTTTTATTTTTGCTTGATGCATAATCTTTAAGCTGGTTTAATGCACTTGATTCTTTTATCGGTACTGCAACTAGCTTTATAATTATGGTATTCAGCTTATTTCTTTAATTTGTGACCATTTTCTATACATTTAGTAAAAAATTCGATTTCATTACAAATTTTATTGAAACTAAACCAATCAAAATTTAAATTTTCTTTTCCTTTCGATGGATTAAAAAACAGCCACAAATTTTGAACTTACCCTTATTTTCCATTATTATAATGAAGTGGTTTTGCTATTCTTAGGGACTAAATTTATATTAATATTTGAAAATTACTTGTTGCTTGGAGTTGTTGTCGATGGTACATGTCCAGTATAGCATGATTGATTCTTCTGGCGCTGTAAATAACAATAATATTGTACTGAAATCGACCATCAACCACCGTTGATACGGTGTTGGTTCTCAATACGTAGTTGGTTCTCTTTGATTCGAAAACCCGTAAAAATTTCATCTCAAAGACCTTCAGTGTTTTAACACATTGCTATCCTTTTGTATATACCACAGTTCCAGCACACAAGAATACCAAACATCTGATTCTACTGTTTCTGTTATCACTAAAACAATTCAATCGCGTTGTTTTTTTATTTTAATTGTTTCAAATTCAAATTTAAATTTTATACTTTAGGTTAGTACATTAATTTAAAGTCATTAAATCCAATTTTAATATCTTTAAATACGCGTTTTTCAATTTCGTTTTCGATTTTTCGATTTTTTTGTTTCGGCCTCTATTTTCAAAATTCCAAAATTTTCTAAAATGTGTAATATAAATCAATTGCCGCAAGATGAATTTGGTCATCACTTGCAGTTGATAATGTCATTTGTGCAGCTGATGCAAGAAAATTGTTCTTCATTTCCCGCCTTCGGAATTTAATAACGGAAGCTGAAATTATGGAGTATATCAAGGGTACATTTGTATATTCACGATTTTCGTTGCCTTAAACTTAAGCATCGGTTTGAAATCGAGTATGCTTCATTTAAAGTGAATACTTCAGCAAACATGGTGGAGAGATTGTTGGACGGAAATATGCGGCTAGTGGATGTACTGGTTAAAGAATTTGTGAATCCGGATATTTATCGCCAATTTTTTCAACGGAGCCGTCGCATTAAGTCTCCAGTTTAGTAAATTACGAAAAAATTATTAATAATAATGACAGTAATAATAAAAATGATAAAAATAAAAATAATAATAATAATAATAACGATAATACGAGTATTTATAATATTGATGGTAATAATGGTGACGAAGAAGTGGGTAATTATATGACTTACGATAAATATTGTTTTAATATATATTACCATAACACGGATGGAATGCGCACAAAAGTGGATACATTTTTTACATCGGTTATGGAAGAAGAATATGACATCATATTCATAACTGAGACATGACTGGTTCCTGCTATAAAGAATGAGGAATTCTTTCCTACATATTATATAGTTTTTCGCAGAGATCGGCACGAAACTGGAATAAGATTCAACCCAAAATGGAAGAAAATGATAGTTTGTGCATCGTGGCTGGTTTTAACTTTCCAAACATAAATTGGCAACGAATTGACGGAATACTCAAACCGTTTGGTAACACTGCCAATACTTCTTTCGTGATAGATTAATTTTTTGAAATAGGTCTCAGGCAACATAACGAAGTGCACAATCAGAATGGCTCACTTTTGAATCTTATTTTTTTCACTAACGATAATTTACATCTATCAGTGCAATCTTGTGAAGACTTGGCTCACTCGTGAAGTATTCATCAGACACCGTTGTTAATTAAGTTACGTTTTCAATGTTTTGACGATTATGTTCCAAATGATAATATTCTAATCTTTGACTTTAGAAATGGTGATTATGACTCTCTAAATGGATTACTTGAAAGTATTTCCTGGGATTTCCTTTGTAATGAGAAGGATATAGAAATTATGACTAGCCGGTTTTACGAAATTTTGTATGCGAGGATGAATCTATTCATTCCAAAAATTGTCAAAAAACATAATTCGTATCGTGAAAAGTGGTTTAACAAAAAACTTGTTAATTTATATAACCGTAAAATCAAGGCACACAAAACTGTATAAAAAAAACGAACATGATGTTGCTGATTATGCATTGTATTCTCACCATCGGTATGAGTTTAAGGTTTCGAATCAATTTATGTATGGTAATTATTTATTAGAAATTGAATCTGGTATCAAGTCCAATCCATCGTGTTTCTGGTATTATATTAACTCTAAAAGAAAATTTGTTGGTTATCCTTTACCCATGAGTTATAATGATAGGCAAGCTCATGATCTAAATGCTGTTTGTGAATTATTTGCAACGTTTTTCAAATCCGTTTATTCAGTCGAAAATGTTTTAACATCTCCTAGTGACCAAGTCTTGGTCAATAATCATATTCACGGTATTTCTTCTTTTACGTGGGAACAAATCAAAACGGCTTTAGTTAGAATTAATAGTAAAATATCTATGGGGGCTGATGATATTCCCTCACTACTCTTAAATAATTGCGACGAAGCCTTTAGTAGACATTTAGCACATTTAATGATGCGATATGCTGCTTAGAAATAGGTGCCCAAGTTGATACTATCTATACAAAATTTCAGTAAGGCCTTTGACAAAATTAATCACAAATTATTAATTGATAAATTGATTAAAGTGAATTCTAATTTTATTCCTATAAAATGATTATCATCTTTTCTGTCGCAAAGGTCTCAACTAGTATGTATTGCTGTCAAAATTATTCTGAGAAGTTTACAGTCTCATCTGGTGTTCCTCAGGGCTTGATATATATAATATGGTATTATTACATGTTTTAAGTTTTGTAAATGTCTGTTATATGCAGATTACCTTAAAATTTACGCTACCATCCGAACTGGTGCAGACGTTTTATTAGTACAACAGTACCTTAATCGGTTTAGTGATTGAACTACCGTAAATCGTTTAGCTCTCAATATCTCCAAATGTCATTTGCACGAATTAAAATATTAATTGTAGCTCCGTACAGTATACAAAACGTGGAAATAAATAGAGTTGCTCAGTATATTGATTTAGTTGTTTTGTTTACAGGTAACCTAAGTTTTGCTAAACATATAGAAATGATTATAGCTAGAGCCAGCTCGATGCTTGGTTTCATTTAGAGACATGCTCGTCAATTTTCTGACCCATATACTCTCAAGACATTATATACTACTTTTGTTAGGCCTATTTTGGAATACGCTGTATTATCTGGAGTTCTGGTTGTAAATCTTTAGTGATCGTATTGAGCGAATTCAAAAAAAGTTCTTAATATTTGCCCTCCGAAGACTTCCAAGTTCAACTTCAGAATTTAGTTTACCTTATTATGCCAGTCGTTGTACACTTTTGAACATTCATAGATTTAAATTCAGAAGAGAGATAATGCATGCAGTAGTTGCTGGGGATGTAATTTGTGCTAAGATTGATTGCCCGGTAATGCTTGACTTATATTCATTTTACGTTCCTAAGAGAATTCTTCGTCCACGACAGTTAAGACTGAGTATTGCTTTTCATCGTACCAATTATGGTATTGATGAACCGGTCGCGCGTACTTCAAAATATTTTAACCAATATTCAGAACTTTTCGATTTTAACATTTCAAGGGATCTTTTTAAGAGTCGTATTCGAAATAATAATTTATAACACTTTTTTGTATACACAATTATTGGTATTGTAACCTATGCTATTTAGGTCATATACAGCTATACGTGCTAGTGGACCTAATCAAACGAAAATAACAACAACAACAACAACAACCTATGCTATTTGTTAGTGCTGGTAATAAATAAATATCCAAACTTAAATACAATTAATAGAGTTTGACATCCGAAACTTTTAGAATCTTACGAACTAGAACAGTTAACCTAAATGAAAACGAAGGAAATATTATCGATATTTTACATTCAGTATCTGACAATAAAATTCGGTCGTCTAATTTTGCTGTATTATAAATTTAAAATGCTTTTAAGAATTTATACACAATTATTAAATTGGTCTTTCAAAGTAGCGGTAGACCCATGTTGCCAACATATGTCCTTTAACTTTTTAATAGAGCACATACTGCACAGATTTTTTACAAAGTTGCAATCTTGTTTACGGGAATGCAAAAACCAAGGCGATAAATCACTATTATTTGAATTGGTATACAGATAAAGTTAGTCGATAATGCTGACAATAAAACGGTATTGACGATTTCGTATGAGACATGGCTAAATTTCCAAAAATAATTTTCTTAAAATTTTATAAATATCAGAGCTTCATATCATATCCAAGTAGAGCTTGTACAAGCTCTTCAGTATTATAATGAAAGTGTAAAACATATTGGTATGGGTACAGAAAATCTTCTTTCTGATCTTAATACATCATGTATATGTGCTACTTCAAAGAATTGAACTCTTGTTAAACTGTTAAACTTATAATTATAAATTACAAAACTGCTTTACGTTATTTTGTAGATGGATTAAGTGATCCATTTAATGTATTGATTGAATCATGTAGATTTAAAAATCGAAAGGAGGAGATTTCAAATACATTGTAAATCATTCGAGTAAATTGAAACTTCTCTCACCCAACCCATTAAATGTCAAATTTGGTTTTGGAGATTTTCAATAAACTTCTTTCTTAAAGTTCCAGTCATGCTTGTCGAAAATAAAATCATAGAAGTAACAAAATCGTTCATATCAAGCCTTTTACTTTAAAATCGCAGTCTGCGGCAAACTTAAACAAACTTCGCAGGGAGTCGAAGTATGTAGCGGTGTGAGTTCAAAATGTATACTTCTATAAGTGTCATAAATACAAACCATTATCGCGCAAAACTATACGATATTTATTTAGAACCAGACAGCTTAGATTAACGTTTAATTAACTATCAAATTCGTAATTTAGATCTTTAGTCAAATGACTTACAAGACAGATTACAGAATCTTGAAAGTAAATTTGAAACTAGTGGATGAATTATTTATAGTCCCGTTACCTATAGTCCCGAAAAAGTCAAATGATAACTGAAAACTGGCGCGTCATAATATATTTTCGCTGTTTAATTAAAATTACGATAAACGATATATTCCCTTTACTAAACATTGTTAAAATACTGGAATTATTGGCAAACGCTGTATATTTTACGACGTTAGATTTAACAGAGGGTCACCAAACTCCACTTAGCGAAGAAGATCAGGAAAATCATAGCTTTTAGTAAACACATTATCAATTAAATAGAATTCGTTTTGGGTTAAAAGGAGAAGCTTGAACGATAGAAAGAATAATGAATAACGTTTTATCCGGCTTAAATAGGTTGAAATGCTTCGACTACCTATAAAAAGCTTATGGAAGTATTTCAAACATTTTTAAAATTACAGTCGAGGAAGTATCGTTTTGTTAGGAAGAATATATGCTACTTGAGTCATGTTATTTCTGTCTTGGAATCAAACCGGTTCATTCAAAAATCGGAGCTATTCAGAACTTCTCGATATCCAAGGACCAAAAAGAAATAAAATCATTCGTCGGATTGACAGGATACTATGGTAGGTTCATTGAACAATTGTCAAATTTAGATGAGCCAATGAAAGCATTATTTATAAAATTGAACAATTTATTTGGGATGCTTTTTATCTAGAAAGTTTTAAAAAGCTTAAAGAAAAATTAATTCAATCACCGATTTTACAGTATCCGAATTTTAAAAAACCGTTTTACGTCACTACTGTTACTAGCGATGTGACACTTGGAGCAATTCTTTCACGGCTTATTCTATTTGGACATCAGGTAAGTTGATCGAAACTATTTGACTGTGGAGAAAGATTTGCTGAGTAGGAACTACATCACAAAATTTTGAACGTGTGCCAGATAGGTTCGGTTAGCGAAGCCACGATGTCATAATTACGAATACTAAAAAGTTAACATTCTTCAAACAGATCTCAATTGGATTTCTGATCATGATTTTATGTTTTTCTTGTCATATGAAGTAGAAAATATGAGGTCTGACTACTCGATTATTTTCTGACATTTCAAGAATATTGATTGTTGGACTGAACAAGGGAATGAAACTAATCAAATCATGAACAAGGAAAATAATGCTATTAAAAATGCTAAAGCCTCTTACTTTGCTAGGCTTTTAAACTAAAATCTTCCATTGAAATAATTTTAGAGGCACCTTTAATCGATAACTGAACTATCTAAGAAACAAAAGAGTTTAACTATTAATTACTCAGCAATCGATTTGAATAATTATTTTTAGTCCGATTTCCTGGGGGTTCCCTTTCAGAAAGATTGATATTATTGAAATAACTGACTCGTTTAATTGGATATTTTCTGCTGCGATTTATAAAATTTAGCAAAATTGTATTACCCTAGCAAACGTGTTTTTTGTGAAATATTAGTTGCGAATGAAACGGCTACCATTACTTCCACCTATAGTCGTACTGAACAAAAAATTACTATTTGAGTTGCTTTAAATCTGACCAAACTTGGCCAGAATTGGTAGGATTGAATTAATCAAAAAAAATATTTTCTGTGCTTTACTGAATTTTACTTAAACTTCTTAAAACAAACAGGGTACTAAATAAGCTTATATTTGTTATTTGGTAAAAACCCAACACCAATGAATTTCACATTTTTGTGAAATTTTATCGTTACCAAATAAAAAAAATATTAATTTTTGATGAACTTTATAAAACTAAGAGATCTGGAACTAATAGCTCTAAGTTTTAGTGTCAAGCTAAAAATATATCCTAACCTATAGTTTCTTTATCCTATCTAAATATGTAAATTTAAAAATTTAAATATATGTAGGAGCTGAAATACACTGTCTATTTTATATTGGTGCAGTTCGAGTCTGTGCGAAATTATAAATAACAAAATAGATTTATATTTAACCCTTAGCAAGGACATTAAAATTTTACTGTTCTTTTCAAAGAATAACATTTTTAATTGGTTTAGGCAATTATTTCAAACCATAAATCAATTAATTAAAAATGTTCACTCAACGAAGAAAAGCAATTCGAGAAAAGATTCCAACAAAAAGTCAAAAAAAATCCTCTCAAAACCAATTATAATAATTAAGCTTGTCATTTGTCTTTTAAGTACATACAAACTTAATAATACACCGATGGGCATTTCAAAACAATTATAATTTTTCGATCAATAAATTCTAATTACATTCAATTCAATATTTAGATTCATCTCCTTACCTCAAGTCAGTAGGATCTTGTTCACCAAAATTTGGTAGCGACCGTGATATTCCAGTTTCATCTTTGACGGCAACTAATCCCTGTGTTATTGTAAAATTATCCGATTCTTCGAATCTTTGTAGCGCAGTTAATGCTTGTCGTCCAACACACGATATTATACCTGGTGATGGTTTCTGTTGTAAACAGAATCCAAATTGGGATGATGACTGGTCACCCGACGAAAACACTATTCTATGGAATGCCATTAGAAATACAAAAGTCTGCATTTCTAGATACATTGTTTTACAGTTTATCACTAGTTATTATATTTATATGACACAAGTTCACTTCACTTCTTATACGGTACATATATTTAATGTACTCTTATTTCATTTACAAGAAACTACTTTTCGGCTCAAGGTTTGCAAATGGTTTAGTTCCTAAAGGTATATGCTTGCAAACTATATATAGTTTCGGTTCTGTTAGAGTGCACAAAATTACCATAAAAACAAAACATATTCTTTGGTACTTAATTAAAATACAAACGAAATATTTAATTTTGCACAATGAATACCAAAAAAATTAAAAGTGAAAGTCCACCATCATTGTTTTTCATCCACCCAAAATAAAAAACAAAAAAAAATGTTTTTCATTTAGAATCATATAATCGCCTAATACCGCCTTCACAGACAGCAAGAGAAAACGAATCTTATTTTTGAAGTTTGTGAATGGACAAAATTGATGGAGTGTAACAGTGAAGTGTATTACGATCCCATCTTTCCAGTTACACATGGTTTATTTCATATACTCGGATCGTATATAGGTAAGTAAATTATATTTTTATTTTTTATTCTCATTTTCATTGTTAGTTAATTAAATTTTGGAATAATAGTTTTTTTTGTTCATTTCGAAGCCAACCAGATGGAACTGTAAAGATTTTGATGTTTTCTAGATTTGAAAATAATCGAAATAAAAGTTTTTAAGAAGTTGAACACAAAGAAGGATGCAGTGGTATTATTGTCAGCAGACCAGATGTGGATACTTTTCTCTGCTTTCTTCTTTTGTTATTCAAGTTGAACTGTGTAAATAAAAAATTAAAATTTTGGTAAATAAAATTAACTATGTACTCGTACAGCCATACGATGAATTTGTAGAAGAAAATTTATATTTTTTGCTTAAACTTAAAAGTGTAGTGGTTAAACAGACTAAATTGGTTTTTCCAACGGTATTTTATGTTGTTTTTCACATGAAAAATATTGACATTGTTGGCATATCCCTGCCGTTAAAATTCCTCACAAACATGGGGAATGTTAATTTCAACAGGGTTTCAAATTGCATGAAGTAGTTTTTTGTGGCATGTTTTGGGATCGAAACAATCGCGTAGTGTTGGTTCAATGTTACGCTAAGTATAGTTTCGATAGCTAGAAAAAACAATACAACCAATCGGTTTCGGGAGATAACGGTCTATCTGTAACATACAAATTTTCGGCGCGTTTGTTTTGTTGAACTAGATACAAAATTATAAAATAATTTGTTCCGTTGAAAGTGAATTTCACTTTTGTTCATAATTTTTGCGTTAATACCATGTGTAAGTGAATAAATAATATTGTAATTAAATTAGCTAATCGTAAATCAACAATTTGTTTTTTGGTTGATGATTTTGCAATATGTATTGTTAATTAGGTGCCTGAAATTTTTTGGTCCATAACGAGCTACAATTACATATAATGGTTAATTTTTTGTTTTTTTTAATAAAACGAGAAAATAAAGAGGAATAGTGAGATTATCTAGAATCCATTAATCATATAAACGCGGCGGAAATTACTTCATCGCATGGTCATACATTCTTGCAAAATAAGCAGATAATAGATTATTGAAATTTGAATAATTTGACGATGAGAAATTAAGAAATGCTGACGGTTATAACTCAATTTTGCACTTTCTTTTTCTTCAAACATAATAATATGATATAGTTTCTTCAATATTCTTCTTCTTAATATGAAGAAAAGTAGCTAATCTTTCATTATTGATTTGATTGTCTATTTAGTAATTTCTATGTCACTTTTTGGGGGCCGGGGCTTAGGGCACTCTCAGCTTTGTAGTGTGCTTTTAGCACATTAATTACATAGTGGAGAATCGAGGCCGCATTTCTTTAATATGTCCGTTTTACGCAAACTTTACCTACACACTATTTACGCCCATTGTTAGCATAGTACTGCACCCCAACCGGGGGTCATATGGTCAATAATTTTGTTTAAATAACAATTATTTGCTTTTAAGCTTTTCACTGTTGATTTTAGTTCTCTTAATATTAAACAATTGAAAATATCAAACCATATGAACATAAGTGCCTTTTGACGATTTTTCAGAAGGACAGAATATTGATTATTGTTTTCTTAAATTTTTTAAACAACGGGACATTATATTATTGCTGCCCTTTGATCCATCCTTGATTAAAAAATTATGTAAGTACGTTAATAAAGTAAATCGGACCAAGCCTAAGAAGCTTTTGAGTTTAAACAAGCTAACACCATAAAATTTCAAAATTATCTAATTTAACGTTCTAAATTATTCAGTTTACTGCATTTGTTTTACATACCTATTTTACGTCTAATATTATATTACATTAGTAGTGTTTTGTTATTGTTGAAATCCTCATTGAAAATTTTTCGAGATTTTACTTAATTTTTTCACCGTATTTGGTGCATAAATAATAACTTTTTATTTTTTTTTATTTTTATTTTTTTATTAGGCCTTGGCTCCTACAAAAATTAGAGGTATATTGCCAAAAGTTCAAATTTGTACAATTTTTATTTACATCGTTTTAATTCCTAATTCAATTTTAACCAAAAAAATGTGTAATCTTTAAAATGGATGCGGATTACTCGCTACACATATTCTGTCGGCTACTGCTTATTTTGCATCAAATTGCTATTTCACTCATCCTAATAAATTCATACATTTCCTTATAAGCGAAAGAACCATATTCATTCATTAAATCACTTAGATTTCTTGCATTCCGAAGGATGTTGAACTTAGATCTATATTGGCTATATCTGGGACAAGCCAAAATGAGATGTTCAACATTTTCCACACTTCCACACAACTCACAATCTTTTCCTCACTCAAATGACGTTTCCACAAACATTCCTTCCAGTTTCCATGGTTCAACCTGATTTTCTCAACCATTCGCAACATTCGCGTATCTCCTTTGAGCTCCTTAAAGAACGGAATTCTCAAAGGAGTACCACGGAGCACTCTGTACTTCATTCCTTTCGTTAGAATTTTCTCGTTAAATTCACTCTCCCATTTTCTCCACAGATTCATCTGAAACATTCGAAGTACGTCTCTTGCATCCTTCCTTTCGTATTCCTGAACCATGTCATTCAATGTACCCTTTTTTGCTAACATATCGGCTCTTTCATTCCCTTCGATCTGTCTATGTGATGGGATCCATTGTATGGTCACATCACGTTGACAGTCTCGAACGCTTTCAAAAATTAAATCCACGTACACATTGCCTTCCCTTCCACCTCCACATTTCAGCAAACATAAACCACTCTGGGAATCGGAAAATATTACTATTTTCCTTTCCCCTTCATTCACAGCCAGTTTAATTCCTTCAAAAATTCCAATCAGTTTAGCGTTCATTATACAGATGCTTTTGTCCACTTTAAAATACCTTTCAACATTCTTACTAGGCATAAAGACACCAACATCCACTCTATTCTCATTCACACTAGCATCTGTATAAACGATATCATCTTGCACGTACCGCTGACTGATTTTCCCAAACATAATTTTGGCGATAACTTCATTTATTCCCTTATTAAATTCCTCCATATTCAAACATACAGTAAGATTATTAGGAACGGGTTGCGGACCAGCATTGCCTATACTCAGAAACATGTTCAAATTTTCAAGTGCAATGCTAAGTCTATATGTCGGTTTGTACACCGCCCTATTTTGTAATCTTACTATCATCTCATTCCAAAACTCATTTTTCTTAGTTATCATTCTCACCGACTCTCTCACTGTGATCCACTCTCTCTTGTAATCAAGAGGTGAATCACCCATTTCAGACCACAGAGTGTGTATTGGGGTTGAGTTAATCGCCCCCAATACCACTCTTGCACATGCATTTTCTACTTTCATTAATTGGCTAAAAGCCCCTTTCGACCAATTCCCATACACACTAATACCATATCCAATTTTGGAGGATATAAGGGCCTTCCTTAACATATCAGTCACACTCGGGTGAGCGCCCCGTTTAACCACATTTAAACGTTCCTTGCAGTTATCTGCCAAGATTTTCATGTGCTTTCCAAAATTCATTCGTCTATCAATCCAAATACCCAAATACCTGTATGCATCTACTTGTTCAATTCTTCGGCTATCAACACTTATACTAACATTTGCAACGTTTGTTCTGAAACTCATATAAGCACACTTATTAGGATTCACTCTCAGATTCAACATTTTAAGTTTTTGTATTAAATCATTTACCCCCTTTTGCGCTCTTTGAGCCGCCACATCAATACTTCTTCCTTTTCCAATTACTACAAAATCGTCTGCAAATTGTAGAACGATTTGATTGTCTGCATTGATGTGGTGTATCTCGCTGGTGTATAGGTTGAACAGAGCTGGAGATATTTTACTTCCTTGCGGAAGTCCAACTTTCTAATTCGTGTGATTTTGTAGGTTACACTTAATTTTTGTGCCGTATTTAATGCAATAAGGACATCATTTTAGTGATAAACAATCATATAACAAGCTTAACGAGCTTTTAAGTTTAGCAAAGCTCAGGCCATAAAACGAATGTTTAACACTTTAACTACATTCGATTGTCAACCTTTGTGGCGTATAGAGCGAAATACAAAATAAAAATAAAAATTTAGTGAGTTCAAAATATTGAAAAGATTGTGATATTAGTGCTGTCCAAATTTGATAAGCGCAATTTTGCGCAGTGGTTAAATTTAATACCTGTTTAAAACAAGGTTGTGGATCAGTAAAAATGGATAGTTTAAGACAAAACACTGTAAAAGTACAGTTTCAAAAGACAGATGCTAAGCCAGCAGATCAAGAAATGATGCAATTTGTCTTGAACAATGGGCTAACGGCTAAAGATATACATACGCTGTACCAGGATTTGTACGAGCGGTGTATTTATATAAAGTTTAACAATGAACAGAGGTATATTGAATTTTTACGAGAAACACATGTTTTGACGTTCAATTATAATAATGGAACATCAACCGAGGTAACAGTAAAAGGAGCAAGTGGAATAATGCGGTACGTGAGGGTATTCAATTTACCACCAGAAATAACAGACAATGCATTGAGTGAGGCCATGCATCGTTTTGGCAATATATTGTCAACACGACGGGAAAAGTTTGGTGTTAATTCACTTCTACCCGTTTTTTCGGGAGTAAGAGGAGTATATATAGAGATCGAGAAGGAAATACCACAGTTTATATATATTCATAACATTAAAGCAAGAATATTTTACGACGGCATGAAAGAGAGATGTTACAAATGCGGAGAAGATTCACACAAAAAATCAGAATGTCCACTTTTAAATAACACCAACAATTTAGCAGAACAACAGCTACAACAACAAACACAACAACCACAAGAACCAGATGAACAAAATTTACACACGCAAGGACAATCACAACATGTACAACAAACAAGCACGGTCGACAAAAATACAGTACAATCAATTACCACTCAAGAACGAGTTAAGTATAGCGATGTAGCAAAAATTAACATTTTACATGCAGAGGCAGAAAACAAAATCGAAACAATCAGAAAAATGGTTAATTTAAAAGAGTATAACGTAAAAGAGAGGAAAACAGAAACAGATTCGTCGTGTATGGACACAGAAAATGAAGATGTTTCAGTAAACGTTAATTTAAATAAACGCGGTCGACCTAACAAAAAAACTCGGTACACAAGTACAAAAAACCGTATAGCGTTCATGGACCAATATAACAGCACAACGTTGAATACGGGCGTTAACAATGAAAATTTTATTGTACCACAAACACCGATGAAACCAGATAATAATGCACATCATAAATAAATAATAAAAATCAATATTACGTACACATGAAACTCGGCAGCAGTACAAAAAATGGGACAACAACTCGCAACATCAACATCTATATGAAGGATGCAACATAAGTAATTTCATGCAACAAAATTTTATTGTTTCATTAAAATTTATTTTTGTTAAATTTTGGAAGCGGATACTCCCGGACAGATTTTTAATTGGTATGTATAGATTGTTATTGGGGTGAATGTGAGACATGAGTGAAAGAATTATTGTTGGCCAGATAAATATACAAAGTTTTTATGCCAAAAAAAATATGTTGGAAAATTATCTGGCCAAGAATAAAGTGAATGTGATGCTTATAAGCGAAACGTGGGAAAGAATGAACAAGACGTTAAATGTGAGAGGGTACAGATTTCTTTCCAAACCAAGAAATGATGGTTATGGTGGAGTGGCTATAATGTACGCCAGAAATATAACGCTCAAAGAGGTTCAGTTACCCGCTTTTGAGGTGATTGAAGCAATAGCCGCCTTAACAACGAATTTGGAAAGAAATCTGTTACGAGTGAGCGTGTATGTAACCCAGGTTCGTGATGAAGATGAAAGGAAAAAAGCCTTGAGTGATTTTAAAAAATTGTTTGAGTGGGTGAAAGATAAAAGTGACCTGATTGTATGTGGAGATATGAATGCGCATGCGAGAATGTGGGGTTGTTTAGACAATTGCGCAAGAGGAAAACAGTTGGCCGACCTGATTCAAGACTCCGATATGGTGCTCTTGAATGATGGAAGGCCAACTAGAATGGCGAATGTGGGAGGCACGGCCAGCGCAATAGATTTGTCTATGACAACTATTGAACTGGCCTGCCGGGTCACTTGGAATGTTGAAGAAGAGAATTTGGGTGGTGATCATTTCATGATCAAAATGATCATGAATGATAATCGAGTGTTTAGGAAAAAACGTGAATTAATGAATAATAGGAAATGGGTGAATCAAATGAATGAGATTCTCGGAGAAAATGAAATAAATCAAAGCCAGTTAGAGAGTGAAATTGAACGGGTAAATAAATTGTGTACAAAAATTGTGGATATGAAAGAGATTAATGTGAATGGTTGGTGGAACAATGAAGTTCAATACTGGTATGAAAGAAAGCGAATAGCCTTGCGTGAATTTAATAGGAATAAGAGTAGTGAGAATAAGATTATGTATGGTAAAATGAATGGAAAATTGAAAAAGGCTATTCGCAGAGGAAAAAGGAAAAGTTGGCGGGAATATGTGTCCCAAATGACACATAGAACCACAACTAAGGATGTATGGAGTCTGTTTAATAGGGTGAATGGTAAATACTTTAATGTGAGCAATGTGGTATGTCAGAACAGAGAAAAAGGTGAAGAATTTATAAGAATGATACTGAATGTAAGCAATGATATGAATGTAATAAATGAAGTTGATAGAATGAGTAGAAATGAAAGAATGGATTGTATGTATGAATGGGGAGAGTTCCTGAGAGTGTTAGATAGATCAAAATCTACCACTCCAGGGACAAACCGAGTAAGTTATAAGATGATTCGGTTGTTGAGTGACTCAGCAAAGCATAATTTGCTTGAGATACTCAACAAAGTGTGGATGGGATCAAAAATACCGGACAAATGGAAAGAGAGCAGGGTGGTTCCTATCCCTAAACGGGATAGAGATCCAGATGTGGCAACAAATTATCGAGGCATATGTATGTTGAATGTTTTTATAAAAATCTTAAATGGAATGATGAAAGAGCGCATGGAAGATTTTGTGAATGAGAATAATTTGTTGCCATCGACAACATTTGGATTTCGAAAGAACCACTCTGCAATTGAGTGTGTGGAAAAGTTTGTTTGGGAAGTAAGAAAGGATAATTTGAAAGCTGTTGCGGTATTTTTGGACATCGAAAGAGCTTATGATTTTGTGGTTCCGTGGAAATTACAACAAATTCTATCGAATTTTGGATTTTCACGGAAAGTATGTATGTGGATAAAAGATTTCATGACTGATAGGAAAATGGTTCTGAATGGAAGTGGTTTTAGGTTGGAGGGAGTTGCAAATATTGGACTTCCGCAAGGAAGTAGAATATCTCCAGCTCTGTTCAACCTATATACCAGCGAGATACACCACATCAATACAGACAATCAAATCGTTCTGCAATTTGCAGACGATTTTGTAGTAATTGGAAAAAGGAGAAGTATTGATGTGGCGGCTCAAAGAGCGCAAAAGGGGGTAAATGATTTAATACAAAAACTTAAAATGTTGAATCTGAGAGTGAATCCCGATAAGTGTGCTTATATGAGTTTCAGAACAAACGTTGCAAATGTTAGTATAAGTGTTGATAGCCGAAGAATTGAACAAGTAAATGCGTACAGGTATTTGGGTATTTGGATTGATAGACGAATGAACTTTGTAAAGCACATGAAAATTTTGGCAGATAACTGCAAGGAACGTTTAAATGTGGTTAAACGGGTGAGCAAACCTAAATGGGGCGCTCATCCGAGTGTGACTGACATGTTAAGGAAGGCCCTTATATCCTCCAAAATTGGATATGGTATTAGTGTGTATGGGAATGGTTCGAAAGGGGCTTTTAGCCAATTAATGAAAGTAGAAAATGCATGTGCAAGAGTGGTATTGGGGGCGATTAACTCAACCCCAATACACACTCTGTGGTCTGAAATGGGTGATTTACCTCTCGATTACAAGAGAGAGTGGATCACAGTGAGAGAGTCGGTGAGAATGATAACAAAGAAAAATGAGTTTTGGAACGAGATGATAGTAAGATTACAAAATAGGGCGGTGTACAAACCGACATATAGAACTAGTATTGCACTTGAAAACTTGAAGATGTTTCTGAGTATAGGCAATGCTGGTCCGCAACCCGTTCCTAATAATCTTACTGTATGTTTGAATATGGAGGAATTTAATAAGGGAATGAATGAAGTTATCGCCAAAATTTTGTTTGGGAAAATCAGTCAGCGGTATGTGCAAGATGATATAGTTTATACAGATGCTTGTGTGAATGAGAATGGAGTGGGTGTTGGTGTATTTATGCCTGGTAAGAATGTTGAAAAGTATTTTAAAGTGGACAAAAGCATCTGTATAATGAACGCTGAACTGATTGGAGTATTTGAAGGAATTAAACTGGCTGTGAATGAAGGGGAAAGGAAAATAGTAATATTTTCCGATTCTCAGAGTGGATTATGTTTGCTAAAATGTGGAGGTGGAAGGGAAGGCAATGTGTATGTTGATCTTATTTTTGAATGCGTTCGAGACTGTCAACGTGATGTGACCATACAATGGATCCCATCACATAGACAGATCGAAGGGAATGAAAGAGCCGATATGTTAGCAAAAAAGGGTACATTGAATGACATGGTTCAGGAGTACGAAAGGAAGGATGCAAGAGACGTACTTCGAATGTTTCAGATGAATCTGTGGAGAAAATGGGAGAGTGAATTTAACGAGAAAAGTCTAACGAAAGGAATGAAGTACAGCGTGCTCCATGGTACTCCTTTGAGAATTCCGTTCTTTAAGGAGCTCAAAGGAGATACGCGAATGTTGCGAACTGTTGAGAGAATCAGGCTGAACCATGGAAACTGGAAGGAATGCTTGTGGAAACGTCATTTGAGTGAGGACAAAGATTGTGAGTTGTGTGGAAGTGTGGAGGATGTTGAACATCTCATATTGGCTTGTCCCAGATATAGCCAATATAGATCTAATTTCAACATCCTTCGGAATGCAAGAAATTTAAGTGAATTAATGAATGAGGGTGGTTATTTGGCTTATAAGGAAATGTATGAATTTATTAGGATGAGTGGAATAACAATTTAATATGAAACAACTATTTACTAGCTGATGAAATATGTGAAGGGATAATCCGGTTCGTTTTAATAGTGAGGAAAATATTATAAAAAATGTAATTTGAACTAAAATATGTAAACAGATTTATAAATATGATTTTTGGCGATATGGCTCTTTTTTTATGTAGGAGCCAAGCCTAATAAAAAAAAAAAAAAAAAAAAAAAAAGAGAAAGTTTAATAAATTTGACAACAACAACGTGTCAATGAGGATTTTGACATTTTGGGTGCGCGATGAACGCTCGAACGAGGTAGACGTGTTTTTTTTTGTCTTCCTGCGTAAATTAAATTTTAATTTTATTTTCGATGTAAATTCAATAAAAAAAGTGTGTATAAATAAATAAAAAGTGATTTTTTTGATTAATAAAAAGTGTTCATAGTGAATAAAATATAAAACATCTCCTGTATACAAAATTAACTTTGTTGCAAATGGCGTACCTAATATTGAAATAATTTTGTGCAACAAGAAACAAAATACAGTCGAGAAAAAACATTTGGTTTAATTTGTTCTAAATTTGTGAAAATAGTGCGGGACTGTGAAAATTTTGTGAAATTGCGTGAAAAATAGTGGAACGAAGTATAAAATGTGTCCATCCGGGAACATTTGCCAGGTTTTTATCAAATTTTCCTTAAATTTTATGCTTTTTGAATTAATAACGCGTTGTTTGCTTACATGAGTATGAGGCATCTCTTTCTCGAACGTGTTTGCATTTGTTTATGCATAAACGGGTTCATTATGTATGTGCGAGGCAAATAATGCAGGAGGGATATATATGCAGGATATATGGTTGGTCTCTCTTTTAATCGTAAGAACGTGAAGATCAAATATGCCATTTGGTTTTTAAACTATGGACTGTCTCATTTATACAATTCCTATTGGAATTTGGTAAAGAATGAAGAAGAATAAAATCAAAGTGGAAAGTACTGATAAAAAATTATTCGTAAATCGATTTTAAATCGAATACAATCGAATATTTTATTTGGAAATTGCCAATATACATATGATTGGATGATAGTGTGGCGTCGGAAAGTGTTTTGGTTTTATAGTTTTATATTTCTATTTTAAATGGAGATATATGTAACTTTGGGTGAACTGGTGAATTGGAGTATGACTTACTTATTTAACATGAGCTGAGTCAGCACTAGATTTCAGGAAGTAGGAACCACGAAAAGAGATTGTGGAAATGGGGATACTTAACTAATTACTATCAATAACTTCTAATTCGGTTTATTGGGTGTTGCTTGGAAACGGCTGATTAATTTGATTTCAATTTTCAGAGATATTATTTATCATTAATTTTGACATTTATTTGTTTCCAGAACATTCTTACGCCTTTGGCTTACTGAGTGGTTGAATTGGGAATGGATCTGGATTAAATTTGTTAACCTATTAACCTACAAATTGTTTCAAATTTTGAAAGTGTTTTAAATATTTAAATTTGAATTTTAAGTTGGTAGTTCTTCAGTTCGGTTATGGTGCGGGGGGAGGGGAACGTGGGGGGAACGTTTCGTTTTCGATTTTCAGGAAGTAGGATTGTGTAGGATTGTGTCGTCTTTTCCTACATATAATACCAACTATTGACCACTTAAATGTCTGTAACCCGTACAATTCCTATGATAAAATTTATAATCCGTACAGATGATAATTTTAAGGCTTGTTAAATTTAGCAATTAATTTTCTGTCCTAAGAGTATAAGTAGTAAGAATGGTATTTCATCGTTTTTTGAGGTTTATGGTTTGATAAATGTTTTACGTATAAGTGTCTGGAATACATTTAATTAAATCATAGTATCTGAATATTATGAGTGAAACAGGTTTGTTTGCGTGCAATGGATGATTCAAAAGTATGTTAAATCGTTTCGGATGTCAAAATAAATTTCGATGTCAATGGGAATAGATGGGCTTGAATTCACAATCAGAAGGGAAAGAAAAAAAGAATGGAAGAAAAAAAAGAAAAAAACAAAAAATACCACCGCAGGGCAGACATATTTTGGTTGTTTTTTGCACAACAGTGGTTTTATAAATTTGCGACATGTGCTTGCATTGATAGGAAACTTGACTAATGTAGATAGATTAGTTTAAGTTATAATTTATGTTTTGAATGGTTTTAACGTTTAGTTAATTATTGTTGTAGTATGTAATAAATAATTAATTAGATATAGAAGGTCCATAAACTATGAAATAGGGGCTGTTCATTTAAAATTAAATATTTTAGTAAGTTTTTATCAGGTAAACTAGTGAAAGGTGGACAGGGGTAAAACTACAACATTAATAAATTTTAAGCCCTGATTTAGATGTGGAGAGTCCTGAGTATCCGGCTTGGATTTCAGAGAAATGATCACAAATAAAGTAGCTAGATTGTGCTGTCTTGTATTAACTTTTATTATATATTCCACTAAAAATTTACTAACTATCGATCGCATTGCGGTCTGTAAACGGGTCGAGTCTGTCCCAACTAATACAAAAGATTCTGTTATATTAATTATTCATTTAAGAAATAAAATTTTGCTATTAGGCTGTTTATTAATTAAATTTAGTTTTCAGAATCGCCTGGGAATTGCATATTAATTTTAAAGTTTAATTTCAATTTTATTTTATTTTATTTTAATTTTATATTTATTGTTATAAGGATTAATTATAATCTTAGCTTAGTAATTTTAAATTTCTTAAATACTTTATCAGGTAAATTAATGAAAGGCGGACTGAGGGAAATGGCAACATTAATAATTTTTAATTAAGGTTTAGGGTAATAAATCAATAACCTATATCGGTTTTGGTTGGTATGTGAAAATGGGTGTATGATGTGTGCATGGGGATGCTAAAGATACGGTTACATAAATTATTCATTTAAGTAATAAAATTTGGTATTATGGTGTTTTATTAATTGGATTGAACTTTCAGAGTCGCCTGGGAATTATAACATTAATAATTTTTAAGTCCTGATAAAAAATTTAGGGAGTCCTGAGTTCCAGCCCCCGGATTCCAGAGAAATGATCAACTAATAAAGTAACCAATTGTGATTGTCGAATACTAACACTAGTTTGAAACTGGCCACCGGGAAACCGGACCAATTCTGTCATTACTAACATACCTTTCCCATCCTACCACACAAAATTTACTAACTATTGACTGTAACGGTGTTTGTAACCTGGTCGATCTCAAACAATTACTAATATCCTTCCTTATCCTTCCAAGTAAATGTAAAAATGGGTGTACGGTGGGCCCGGCGCTTTCCGGGATCTCCTGCTTAATGCTTGGCCGTACATTCGAAATCAATCAATCAATCAATCAATCTGGATCTCTATCCCGTTTTGGGATAGGAACCACCCTGCTCTCTTTCCATTTGTCCGGTATTTTTGAACCCATCCACACTTTGTTGAGTATCTCAAGCAAATTATGCTTTGCTGAGTCACTCAACAACCGAATCATCTTATAACTTACTCGGTTCGTCCCTGGAGTGGTAGATTTTGATCTATCTAACACTCTCAGGAACTCTCCCCATTCATACATACAATCCATTCTTTCATTTCCACTCATTCTATCAACTTCATTTATTACATTCAAATCATTGCTTACATTCCATATCATTCTTATAAATTCTTCACCTTTTTCTCTGTTCTCACATACCACATTGCTCACATTAAAGTATTTACCATTCACCCTATTAAACAGACTCCATACATCCTTAGTTGTGGTTCTATGTGTCATTTGGGACACATATTCCCGCCAACTTTTCCTTTTTCCTCTGCGAATAGCCTTTTTCAATTTTCCATTCATTTTACCATACATAATCTTATTCTCACTACTCTTATTCCTATTAAATTCACGCAAGGCTATTCGCTTCCTTTCATACCAGTATTGAACTTCATTGTTCCACCAACCATTCACATTAATATCTTTCATATCCACAATTTTTGTACACAATTTATTTACCCGTTCAATTTCACTATCTAACTGGCTTTGATTTATTTCATTTTCTCCGAGAATCTCATTCATTTGATTCACCCATTACCTATTATTCATTAATTCACGTTTTTTCCTAAACATTCGATTATCATTCATGATCATTTTGATCATGAAATGATCACCACCCAAATTCTCTTCTTCAACATTCCAAGTGACCCGGCAGGCCAGTTCAATAGTTGTCATAGACAAATCTATTGCGCTGGCCGTGCCTCCCACATTCGCCATTCTAGTTGGCCTTCCATCATTCAAGAGCACCATATCGGAGTCTTGAATCAGGTCGGCCAACTGTTTTCCTCTTGCGCAATTGTCTAAACAACCCCACATTCTCGCATGCGCATTCATATCTCCACATACAATCAGGTCACTTTTATCTTTTACCCACTCAAACAATTATTAAACTTTCTCATTCGTGTGATTTTGTAGGTTACACTTAATTTTTGTGCCATATTTAATGCAATAATTATATCATTTTAGCGATAAACAATTAAAATAAGCTTAACGAGCTTTTAAGTTCAGCAAAGCTCAGACCATAAAACGTATCTTTAACACTTTAACTACTTCGGTTTCAGATTACCGGATTTGTTTTAAATACCTATTTTACAGCTAATTTTAACTGGTGGAATTTTAAAATTAGCTGTAAAATAGGTATTTAAAACAAATCCGGTAATCCGAAACCGAAGTAGTTAAAGTGTTAAAGATACGTTTTATGGTCTGAGCTTTGCTGAACTTAAAAGTTCGTTAAGCTTATTAAATGAAAGAGCCGATATGTTAGCTAAAAAGGGTACATTGAATGACATGGTTCAGGAGTACGAAAGGAAGGATGCAAGAGATGTACTTCAAATGTTTAAAATGAATCTGTGGAGAAAATGGGAGAGTGAATTTAACGAGAAAAGTCTAACGAAAGGAATAAAGTACAGCGTGCTCCGTGGTACTCCTTTGAGAATTCCGTGGAGGGGGATGTTGAAACATCTCGTATTGGCTTGTCCCAGATATAGCCAATATAGATCTAAGTTCAACATCCTTCGGAATGCAAGAAATCTAAGTGATTTAATGAATGAGGGTGATTTTTTGGCTTACAAAGAAATGTATGAATTTATTAGGATGAGTGGAATAGCAATTTGATGCAAAATAAGCAGTAGCCGACAGAATATGTGTAGGGAGTAATCCGGATCCATTTTAAAGATTAAACATTTTTTGATTATGAATTAAAACTATGTAAATAAAAATTGTACAAATTTGAATTTATGGCAATATGGCAGGAGCCAAGGCCTAATAAAAAAAAAAAAAATCCCACTCATCCTAATAAATTCTTGCATTTCCTTATAAACTAAATTGCACTTATTCTTTAAATTACTTAGGTTTCTTGCATTCCGAAGATGTTGAATTTAGATCTGTATTGGCTATATCTGGGACAAGCCAATATTAGATGTTCAACATCCTCCACACTTCCACACAAATCACAATTTTTGTCGTCACTCAAATGACGTTTCCACAAGCATTCCTTCCAGTTTCCATGGTTCAGCTTGATTCTCTCAACAGATCGCAACATTCGCGTATCTCCTTTGAGCTCCTTAAAAAAACGGAATTCTCAAAGGAGTACCACGGAGCACTCTGTACTTCATCCCTTTTATTAAAATTTTCTCGTTAAATTCACTTTCCCTTTTTCTCCACAGATTCATCTAAAGCATTCGAAGTACGACTCTTGCATCCTTCCTTTCGTACTCCTGAACCATGTCATTCAATGTACTTAGTTTAGCTAACATTTCGGCTCGTTCGCATTGACCAGTTGTTGATTTTAAATTTTGTAAATTTAAATTTTTTGAAATTTTGAAGAATACGTTTCATTTTTGTGCTCATTGTGTTTTGTGTTCATTGATGTTAACCTCACCTCTTACTAGAATCTAAATAAATATCTAATTGAAAGCATTTTACGAGACATAAAAACTAAGTCTAATTTTGTTTCTCAAAAGATCTAACATTAGTTGTTAAATTTATAATTTTTCTCGATTAAAATTTGT
The DNA here is from genome assembly GCA_958295665.1 of Tipula vernalis. Classification (NCBI taxonomy): domain Eukaryota; kingdom Metazoa; phylum Arthropoda; class Insecta; order Diptera; family Tipulidae; genus Tipula; species Tipula vernalis. Next base: position 369,524,088 of record OY282558.1, read on the forward strand.
TAAGTACTTCCTAATTAAGTTCCTTCATTGAAAATTGAAGTTGAAATTTTGTAATGAGTTCGCCAACTCAAGAAATATTTATCTATAATTTTGATTGATTACTTTATAATTGTGCTTTGAATAAAACCAAAATTTATTAGGGGCCCAAAATCATGGAGCATCTTTGCTTTGTGGGCTCTGCAAGTATATTACGGCCGCCTGTGGAAAAGATTGAAATTTGAATTAGTTAATAACTTTGCTAAAATAGTCCATTATAAAAAATATAGAGATTAATATAAGGGTTGATTTGAATTCTCTGTGTTCTATAGAAAAATATCAGCGGATCTGTAATAAGCCTACATTTAGAAAATAAATTACAAACATGTTATCAAGCCATATTCTTGTGTGTTATGACCGCTAAACGGAATGTGTCATTATACAAGAAATAGCTTACTGGTTTTAACAAATTTTTAAATGTCACACACCATCATCCAGTATAAGATCATAAAACAATTATTTACGTTGAACCAATTTAATGCATTATTTTTCAATTTGTTATTTTTCGAACGCTACCCATAATAATATTTTGTTAATACCACATAAAATTGCGCTAAATTGATAAACGCCTATAAACATTGACCGTCAATAATTTTTAATTAAAAACGTACATACATTTTTTCATTTTTTTTTATTGTATTAACTACCAGACTAAATTAGAAACAACAACAAGTAAAAAAAAATTCCAAACCTTACTTGAATCCAAATTACCGTTAAATAAAAAAATGATAAAAAGTAAACATACTTTCTCGTCGCGCGTGAATTTTATTATTTTGGCAAAGTATAGCTTAAGTAAATGTTTTTCTTTCTGTTTTTAAATCAATCAATTAATTTATTTACGTACCTGTACATGGTTTTCTCACGATGTGCGAGATCAAAAACACAACACTTATGCATCATCTTCTTCATCGAACTACTTTAAATTATATTAAGATTTCGTTCCTCGTCACCGCAGTTGTATGTTAAGACAACAAAATTAAAAAAAAAAAAAAACAACAAAAAACTTGTATTACTTGATGAGGATTGAGTTCAATCCAGCATAATATAGTGTTTAGTGTGTAGTAATTCATTTTTGTATAAAGTATTCGTTTTTTTTTTTTTTTTTTATTTGGTTAACGGTTTAATAAATTAATAAATTATTTTGCGTGTTTATTTATTTTATGGACTGTATTTGATTTCTTCTTGTTATTTATTTGTATTAAAAATATTTGAAATTTCTTTTTTTATTTTATTCAATTTATATACATACAGACCCACTTTCTTCTTTTCCGGTTACGCATCCTATTTGTATGTCGCTCATGCATTTTTGTTGTTGTCAATATTCGATATTGTTGTTGTTTTCAATGCGCAACAAGTTTTTTATATCGATATTGTAAATAGAGAAGATGAATAGAAAACGACATAATGATGAATTCAATGTACTGGAGAGTATATTGGTTGTGGTATCGGAGGTAGCCATACACTTTCATTTTTTTCAAAGCAGCCGCGATGTAAGTAAAATAAACAAAGTTCTTTTTTTATAAAAAATCGGTTTGATACTTTTTTATTTATTTAAATATGTTTTTTTTTGTTGTAATGTTTTTTTTAATTTTTTGTAAAATAAATAATAATAAGTTATTGTCGCATTTTTTCTTCTTCGTAACAAAAATAATAAATAACAGAACAAATATTAATTATTTTAAGTATTAAGAGAGTTTACAGAAAAATAATTAATTAAGTTAAAATAAGAAGTTATTATTAATTTTTTGTTTTTTGTTAAATTTAGTAATTTAGTCCTGTCAATGAAAATTTTTTTGAATCTATACAAAAAAAAAAAAAATTTAAATCTAGTTTTTGGTTATATAGTTGAGTGAGTATTTAATGAATGAATGTGATAGTTTGTGCGGGTGATGACAATCTAACTACAGTGTTTAATTTCTGTTTAACGTTTAATGCAGATACTTATACAAGCCAATGTAGTAATTTAGCGCGAACAGTCACATTTTATGTATTTTGATTTAAATGCTATTAACCCGATTTCTCTTCTTATTCATTGTGCGATGATACATCTAGAGGAGAGATGCATAAAATACATAATATCAAGTGACCCAGAAAGTATCATCAACATCTTGTAATATTATATGTAATTGCTTTGTGTTGAGTTCCGTTATCATCATAATATATAAATAAAATCGAGAGATACATAAAAATACTTTTAATGCTACAAACTTATATATTATGATGATATCGTGATACTATCGCGCAATAAAAAAATGCTTGTTCTATTTAAAAAAAATAAAAAAAAATTATTAAAAAAAACATAAATTTGTAAAATCTAATATAAAAATAAATAGCTATTGTATATTTACAAATTAAAATTAATGTTCGGTCCGAATCTGTCCTTAGAAAATAAAAGCGGTCGCGTTTTTAGGTATAGAAATAGTTTAGGAAAAAAGATCGATAGAGAGAAATGAGTGAAAGTTTTTTTTTTGTTTTGAATACGAAAAATAGCTAATCCCGTGCACAATGGCGTTCGTTATTTTTTTCAACGTTCTCGTTTTTTATAACAATAAATTACTTATTCTAAATTTAAATACGTGATACTAATTTTTTGTTGTCTTAGGCATGTGCAGAGTAAGCTAAATTCTGTCCATCAAACGATCGGGAATAATGTCCATGATGTTCATCGTATGAGGCTTGTGGATGTGCTACAACCTCGTACGATTGTGATGAGCTTTTTGAGTCGAATAATTTTTTCAACCCAATGATGCCGGACAGTAGAAGAGCCAATTTACCGATGATCAATGCCTTGAATGCGATAAGGGCGAGGAACCCGATGGCGAGTGGTAAAAGGGCGGCAGCCTTTAACTTGAATAAAAGAAGGAGTGGCAATAAAAGTTTCTTGACTTTCTTTTTTTTGCCGCGTGCTTCTTCGAGTGACCGTTGCATATCTTGGATCGCATCTTTTGGTACTTTGAATTGAAGGGTGTGTGTACCCAAGAATCGAGCAATACGATCGACCAAGAGTGAATCGACTTCATTTTCGCGTGCCTCTGGCTCAGCTGGCAAGTTTATTTCATTTAGTGATCGACCTTGTGCGGGTTGCTCCGTTTGGATGAGTTGGACACCATCGGCGAGTTGTACATCTCCGTTGGTTTCGTCGACATAGTGAAGGGCACGTTCCTGTAATTATACAACAACACATTTATTAACATTGTTTTTTTTTACTTATTTGTATATTTTTTTTTCACTTTTATGTTATGTATTTTAAAATTGAAAACGGAAAAACCAAACAAAAATTTCTTGAATGAAATTTTTTTTTTTATTCCATTATGAATGAATGTAATCCACGTTTCATTGATGGTTCATTTATGTATTAACATTTCTTATTTTATTGTATGTTGATTATCAAACTTTAGAGATCAATACACTTTAACAATTATTATTATATCACACAACATAATCACATTGCGGGTTTGTATAATCCAATATCCATTTTTATTTGGTTTTTTCACTTTCACACTTCTTATTTCAGATTTTTGTAAACTCTTACCTTGAGGCACAATGTCATTGATTTATCACCGCATTCTTTGACGAATTTTAACGCGGTTGATAGAAGACCATCAGTTTCAGATGGTACAGCTGTCGCAACAGCTAATATAGCTAGAAACACTACACAACTTTTCATTTTTATTGTTTTTTTTTTTAATATTTTTAAATAAACTATTTGTATTTTAATGAACGCAATAATACAATTAAGTTGTTACTGGTCAGAGAACAACTGGTGAACTGTGACTAGAAATCATCAGCAATCGCGTTTTATTCTGTTTGAAATTTTTGCACAGTGATACTCTAGAATATTCAATTAGTATGTATACGAAAATGGGAAATGTAATATAATAAATAAAACGATATAAGTTGTATCTCTTAGCTGCTTTACTTAGCTGATAGTGTGGCTTTGTGTTACTGGTTATATTATTTTGAATATCTCTGTGTGCGAAAGAGATATGAAATTATAAAAATAAAATATAAAATTGTATATAGATAGTATGTATATTATATATACCTACTGGTGGGATATATACATATATACATACAGCTATGTAATAAAAAAAAACGTCTTTAAATAACTTTAACACAATACATTAATAAAAAATTAAAAAAGTAACAACAAATATATGTCAAGTTTTATAAAGTTTAAACACACATTAACATTTTCTAGCAATAGGTTTCAATATTGATATTTTGACGACATCTTTAACATTGTTTCCAAATTTTATATATTTAGTTGTTTAATTTTTTTTTTTGTAATTTCTAAAAATTTACGTTCAAGACATTAAATTCCAAAATTAAAACAGCGTTTAATGACGCGTGTGTGCGCGCGGAAAGGAAATTCGAATCATAAATTGAAATAGAAATTTCATATAATATCTAATAAAATATTTAATTAAAAAAAAAAACTCTTACCTGTAAGTCGTATAACTTACTTGCGATGTACAATAAACTCAATTTTATATATTGTTCAATATAATCTTGAAATTGAACTTGAAATTTAATCTCGTAAAGATGGAAAGAATTAAATTTCATTTAGTGAATGAATACGGATTATGAAATTTTATAAATGGATTACGTAGTCTTATGCGTTTATCAGTGAAATTTATTGTTTTTATAATCGATTTTTATAGTGAAGTGGTTCCTGATTAAACATCTGCCTTTTTCATATTTTTAACCTACAAACAAATCGACAAAAAATTCAAATTAAACCACTAAAATAAACAAACTTAATTTTGAACGTGTGAAAAGCTGAAAACACTTAAGGTGCAGACGATTTTCCCACACATTATTATATGTTATTGCTTATTGAATAGGCATGTTTTAGGTTAGAAATCAATTTAGTGGTCAAACAACTATAACTTAAATTTGTAATTTTGTCTTATAGTTATTTAGTCAACAATAACAAAATAAAATAATTTCCAAGAATAACATCCGGATTGTTTTATGCTACTCGTGCTCCAGATTTCAAATATAATTTATTTGTAAAATAAAATTTGTCAAATTTATATTCACTAGAGTTACTTGTTCATGTGTGTGGGTTTGCGTGTTATATATTTCTAGAAAAAATAATTTATTATCAGTTTTTACCGCAAAAACTCGTAATTTCAGTAATAATTCCATAAAATCTCGAATGATTGGCCAATAAGTAGTAAATTTCTCTAAATTTCAATATTAGTGCATTCAAACGTTTAGTGATTTTTCCAGTCTCTGGCGGTTTTAAAAATAATAATAACTAAGGATTTGAGGGGAATGTTCCTTCACGTTTAATTCGTACACAATCCCCAAATTATTCCCTAATATTCGTGTGAGGTGATGTTTGACGGAATTAACGCTCGCTCCTCACAGCAATTAAATTTTACGGCTAGCTAAAAATTAGAAATATTTTGGTTAATCGAATATATATAGTAAACTAGGTAGTACATGCCGTCCGTCGTAGAACGGATGCGGCAATTTTGTTAATAACTTAAGTTATGTAATATTTTGCTAAAGATATTACACCTAATTGTAATGTCCAGCGGCCGCCGCCAATCACCAAACGTTACAGACCACTAAACTGACAGATTCTGGGATTTTACAAAACTAAAATGCTTTGAGCAGAATCGAGCACAACAGCTAAGCGGCACATTATATTCTTTGGTTACTACAGTATTATTTTATTCGGAGAAAAATCGAATTTTACTTGTTATGGCAGTCAGATTATTATACTTTGTGCTATAAATGTCTATAAAATTTACAGTGGACGTGGCTTACTTTTCAATTTGCACAAGAGTAGGTGCAATAAAAGAATTCCTACTAAAATATAACCATATTATTATAAAAGAATGTAATAATTTCTTGAAACACATCATAGCTGACTTAGACTTCAAAAGATACAAGATAATAGATTATTCACCGCTCACGGATATTTTTGAGGTGAGGATTTGAAGTTGAGATAAAAGAACATGTCAAAAAATTGTTTGACAGACTCATAATGATAAACTAGAGACGATCCCATACTGCACAGTTACTTTTGTACCAAAGATGAAAAAATCTGAACTCAAGTAAATCATCGGTTGCTGTGGATACAAATTTGAATGGGCAGCCAAACCGAAACAGGCCGTAAATACCAATTATTTGGCCATGTGAACCAAAAGAATGCCCAATTAACAATATAGATAGGAACGACGAAGCACCTTAAATTGAAATTAAATGTCCAAACTGCGGAGGTGTCCATGTGGTGAGCTACTCAGGATGGCAGGAGAAGAAAAATTAATAAATTAAGCTAAACAAATCTAACAATCATTTTAAATCAGATAAACGATCTTATGTTGGAGTGCAGACGACTATGTTTCGGTTTTCTTAGGTAGTGGCCATCCAGGCTCCACGATGCAGATGGAGTATTCTGTTGAAGAATATGGTGGTTTTAGTGAATTTTTGTACCGAGATTGTATATATATAAAAAATCCTGGGGTTATCCGAAAGATATATTCGTTCGTATGTAGCTCACGAAACATTCATTCATGAGCTGTAATCATATTAATAAAACATCAAAAAATTAGGTAAAGAAATATTTGTAAGTGAAATTTATAGTTTTTGTACGCTAATAAACGGCTTTAATAGTATTTATTATATTAAACAAATATTTACAATAGATTTTGATGTAAAATTCAATATAAGAATCTTAATTATACCTAGGAATATTTCGTTTGAAACATTTTAGTTAATTAAATTGACCAAAGACATTTGGGTAGTAAAATTGACTTTTAATTAAGATTAATTAACTTGAATAGCCAAATTAATTAGACGTACAAACCTGATTTAAAGAACTTTCTTTAATATATACTTCTCTCTTGCTACTAGGGCGCGATCTGTTGATTTATCCGAAAACTATTTTAACTTTGATTTATTGGATGCTAATTCGTGCAGCAATGAGTTTTAATTATTTTGGCAACACGGTAACTGTTATTTTTAAAACATATAAGTTTTTCTTTCTTTCATTAAAGCCTCAAACAAAAAATTGGCTGGCTTGTGGGAAAACTGCAAAGATTGATCGGCATGTAATTGTTAGCAGTACATTTTTAACATAAGAAAATTGTTTATCTGTACCTGGAACTTTGATGGCACAATATAAGTTATAGTCAAGATTGATTGTATCAGCGAAGAAATATTTGAAATAACAGATATATTATCTTAATTGGAAAATTAGTACATCTTATGTACTTAACAGTTATAAGAGTCAATCTTTATTTTAAAAAGTAACAATTGAACCCCATTACTAATTTAATCATCTATTAATCACTTATTTATTTAATTTATTAAGTAACGGGTTGAATGGTATCGTAATTTAAAATTTAAAATTTCAATTTCAACAATTATAAAAACTTTATAATATTGACATCTAATTGTTTTTCAATTTGATTATCAATAAGTTTACTGATGGGAAGGTATCATCGTAACACGTATCAATGTTATAAAAAATTGTTTGTATAAATTTCCAAACAGCTTTAGATGGTTCCAGATATTGTAAACAAAACACCTGGAAAAGCGGCGAGGGGACTCACACATATATATCTTATACTATCACAATAAATGAAAAATTGATTTGCGAAATATAAACTGTCTCCAATAACAAAAATAATCGGTTGAAGTTGAGATCTCCTGTGCAACGTCATCTCAATCTGAGCTTCGATAAATTTATCGACATCCTTTGTAGTTGGAAATATGACCAGGAACAAATTTTGAGCATCTTTGATTGTATATTTTTAAAATTGCTTCGAATTTGTTGGCTTTGTTTTTGGGGTTGGTTTTTTTCATGTATGTAGCATCTGAAATTATCAGTTATTTATTTTATTTATTTAGTCACCTAAGTTATTTGTCTCTTTAATTTACTAGATGAAACATTCTTTTGTTATTTATACTCAAGTAACATCTTTTTTGATAGTGGTTCCATAATTTTAGCTTCCACAATTTGAATAAAATTAATGCAAAATTTTTCAAATTTTATAAAAATATTTCCGCAGTCTAGGTACATTGCATTAAAATCAATGTCTATTAAACGAGGCCCGTAAGTTTGTGAATAGGCTGGCCATTCTTTAATTATAGCATCAATATTTTATCAGTGGTATTATTGTTCTATTTTAACCGATAGTGTGCGGAAGATGTCCATTTTGCGTATACACCTGTCCCTCGATTAACATGGTAATTACGTTTCGCCAAATTACCATGTAACTCAAAACCGTGTTAATCGCGACTAATACAGTCGTCCCTCGATTAACACGGTACTTGATTAACGCGGCGAAACTTCTGTGCGTGTTAATAAAGACTTTGTCTCAATTCGTTGACCGTGTTAAATCAAATCCGTGTTAATCAAGTACCGTGTTAATCGAGGGACAGGTGTACTTCTTACTTCTATTTTCCGAAATTGGAGGGATTTTGGATTTCAATTGGATTTTAGTAATAACGAGTTGCCTGGATTTGTTAGCTGTAGTATATGTTTTAGGAGAACCTGTTAATATTATACCGTAATTAGTTTGCAATAATAGTTTAATTGTTATGCCTTATTACATTTTCCAAATTGCCTGATATTTTGCCACTAATGCCTGCTGTGGATGTTTGTCGGATTTTCTGGCTTTGATAGGTACACGCTCATTACAAAATCCGGTAATTGCGTACTTGATTATCTGGTTTTGCAAATTCAAGTGCAAATCCAGTGAATTTCTAGTTAAAAATCAAGAAAAATGAATTTTCTAGTTAAATTTAAAAATATATTCAACCGATTTCTAGTAAAATTGCAATAAAAACCAGATTTTGACTAGTTTCTAGTTAATTTCCAGTAATATTTTTAAATATACTGGAATTCTAGTGATTATCTAGCATAAAAAATTACTAGAAAAATACTAGATGGTTAGTTTTACTATATAAAAGGGAATATCTAGTAAATTAAATGAAAATCACGTAAATTTGTTTACCAGATTTCCAGTAAAAATAAAAATTACTAGAATTCTAGTTGCATTTTTGCAGCGATTTATTTTTTAATGTGGTTACTTGAAATCTAGTAAAATTCTAGTTAAATTAAATTAAATACAAGATAATTCCTGTTTGCATGTACAAGGAATTTCTAGTAAATTAAACAGATTCTAGTAATATTCCAGTCAATTTTAACTTATATTAGAATATTACTAGAATTCTAGTAAATTTAGCCGTTTGCTGCCATATTAATTTCATTTCAACGTCATAGTTAGTATCAGTAACAAGTTAAATTTCGTGCTGTGGTATGGTGTAAAGAAAAACAGGTGAAAAAAATAAAAATATAAGTATGTAAAGTGTGAGTGCTAATATAAAATAAGTGTATAATGTGGATATTGAAATAATTACATCAAGCAAATCTGATTGACATAAACACGTGGGGTTTTAAAATTTTATGCTGTACATATTTTAACATATTTTTCATAACTTCATTTTTTGGCAAATTGAGTTTTTGATTCCAATCGATAGCTCAAATAAACTTTATCAATAAAATTAAAAAAAAATAATTAAAACTAAATCCAGAAACGCATAATAAGGACAATAGTTTTCGTTATACAAAATACAATGAAACCTGTTTTTGGTGCGGTCCGTTTTTGTGCGATTTTTTTTATGCGGTTATTCGGTTGATCATATTTTATTATACACGGATGGAAAAAAATGTCCACCAACATACATAAAATGCTTAAATGTAAAAATTAATTTGATTATCATATTACGTATTACATACTTGTAAAGCTTCGGATTTTTTTTGTCCATTTTTTTATGCGGCCCCTAGCTATAAACCGCCGAAAAACAGGTGTGAGTGTATTACAATCAGTAACTATATAGATTTACGGGTTTTAGTGCGACGAAAACATTAGTTGCTTTCCAATCGACCAACCGCAAGCACCCGCTAGCAAACCGCTAATAGAAAGGTTTTTATCCTTGCTATGGTCGATTGAAACGATTAAAATGGATTATGTGAGTAAAACATACCCTATAAATCGTGTATGTTTTGCAATTGCTGTCAAAACTTTGGTGCGGCGAACAATTAAAAATAAAAAAAAATATTTTTTTTTAACAACTTAACCAACGTATTGACCAATGCGATAGAAACATTTTTATTTTTGACACAACAAAAATAAATATTTTTGATATAAAAAAGCGGTTTACCAAGCGGTTCTACACTCAACCGTCTAGCGGCGAAATTATGCGTTACTGCTTCTAATTGCTCGTGAAAAATAACAAGAGCAGTTACGGGTAGTTCATTGAGCGGAGACAAAAACCTTTCTACTAGCGGTTTGCTAGCGGGTGCTTGCGGTTGGTCGATTGGAAAGCAACTATTAATATTAAAATTAAATATATGTACATAAATAGTTTGTGTTTTGGGATATTTGTTATTTATTTGAAATGCTTGCCCTGTATGTAAATGGCGGCATGTGGTTCTTTAACGAAAGATACGCCCAATCATATTAGAGACCTAGACCAAATAAAGGCATCAGAGGAAAATAAAACAATAATCATCGGATTGTTGAAGGAAACATTTGGTCGGCGGCAGATTTTGCGATTAAATTTAGCCTCCGCAACGGAACTCTTCCAAAAGTTTCACAAACTAAACGATTTCAAGAGTGAATATGTAAGTTTTGATAAATATATGCATTAAATTATTTTCTGATTAACTTTCAATTATTATCATTTCAGACTAATTTTGAGTTTGGTCTCGTGGAGAAACACGGGAATGACATAGAGAACCGTTCCATTGGCTTTATTTGAAATGCTGGGTTTATACGTATATCTCACCATCCCCACAAAAAGACTACAAGTCTATAGTCAGTGCGTTTTTGCAATTTGTGAAAGCAGCTTTATCGATGTGTCTAACTAGTTTTCTTCTACATGACTTCGAAAACAGGCTATCTAATTTTGAACAAAACAATTTACCCCATTTTTTTAAAGCCACGGTCAGTAATGCCACAATAGTAAACGAACATGACGTCTGCGATATTGGACAAATATTGGGAAAATATGAATTTGCTTGTCTACTACGATCGCCTGTATAACGAATAGAGCACAAATATGTATATTTGTATTTGTTTTCTATCCACACGATTTGTCATTTCACAAATAGCATCATACTCGTGTACTACTTGCAATCTTACGGCCGCGGCTTAAAATTTCCCAACTTCAAAGCCTTTCACCGTAAAACGATGTTTATGACTTAGAATTATTTTGAATGGATAGTACGATATATAATTCAAGAATATATTTCGCTTTAGATTATCTAAGAGCACTTCTAACCATTAAACCCCCGATATCGAGCAACACCACACTTAAAACCACTGCTGCTTCGTCGGATAATCTACAATTTGTTTGAGACTGCATGTCCAGCGTGTGCATGTGGGCTAAGGCACTTTATTATTTATTTATATGTTTCTAATTATTATATGATTTTTAATAGTCTTGTTACATTTAAAAATTTCAACGTTGGCTCCTTTACAGAATACCAAACTAATTCAAATCACGCAGATCCATTGATCACTTTATTCCAATTTTCGACTTTACGAGTCATCACCAGGGTGAAAACTTTTTTATTAAATTAAATGGGCGTTACAATCTTTCGTTACCTTTCAACCAATGAACACAAAAGCACATTTGAACCCTATACCTTACACATTTCCTTGTGCTACACTCAAATACTAATACTACTCTAAAAAATATAATTACATTTATTACACATAGAAAGTACGATAAAGCACAAAGTATAAAATTCAAATGCACTTCCATGCTCACCAGTTGACAGGTAACGAAAGTTATGTACTAAGTATTTTTATTGTAGTCCATATTAATCATAATTTAATTTACTAATAAAATTGTTACCCTTACGATGACTCGAAAAGTCGAAAATTGGGAAAAAATTATGAATTAAATCTGCGTGGCCCAAATCAATTTAGTATTCCACAAAAAAAGCCAACATAAGAAACCCAACGTTGAAATGTTGATATATAGCTCATTTGATTACTCTTTTTAATAAACCAAAATTTTTTATTTTTGCAGGTAGATGAATCAATAACAGATCTTACCCAAAAAGTAAGCATTTACAGCCGTACCTAACATGTTTATCGGATAATGAGTTGATCCACGAAGGAATCTTCCACTTAATAAATAGATGCCCAGTCAATTTCGTGTAGCTCGTACAGCTCGACCACTCTTTAAAATTTTTTATGTTTTTGGGTTGAAATTTCCTCGAAATTGTTTATATTTCTACAATTTCATGAAAGTTTATTTTTTTAAAATTACAGTCGTAATTCCGATGCCTCGAAATTATATTCTAAATTGCGTGCAGAATATTTGCAACAACTGTTTTAAAGCTTTGTTGTTTTTGATGTATTTGACTTGTTGAAATAAAAAATATTAATTATTGAAAATAAAATCCAAAAACGATTTTTTATTATTTGAAATTTGTTTAGACAGCAATCTAGTGAAATCAAGGGATAAGCTATAGAAAAAAATGATGACGTAGGATTAACTGGAATTCTGCTAAAGCATAAAGTTTTTTTCTGGTTATTGTACTAGAACTTTAGTAGAATAATTGCCGGAAATCTAATAGTTTTGCAAAGAAAATCTAGTATTCGATTTTACTTGAAATCTAATTCAAAAATAGTATTTGTCATAATTTTACCAGAATTCCAGTCGTAAAATAAAGTAGGTTTGCTTACTTGATTTCCAGTGCTACACATTTGTATTTCAAGTAAAATTACCAGATTTTATTACTACAAGAAATCTAGTATTATTAATTTTACTTGATTCAACTAGATTGTCTAGTATGCTCACATCTAGTGAATTTTTATTTACCGTGTACTCGTCACTTTCTTTAATAAATTGTACTTAGAAAAGTGTTCAAGATTATTTTATTTCTCAAACTTTATGCTTACCTAGGGTTGTTGCCAATCAGTTAAATGCTCCATAATGGTTGTGTTTGCATAGCCTTCAGTGCTGCGCCATCAGTTTCATTTTCTAACTCATTTATATAGTTTATACACCTTGCAAAGCTTTATGTACTTGTGGTAATCCCCATGAAGTCAATATAACTATCATTTTATCTGCCTCATCACTGCCAATGGAAATCTTTGATCCTGTGCCAAAATTCTTTATATCATGATCAATACTAGTAGAATTTCCTTCCGGAAAGAAATATCGAGATTCATAATTCGACGTAAAGTTTGTTGCTCATGCTCGAGTTGTATTGGATCCGAAAGTTTAAAAATATTTGGATAATTTGGAGTATCGTTAAAATTTATAAAATTTGTCGTATTAAGTTCAATATCATCCATTGTTCTTAGTGTATGCCTACTTTTTTTCAATAAGTTCTATTATTATTTATTGTTTAAATTTCATAAAACTGTTTGGAATTGGTACTTTAATAAACTGTTCTTTAAAAATTTTAAAATTATCTGCAAATATCTTTTAAGTCGAATCATTTTAGTTCCAGTTAAAAGTGTAGTTATCTGTAAGGGTCTGCTATCGAAAATATCGATTGAGACTACAACTTTATCAGTAATTGTTTGCTAATTCTGATATTCTGTAAGCATCAAAATGCTCATTATAACTTCCTAATGGAATTTTTAAACATAAAATGTAAATTTTGCTTGATCTTAAATGAATACACATTTCAATTATCTTGAAAATTGACAAGTCGTTCGCAAATATACTTCAAAAATAACCTTTTGCATATATAGATCCTTTGAATTCCATTTGTGAAAAGCATTTTAAATTTGATTCGGTAATATTTAGTGCATTCACTATTGTGATATCTTTATCAACAATTTCGTACGTTTCGTTTAAAATGACATTTACTTTTTTAGAAGTTAAAAGAAATTGACAAAATTAAATTTGCATTTTTTTGCAACTGTAACATACACATTTCCTTGAACATGCTATGTAGGAGCACATCACACACATACCTTTGATTTTTTTAGTAATTATCTCATGGATTTTCCACTCATTTTGGGTGCAATTTTATGTACACACTTATTTTGAACAAACAAAATTTAAATTTTATACTTTCTAATTTTTTGACTTTACTTGGAGGTATTCAGAACACTTTTAAAGTGTTAGCACAATAATGCCACAAAGTTCATTTTAATTTAACGAAATTATTAGAATTAATATAATTTTAATAAATATAAAGAATATTAATAATTAAATGAAAATGTTCATAAGAAATTTAATTAATTTTATGACAATTACTTAATTTAAATATAGCTGCATTAATCACTTACGATGATAATTTGTTGGCTTTGTTTTTGGGGTTGGTTTTTTTCATGTATGTAGCATCTGAAATTATCAGTTATTTATTTTATTTATTTAGTCACCTAAGTTATTAGTCTCTTTAACTTACCAGATGAAACATTCTTTTGTTATTTATACTCAAGTAACATCTTTTTTGATAGTGGTTCCACAATTTTAACTTCCACATTTTTAATAAAATTAATGCAAAATTTTTCAAATTTTATAAAAATATTTCCGCAGTCTAGGTACATTGCATTAAAATCAATGTCTATTAAACGAGGCCCGTAAGTTTGTGAATAGGCTGGCCATTCTTTAATTATAGCATCAATATTTTATCAGTGGTATTATTGTTCTATTTTAACCGATAGTGTGCGGAAGATGTCCATTTTGCGTATACACCTGTCCCTCGATTAACATGGTAATTACGTTTCGCCAAATTACCATGTAACTCAAAACCGTGTTAATCGCGACTAATACAGTCGTCCCTCGATTAACACGGTACTTGATTAACGCAGCGAAACTTCTGTGCGTGTTAATCAAGACTTTGTCTCAATTCGTTGACCGTGTTAAATCATTCCGTGTTAATCCAGTACCGTGATAATCAAGGGACAGGTGTACTTGGATTGGTTTTTGGATTTCAATTGGATTTTAGTAATAACGATTTGCCTGGATTTGTTAGCTGTAGTATATCTTTTAGGAGAACCTGTAAATATTATACCGTAATTAGTTTTCAATAACAGTTTAATTGTTATGCCTTATTACATTTTCCAAATTGCCTGATATTTTGCCACTAATGCCTGCTGTGGATGTTTGTCGGATTTCCTGGCTTTGTAAGGTCCTCGTCACTTTCTTTAATAAATTGTACTTAGAAAAGTGTTCAAGATTATTTTATTTCTCAAACTTTATGCTTACCTGGGGTTGTTGCCAATCAGTTAAATGGTCCATAATGGTTGTGTTTGCATAGCCTTCAGTGCGGCGCCATCAGTTTCATTTTCTAACTCATTTATATAGTTTATACACCTTGCAAAGCTTTATGTACTTGTGGTAATCCCCATGAAGTCAATATAACTATCATTTTATCTGCTTCATCACTGCCAATGGAAATCTTTGATCCTGTGCCAAAATTCTTTATAGCATGATCAATACTAGTAGAATTTCACTTACGATGATAATTATGCATCTTAAATTTATTTTTGGAACGCATATACCAACACATATTTTCTATAATATTCTGGATTGTTAATATTTAGTGAAAGTAATCTACTGCTCGAATACTCGAGTATTCTCCCCAGTACTTTGTAACTAGACTACTCGGCCATTTTTGGTTCAAGTTGATTAAAAAAATTGTTTACTGTAAGAAAATCCGTAATAATAAATTATTTTCTTGGATTTACACCGTGACTATAAGGGATTTAACAAAAAAATTTATTAGATGGAGACGCCACTTTGGAGTAAGATAGAATATTGTTCTTAATGGTTTTGGTTAGCCACTTGTTACAACTGAAAATATTGCCTAAATTAAGAGAGTATATACAACCGCTTCAACATGCTTTAACGAAAATGAGCAAAACCGAACAACATCATTCTGGTTGCTAATAAAGTAATGAATTTTGTCTATAAAACTAAACTAATGCCATTTCCACTCAGCATTTTTCAAAGATATTTTCAGTAACCTTGATTAACCGCACAATGAGTCAAACTTATACACTACAAAAAATTAGTTCATTTTTAAAGAATCCCTTCTCAGTCTTCCCCTTAAGAAATAATATAAAATTTTTTTGTTATCTTTTCATATACATATTTTGAAACGTATACTCTCATTTTTAAAATCGAAGAAGAAGCCGTTAAATTTTCATTTGTCACCAATAATTCAAAATTTACGAACTGTTAAATACTGTTTCCATTTTATTTAACAGTATTTATTTGTTAATTTAGCATTCAATAGTCAAAGGCGTAGGCGATACAATTTCATAAATGAATTTTCAGAAATAGCCCGATAGGCATTCTGTAAAAATAAACTAACCTTTTAAGTGTATGAGTTTGACTTTGACTTACTGTATGTTCTACAAAATGGGAATCTGAGTTATCGAGCGAAAACGGTAAAATCAATTATCAAAGAATATTTTACAAAGATAAAGACAGTAGCTCAGGTGAAGACATTTAAAGAAAACTTCAACATTTGAAGTAAAACAAGAAGAAGAACTGCAACATAATTGGGTAGAATTGGTAATGGGAGCGAAAGTTAAACCAATAAATTCAGTTTGGGTAAACAGTGCCGATCGTAAGGCGATGTATTTGAACTGTGTATGCTATAATCAGGAATTGTTGGTTCTTCTAAACCAAAATAGGCCTTAATTTGTTTGCCTTAGCGAAACTAAATTTACAGCCTACCATAATCTTAGGAACCTAGATTTCACTGTTTATCGAACAGATTCAGAATCAAAGTGTCGAGGTTCGGGCGACACTGCTCTACTTTTCATTAACTCGGTTACTTATTTGGTTCTAAGGGCAATATTAAACAAAAAAATTTGTGCCATAATCTATTAGCTGAAAGAGTTGTTCTTTGCGGAGATTTCAACGCCCAATATTATTTTGGAATTGTGATAGCTATAACTTAAACGGTAAAACGCTAGTGCAAGGATTTTTTTCGCCTCAGAATACACTGGAGGCATAATGCTGTTTTAGACATTGTGGTTACAAAAAATGTCATAATTACAGAAGAAGTAGCAGTGTTACATGAATTTTGTCCTGACCGTTTCCCAATTACTTTTGAAATTTCTGAAGATTTTAATATTTTTCGCCAAAAAATCAGCATAAATAAAACGAGGACAGGGATAGTTGAAGGCATATAGTTCATTATAAAATATCTCATCTAAACGAAATAAAGGTCAAATCCATTAATGACATTGGCCTTCACCAAAATCGTCAATAATAGCTCTGTCCCCATCTGTGGAATAAATTATAAAACAATGTCGCCTGTGATTCTTAATCTAATCAAACTCGGAAACTTTATGAAAAATAGGAGTCGGAAGCCCCTACAATTTCCTCAACCACCCTGTTTAATCGAATAACCAACGAAATTCATCTAAAAATCCGTCAGATTTGGCAGGATGATTTCACTAAAAAACTACACAATATTACGCCAGATAGATTTAATGTACAATATACCACCTTGATCAAAAAGTTCCCGGAATTTATTCAGAAAATTAAAAATACAAGTTTATTAATCTAAATCTATATTGTCCCCTTCTAAGTAATCCCCATCGACTAAAACACACTTATGCCAGCGATTGATCCAATCCTCGAAACATTTTTTATATTCGGTTTTCGGTATGTCCATCAGTGCCTCCTGCGATTTTTCCATTATTTCCTCTCGGCTGCTGAAACGCGTTCCCCGTAATGGTTTTTTAACTCGATTGAACAAAAAGAAGTCACAGGGAGCCAAATCAGGTGAATTCGGTGGCTGTTGGATGGTATTTGTTGCATTTTTCGTGAATAAAATTACGAATAATGATGGCACTGTGCGACAGTGCATTATCATGGCGCAAAATCCACGAGTTTTCTGCCCACAATTCTGGTCTCTTTCGGCGAATTGCTTTACGCAAACGTCTCATAACGCCCAAATAATACTCTTTATTTACGGTCTGGCCTTCTGGCAAAAATTCATGATGCACTTACACCGTTGTAATTCATGATAACCGTGAGCATTGTCTCTTTTATTGACTGAAAACGACGTGGTTTTTTTGGTCTCGGCTCATTTGGTGAACGCCATTCACTTGTCTGATGTCTGGATTGCGTGACGTACTCATAAACCCACGTCTCGTCTCCAGTAATGATCCTTTTGATGAATGTGGGATCGGATTCAGCCTCGCAAATCATGTCTTTTGCGACGTCAACACGGTCTCTTTTTTGCATGAAATTAAGGCCTTTTGGCACCAACTTTGCTGCTACACGACGGAAACCCAAATCATTAACCAAAATGTCTTGGACGGATCCATAGGCAATGTTCAAGTCCTCCGCTATCTCTCTGATGGTTAATTTGCGGTTATTGACCAACATTTCTTTTACTTTATCCCTTCGTTACTTGAATTTTTATTATACGATAAAAAAAATATTTTCCTTTGGGTAAAGCATTCCTAAAGATGAAACTAAGATTGTTTTATTTCTAAACGACTCAGTTTTTCCGGAAAATCAAATTTTCCGTTACTTACATATATGCAATAAGAAGCGCTTATTCACAAATTTTAAAAGTTGCATCTCCTTGTAAAGAATATAAAACAAGTATAATATAATACCAAAAATTCATTTATCTACCGTAAAAGTATAAAAACAAAATTATTCAATGTAACAAAATATATCAAATAAAATAAAATAATCACATTTTATAAAATTAATCACGTAGTAAGGTAGTTTGATAAAATAATTCAGTTAGGATCCTATGTTATCACATTTGTATATAAGGTTAAAATAAGCATACGAGAAGATTTCGAATTATCTTCGCATTTACAAATGAAATTGATTGAAGCAATTTCGATTTTTATTGAAGCACAATGCGGTTTCACATTTCTCGCATGTGACGTATGTTGTTAAGCCCTTACAATTTATCAATTTGCATTGCAGCCTCTTTTTATTCCATAGGGGACGGTGGTCCACACCATCCGTTCGTATTTGCTTAACTGGAGTAGGGGAACTAGTTGCCTTCTTCCGTTTTAGTTCTAAAAGTTTATTAATTTCAGACGGGCGTCCAATCACCGTTTTTTTCTGTTGGTATTTGCACAACACCTCGCCAAGTTCCAATCGAAATTTCGCTAAACTTATAATTTGGTTTTGATCTACCTTATTTATTTTTTGAATTCGCTTTAATAAGAGCCAAGAATTGACAACAGCTACATCCAAAAGGTGGTAGAATAATCGCATATACCACTTATTAGATCGTAACAATATTTTGTACCTTCCGATATAGCTATCGAGAAGATCAACTCCGTCCATATACTTGTTGTATTCTTTAATTATACTTGGGCAATCAATAATTATTCTTGATTTCAGTTTTTTGTCAAATCGGTCGGAAGTCTGTATCGGGTTACGACCCACGAAGTTTGAAATCAAAATCACGATATGATTATCCTTCCATGCAACAGTAGTCACTTCCACATTGTCAATTCTTGCGGTGAATTCTACCGATGTTCCTCTATTGCGCGCTTTTACTTCTTTATCAGTGGGAAGCTTTGTATTTGGGATTCGATTTCGACGTATAGTACCTAGGCACAAAATTCCCATTTTCGACAATTCAACGACTAGTGGTACCGACGAGTAATAATTGTCAAAAAATACTCGATAATTTTGATGTCTTGGAACTTGTCTTACCAAACGTATTACGATATTCGCACTAGCACCCAAATCGTTTTCTTCAGGAAATCTTTTTCTTGGATCATTCTCCTGACCCGAATATATCTCGAAGTTATGTTGTGTAAGGTAGCAGTATTGTGAATTGTAATGGCTTTATTTAGCGGATAATTATGGTTCGGAAACTGATAAACCGTTTCAACATCAAATCACAAACAATTTAATTTAATAATTATTCTTTTATTCACAATTTTATTTAGTTTTTAGTTATAAATAATTTGTACAGTTCTAAGTTTATATTTAACTCAATTTATTTATTTATTATTTTCGTTTATGAGTTTGTATCACTTTATATTGTGTATATTTATTATTTATTTATTTGTTAATAATTATCAAATGATTTACAATTTTTCACTGCCTACTTAATAATAATTTTGGGTTTTTATAAGCTAATTTTTAAATGTTTTTGTTGTTAAAATTCGGTATTCAAACCTAAAATCTTTAAAATTAGTGTATTGCTACACTACACCTCACCCCCCAAGAAAAGAAAACGTAGTTTTCTTTATAAATATACAATGTCAATAATCTGAATAATAATCCATGCAAATTTAAAAAAAAATATTTTAAGTGTAAATTTAGTTAAGATATATATAAAAAATTATTATTTTACAAAAAAAATATTTTAATTAAATTTTTTTTTTTTAATCATATACATACATAATTAAATGTTTTCTTTATTTGATACTTCATTTATTTGAATAATTATGGAATATGTTTACATATATTTTTAATTTTATTTTTTTTAATTTTAATTTTTTGAAATTTTTAATTTTTTTTTTTTTTTTTTTTTTTTTTTTTTTTTTTGATACAATGGTAACTTATGTTATTAAATTTTTGAATTGTTTATAATTTTATGAAACAGGAAAAAAAGACTAATTGTAATAATTCATATAATAATTAATACTCATAAATACTAATCATAAATTTAATGTACATAGAAAATTAATAAAGAAACGCTTAAATTAATTCCAACCTATACATACTTTACAAATATATAATAAATTAAATTATATCCATTCATTTTTTTTTTTATCTACATATTTCATCCAACATCTACGTCAGCACTATGAAAATGTTTCAGTCTATTGTTATGGACTATTTTATGTTTATTTTTTATTAGAATTTGTGTATTTTCAGCAGATATTATTTTTGTAACTATGTACGGTCCTAACCAAAGTTGTTCGATTTTGCTATTATTTGTTTCATTTTTTAGAAGCACTTCATCTCCTATTTCAAAATTTTCGTAGTGAAGGTTTCGATCATAACGAGCTTTAGATTTTTCTTTATTTTCATTTAAAATATTTCGAGCTACATTCCATGTAGTTTGTAATCTATATTTTAGTTCTTTGGAGTAGTCCTCATAATTATAAATTTTGTCAGGTTCTTTCAATAATGAGTTTGGGATTGCTGGCTTAATGCCGAATAGTAATTCGAATGGCATAAACTTTGTTGATGTATGCGGTGTGGTATTATAGGCAAACATTGCATATGGAATCCATTGATCCCAGTTTAATGGATCGTCTTGTGCATAATTACGGAGATACTCTTCTAAAGTTTTGTGTGACCTTTCTAGTGCACCGTTACTTTGAGGATGATACGCCGTACAGTTAATTTTTTTTATTTTTAGGATATTACATATTTGCTTAAACAAATGACTCATAAAATTTTGTCCTTGATCTGTTAGTATTGATATAGGACATCCGAATAAACAAATAAAATTTTCCACAAATGCTTTTGCAACCGTTGTGGTTTCTTGATTCGGAATAGGGATTCCCGATGAATATTTTGTTAAGTCATCTTGGAGAGTTAGTATAAATTTATTATTTTTGTAAGATGGAAGTAATGGACCAACAATATCTAATGATATTCTCTCGAATGGTTTGATTGATGTTGATGTTATCTTCATAGGCATTTTTTGTAAAAGTCCATGTTTATTTTGTTGACACTTTTCACATGTTTTAATAAATTTTGAGATTCGACTGAGCATTTTGGGAAAACTATAATAACATTTCATTCTATTAAAAGTTCGAATTATTCCCTGATGGCCACCTAAAGAATTTATGTGAAATTCTTTGATAATTTGGAAGATTTCGTCTTCATTATTTAGAGTTATAATTTCTTGATCTGGATTATTTTGACCAATTATTGTATTTGAATTGGAAGAAATTGATTTTGGATTTTGATGCATGTCGTTTAAAATTAAATTTGAATCTTTCAAATTTTTGTTTAAAGATTGGTCGGAATTATACGTTTTTGGAATGTTTTCTAGATTAAGTTTACTTTGAGCACGAGTTACAATATCAACGTTTATGTCACTGGGTATTTCAATTCGTGAAAGTGTATCAGCATGGACAATTTGTTTTCCAGGTTTATATTGAATTTTAAAATCAAATTCTTCTAGTTGAATACGCCATCTGATTAGAATTGAATTAGGATTTGGAGTTGAAAATAAATAGGTTAATGGTTTATGATCTGTAATAACAATAAATTTACGTCCATAAACATAAGGTCGAAAACGATTAACGATTGCCCATTTTATTGCTAATAGTTCACGTTTTATCGTGGGATAGTTACGCTCAGATTTATTTAAAACGCGACTCGCAAAAGCGATTGGAAGGTCTTCTGAGTTTGTAATCTGAGATAAAACAGGTCCTATAGCTACATTTGATGCATCGGTTGTTATATAAAATTTTTTTGAAAAGTCGGGGAACTGTAAAATTGGTGAACTGGTTAGAATTATTTTTAGAACATTAAATGATTCATCTGCAAAAGCATTCCACTGAAATGTTTTTGGTTTTCCTCTTTTAAGAGCGATCAAAGGTTCGATTATGTCAGCATAATTTTTTATAAATGACCTGTAGTAACCTGTAAGTCCGATGAAAGATTCTAGAGTGGATTTGTTTATTGGTTTAGGAAAATTTAAAATTGAATCGATTAGCTTTGGATCTGGTTTAATCCCTTCACTTGTAATTAGATGACCTAAATATTTAATTTCGCGCCGTAAAAAATTGCATTTAGTTGGTTGCAGTTTTAAATTAAATTTGCGAAAACAGTGAAGAACTTCGACTAATTTTTGGTTATGATCGGTTAAATCGTATCCATAGATAACGACATCGTCTAAATATACAAAACATTTAAAACAATTTAGTCCTGATAAAACGTGATTCATCAGTCTTTGGAAAGTACTCGGTGCCCCTTTTAATCCAAAAGGCATCCTAGTAAAGTGAAAATGGCCCATATCAGTGCTAAAGCCTGTCTTTTCTTTATCATCCGGGTCTAACATGACTTGGTGATAACCACTAGCAAGGTCTAGGGTAGTGAAATAATTTGAACTACCTAATTGTTCCAATATTTCGTTTATGTTGGGTAAGGGAAATACATTATCAATAGTAATTTCGTTTAATTTGCGGAAGTCGACAACTAAACGCCATTTTTTTTCAGTAGAATCAGACTTCTTCGGAACTATCAATAATGGGGAATTCCATGGACTAACACTGGGTTCGATAATTGAATCATCCAGCATTTGTTGTATTTGCGAATTTATCTCAGCTTTGGTAGATTGCGGTAATCGGTATTGTTTTTTGTTAATTGGTTGAGCGTTATTTAAAATTGGAATTTTATGATAAACTGTATTAGTAGCAGATAGCTTATCGCCTTGTAAATAAAAAACATCATTAAATTCGCGATAAATATTTCGTATTGATATTTTTTCTTCGCTATTTAAATGACTAATATCAATTTCTTCATCTAATTTTCTAAGACGTTCTTCAAATGTATTTGTCCATTCTGATAAATGATATACTTCATAATTTTCTAAATTTTCTTTAGTAATAACTAGATCTTTAAGTTCAACTTCATGTTCATTATTATTAATTATACTAAAAACAGCATTGTTATTTGATGGTTTTATAATACAGTTTGCGAGAAAAACTCCAGGTGTTAATTGTTGAGACGGGCAGAAATACTCTTGGTCATTAGTTGAATTAATAGGTAAATTAATATACATTTCTGACCTTTTAGGAATAATGATTTTTTGAATTTGATTTGAAATAATTGGTATGGTAAATTTAAGGTTATTATTTATAATTTCTAAAGTTTTATTTTCGTAATCAATTTTGCACTTATAATTTTCCAAAAAATCTTTCCCTAAAATTCCTGAACACGTTATGGGAAACGAATTTTGAACAATATGAAATTTTTGAAATAGTGTTGTGTTATTCGATAATATAATATTAGCATATACCAGGGCTAATGTTTCTGTAGTAATTGGGCTTATACCTTGAATGAAAATTTTTTTTTCGGGATAGCACAATGCTTCTTGATTTAAAAATTCTTTTTTTATAAGACTTATGTCGGCACCTGTGTCAATTAAAAAGTTACAATTATTATTACGACAGATATCTAAATTTAATTGAACATATTTTGAACTAGGTGAATTTTCATTAATCGATAAGATACTGGTTGATTGGTTGATGTTTGTTTTTGTTGACTTAGAATTTGAATTTGAAAAATTAAAATCATTTCCAACAACATTACGACTGATGTCATTATTAAAATGTTTATTAGTTGGTCTTGAACACGAATTTATTCTAAATTTTGGATCCGGACAGCTGTGTTCGATTCTTCGGATCCCACTTGGTTTTCCGAAGTTTGTGATTGGCTGATGACTTGAACATTTGATGATGATTGACCTTGTTGTTTAGCTGCATTGAATTTTCTTTTGTAGCACTCGGAAATGTTATGTAAATTTCGTTTACAATAATTACATGTTAAATTTGTATTGTAATTTGAATTATTATGATAAATTTTTGTTGATAAACTACGATTTTGATTTGGATTTGTATTTTGTAATGTGTCTAAATTTAAATGTTGATTATCATAGAAACGTGGAACATTATTTTGACTGGAATTAGAGAAAGGGAGAGTTCTGTTGTTTCTTTTGAAACAGTTTTCTCGACGATGACCCGGTTTATTACAAAACGAACATGTGATTTTATTTTGATCACTTTTACTGTAATTTTGAAATGGTTTATGACTAATTTCTTCTTCAATAGCTTGAGCAATTGCGTCATTCAAATTTTCAAAATGATGAGATTTTATTATGATTTTTAAATTATCTTTCAGTCCATCTTGGAATGAATTTAATGCAGTGGATTCATTTAGCTTTTTTATAATATCAGCATATTCCAAGCCTTGTTTTGAAATGCAAATATCGTTAAGTTCGTTCAACAAACTTTCAACTTTAGAGGAATAACTTTTAACGGTTTCATTTTTATTTTGGACTAAACAAACTAATTCGGCTGAAACTGCACCTTGAGATCTTCGCTTTAAAAATTTTTTTTCTAGAGCTAATTTTAAATCTTCCCATTTGTCAAAATTTTTATAACGGACAACTTCGTACGCTTGATTACACAATTTTGTTTTTAAAATGTTCATGAACAACGACTTTTCCTTTGGATCTTCAATTTGAGACCAAATAACCTCCACACACGTACAAAATTTATGTATTTCCGTAATTTTTCCATCGAAAAACGGAATAATTTTAAGAGCATAACTAATTTTTAAATCCATTTTACCTTCAGATTCAATTTTTTTTATAACAACGTTATGTATACTAGAAAATTCGTTCGAATCTGATGCAAAATTTATTTTTGGTTCACTTTCCGATAAATTACCAACCGACTTAACAAAATTTTCGTCTTCAATATCATTTAAAGATAAATTTGAATTCGAAGGAGAATCTAAAACAGGACGATTAACATCACGATTTCGGAGTTTTAATGTTTCAATATTTTCAGTCATGAAAACAATATGTATATTAAAAAATTTTCATTTAACACATGAGTTTGCAAAATTATTAAACGGAATTCAATTTTTAATTGGTAATATAACTTTGTAAAATATGTAATATTTAGAATTGCCGAATAAAAATTTAAATAATAGATATGAGTATAAATAATATATAGAAAAGCAACATAAAATTAGAAATTAACTTACAAAATTATAAATTTTTCAAAAATTTATGAAAAAAAAAATGGTTTCCTCTATGATGAATTGCTGCATATTGAATTATATCCGTGTGTTGAACGATGGTATGAAGACTAATGTTGATTTATGATGATGATGATTATAATACAGTTGAATTTTCATTGATGTCGATTTACGCCAAGTGTTTTTTTTTCTTCTTATAACTGATAAATGTGATGATTTAGCGGCACAAATAATTTTGATTTTTATACTTCTTTTTTATTATTTGTAAATTTGATTTCATTTATTGATAACAATAAAAGTATTGTTTTAGATATAAATAATGCAAGACGAATTTATCTCGAAAATAATATGAGATTTTACAGCTATCAGCTGTTTCTTGCTTTTTTTTTTTTAAATTTTCGTGAGAATCACAATCACTGCTTACACGTATATGTTTTATGTATTTATACATACATATGTTATTAATTTTATATAAATTAATTGATTTTAAAATTATGAATTGAATTTTATAATTATAATATTATTGTATATGAACTTCACGTACGATGTGTTTTATATTTAAATTTGTATTATATGCAATATTTGATTTTTATTTTATTAAATTTGTCTAAGCGTTATAAGTTTAGCACTAATTTATTACTTTAGTGAATTAAATTTCAGCATAATTAGGTATAGCTTCTCGATTTATTAGACATTTTATTGCACTGGATTTTAGATTATTTTCGCTGTCACCATTGTTGTGTAAGGTAGCAGTATTGTGAATTGTAATGGCTTTATTTAGCGGATAATTATGGTTCGGAAACTGATAAACCGTTTCAACATCAAATCACAAACAATTTAATTTAATAATTATTCTTTTATTCACAATTTTATTTAGTTTTTAGTTATAAATAATTTGTACAGTTCTAAGTTTATATTTAACTCAATTTATTTATTTATTATTTTCGTTTATGAGTTTGTATCACTTTATATTGTGTATATTTATTATTTATTTATTTGTTAATAATTATCAAATGATTTACAATTTTTCACTGCCTACTTAATAATAATTTTGGGTTTTTATAAGCTAATTTTTAAATGTTTTTGTTGTTAAAATTCGGTATTCAAACCTAAAATCTTTAAAATTAGTGTATTGCTACACTACAGTTATAGGAAAATCCTGAAACACCCGACAGCACAAATAATTTGAATCCCCATTTATGGGGTTTGTTGGGTAGATATTGTTTCAATGCACTCTTAGTTTTAGTTAAATAAAGCTGCTCGTCAACCGCAAGGCAGGACTCCAAAGGAATTTTTCTAAAATTATTTTGGAGTATCTCGACTACAGAGCGAATTTTGTAGAGGCGATCGTAATTTGGATGATTATTTGGCAGTGCTTTCTCGTTGTCATTGAAGTGCAACATTTGTTTTACTCGTTCAAAATTTGATAAAGACATCGTTTGTTGAATAAATTGATTTCCAGCTAAATAATTCCAATAGCGGCGACAGTTAGGTATTTGAATAACTGACATTAAAACACAAATTCCCAAAAATTTTCGAATTTCCAGTTCGGTGGTAAATTTTGTGTTGTTAATATTTTTTTGGGATGCGTACAAATTGGATTCGTTAACAATTAGGTTTAGCAAATTATGGTCGAAAAAAAAATTAAAACACGCGTAAGGTGTTGATAAATCTAAATATTCGTCGGGAAGTGATTCGTCGCCTTGAAACGCTATGTCATTCTCGTCTTTACAAAAGTCTTGGCAGCGCCATAAAATGTTTTCTTTTTTTGAGGAAGAAGTTCCTCCTGATGGACCAGTGTTTAAAGGGACTTCCATATCACCGACAAAATCAATAGGCATATTCTCAATGTCGAATGGCTCCTCTGGTGTTGCTGGTATTGCTTCGTTGATTTCGTTCTGTCGAGTGATTTGTACTTCAAATGCAGAATCGTCATTATCATCATTATCGTTGCCTACATCATTGTAAAATTCGTCTACACTATCGCTCCAACTATCAATAATTTTTAAAATTTCTTCTTCGGTGAGGGCTTTTCTTCGGCTCATCCTTAAACATTAAAAAAATAAGCAAATGGTCAGAATTCAACATTGTAACATAAAATAAAATTATTACATATATGCAATAACGACCATTGAAACTTTCAGTCGATATTAACGTAATCTTGCATTTATGCAAGTATTACAAATATGCATAACTAAATTTTAGTTCAAACTGAACTTCGTATTGCACATCTGTAACATATATTTTCACAAGCTCATATTTTATAAATCATACCAAATAATAACAAAATAGTACTTTAGAACTATGTAGCACTTCTTTATAAATAAAAATAACACTTACTTTAAGCGCGTTTTTTTATTCGCTCCGGATAGCTGCTATCGAGAGCCGTCATATAAAAAGTGGCTCCCGATAGCGCTCCGCATAAATAGGTAGAGCCAAATATTTTTTATATGAAGTTTTTGGTAAACAATTGAATTAAAAATGATAGTTTGATGTTAAATAAGTTTAGTTTACCAATAAATAGCGCGTCAAATTTAAATTTAGGCGTATAAAAATGACGGCTCTCGATAGCAGCTATCCGGAGCGAATAAAAAAACGCGACTTTTATAATATTTTTCCAGATTTTAAAGGTATACCACTATAAAACGTCAGACCCGAACCAAACTACTGCTCTCTCCCTTATAACTTACAGGAGAATTAACTTTTTGCGCCAAAATTTGACATTATACGAATAAAGAACCTATGAACAAATTTACGACAATATTTTAACTGAATAGAAAACGAAATAAAACTGCATCAAAATATTGTGTTCCAATATTTTTTTTAATGTTTACATATTTATACATTGCATAAATGCAAGACAGAGTAACGAAGGGTTATCAATGTTTTCGTCGGTTTTCGATATCGATGGTCTGCCACTGCGTTCATCATCTTCGATTGACTCACGACCACTTTTAAACCGCTCGTGCCACTGGTAAACGACCGTTTTCTTTAGAGAATCGTTGCCGAAACACTTTTCCAACATTTCCAACGTTCGCGCACCATTATATCCGTTTTTTACGCAAAATTTAATACAAGTTCGTTTTTGCAAATTTAAATCCATTTCTAAAATTGTAAATAATCGCCAACATACACAGAGATAGATGTATTTTTGACTACGTATTTTTTGCAAATGTCAAGCTATGACGCTAAGATTTAGAGGGAATATCAACAACAGATGTACTAACTCAACAAAAAAAAACAGAACTCAAAACTTTTTGATCAAGGTGATATAAGGCCTTCAGAACAGTCTTGCGCCAAAAAAAATATGAAAGGGCTGTCTTAGAAGATCCGGAAGGACTGATCATTGATTCCTCAGTTCTTGCAAACAAGATGGCGAAATACTATGAGTCGGTCTTCAGTGGTTCTGACCATATTACAAATCCACAAGTAAATATCGAGGTTGATAGTTTTGCTCAGTCATATCCCGCCCCATTCCTGTATGATATTATTGAGAGTATCACAACAAATTCTGATGAGGTCATCAGTTTTGTCCGTAAGCTCAAAAATAATAAAAACACCTGGTGTTAATAGTGTTGTGAAACGTGCTATTTAAAATCTGCCTTAAACAGGGTCTCTGTTCCTTTCAAACATCATTAATGCCAGGTTCCAATTTACATATTCTCCTTATGCATGGAAGATATCTAAAGTAATAGTTATATCTAAGACTGGTAAACCATGAAACCGGAGCACATGAGACTGATTAGGCTTTTAAGTGAATTGAGTAAGTTTGCAGACATCTAATTCCAGATTTCCAGTTTTAGTTTATCCACCAAAGATACACTACAGAGGCAATCATGAGATTAATTAATCAATTAAAAAAAGCAACAAACTTATTCATATAAGAGATTAAGAAGGTCTTAAACTCTGTAAGGCACGTTGGCCTATCATATAAACTAATAAGAGGGCGAATACTTCCCGCCCTGGTATTTATAATAAAATCATATCTAGACCATCGCTGGTTTTTCGTATGTGTTGACAATGTTCATTAACCTGAGATTAGGAAAATATCTACTGGGGTCCGTCAGGGTTCAGTGCTGGGTCCATTACTTTACGTAATATTCACTCATGACAACCCTACGCCGGTAACAAAGGATACTTCGGTTCAGATTTATGCCGATGATACAACTGTATTTTGCTCAAATTATAGCACATACCAATGCTCAGTAAGGATTCAGAAATTTCTAAAATTTTTATTCGAATATTTTACGAAATGGAACATCGAAATAAATACATCCCAGGCACAATTGCCATACATAAAAGCTACATATAACCATCGTAATAAACCAAATGAGGCCGTTCCTGTTTTGATAAATAATCAGCAGCTATTAGTGGTTGATAAAGTTAAGTATTTTGATGTCACACTAGATAAACAATTAAAATTCGGAACACACTTCGACGAACTTAGGAAAAATGCATCAATGGTTTTTCACCTCCTATTCCCGTTACTTTGCCAAAATAACGCTTTAAACAAATTTAACAAACTTCTACATGACAAGTTACACATACTATATGATCTATTATTACGTACGCAGCACCGGCATGGTTTGACTTAGCAACTATTAGCCAGAAAAATTCCATCCAAAGGGTTCAATATAAAACACTTAGGTTTCTTTTTGGGTCCTGGCCTCGTCCTGCTGAATATATTCTGTTATCTTGTGTAGGGTGCTTCATAAAAGGTCCAACATTCCTACTATTGTCGCATTAAAGGATTCGGTACTTTCCGACATCTTGTACAAAATGATGTCTTGGAAAAATGAGACTGAAATGGGGATTTCCCCACGGTCACTAACTGGTTTAAAGTTTATCTGATTTATGATTAAGGGTCATAATTTTAATTCAATTTATGACTAGAAGATAGCACTGTTTGCTACTTTATATTAGTTCTTATGTTCTTGATTTAAGTTTTATTGTTAAGTTGTACAAATTTTTTTAATTATGAAAAAAAATAATAATTATTCATTAATTATTATTATTAAGTACTGTCCTCGCGGATTTACAAACATTTATAACACAACTAAATTGGCCTAGTTATAATACCTATTAGTAGAATAAATTCTTAAGAAACATATCAAATAAAAATTAAATCCAACGTGGTCTGTTGCTTTGGGAATATTAAATCGGATACTAAATATTAATCCATTCTTACGAAAGCCATAAAGCTATTATTCACTGAATATTCAGTCATTACTCACTCATAATTTATTCTTTTTTCACTATCATTCGCTCATAATTTACTCATATAACTCACAAGTTATTCAATCATTAATCATTATGTACTCCTCATTTACTGATGAAAGAAGACTTGACTTATTATTCACTCATTATTCACACTATATTCACTCGGTATACTATCATTAATCATTTTATTTTTATTCACTCATTATTCATTCTTAATAAATGTTATTCTCACAGTATTCTCTCAATATTAATAAGTGTTTATGAATAACCAGTAAATAATTAATGAATAATAATACCGATCTTTCATCAGTCTATAATGAATGAATAATCACTGAATAATCACTCTCTCTCTCTCTCTCTCTCTCTCTCTCTCTCTCTCTCTCTCTCTCTCTCTCTCTCTCTCTCTCTCTCTCTCTCTCTCTCTCTCTCTCTCTCTCTCTCTCTCTTTCTCTTTAGTCTACTTTTAAAATCGTTTACGTCGCCTCAGCATTCTTCCATTACATATAACCTTTCTTATGTTCTGTAACGATGAGTTTCAATTCCATTAATTGGTAAACTTCTGGAGTTTCTTTAAAATGCTTTAACGAGCGAGGTGTGCTGTGCGTACGTTATTTCTTCTACACTTAAAACAAGAAACAATTAAACAACTCAGAACCGCTGTCTGTTAAAGTCTCCTACAATGTTATTTTATTAGCAAGCAGGATGCCTGATGTCATCGGCCAATCGGTGTTGTCGGCCCATCAATGTTTGGAACGTTTTCGGGCAAATTTGCGCATCTCTAATGTATATAGAGTGTAAGTATATAAACAAATAAAAGTTTATGTCTTACAGATGTGCATGTGTTGTGTTTTTCAGGTGCTTGATGGTTAATATTAAATCGAAAGATCTCAAGATAATTTTCAAAATGTTTGTCATTATTTTATTTCCAAGTAACTGTAAGCGACATCTAATTTCCATTTTTATCTGTTGAAAGGGTTAAAACTTGTAAATTGAGTAAATTCTGAATTTAACATCTCTGTAATTAAAGTCTGGTGGTATTTTTTCTTAATGTTTTAGTTATGAGAGTGATTGATACGTATTTTGACTTAACAATATAATTTATATGATATCATTTTTACTCGATTTCTTTATAGAATTGTAATTTTTTTTTTTTTTTTTTTTTTTTTTCATTACCAATTTTATTAAAACGTTTAAAACAAAGTTACAATAAATAATAAGTAATTGGTAAGCTAATTGCACCTTTAGTTTCAAAGAAACGTGTGTCAAGTACAATGGTTCTCGCTAATAATATTACAAAAAATTTAACAAAAAAGTCAAAGTTAACACAATAATAATTTACAAAATTTAAAAAGTAAAAGTAAAGGTAATACAAATAAAATAAAAGACAAAACTATAATAATACAAAAAATAGATGCTCAATTGCTTTGTTTAGTTTCAACCAATTATTGAGAGCTTTGGAGAAAGCGGAGAAGCTGCTGCTCACTCGAATTTCCAATGGTAAGTTGTTAAAGATTATTGCTGAAGCCACACTGAAGTAACGTTTACGAAACTCTAAATTAACATTGGGGACAAACTTTATAAATTTGGAATTTAAACGAAGATTATAAACTGAATAGTTGACAAAGTTGTTCCCGCTGATGATGTAAAAAAGCTTTAAGACCTTGAAAACATACATGTGTTGTAAAGGCATTATATCCAGCTCCTGAAATATAGGCCATGATGGTGTCTGCAATGATTTAAACGTCATTAGCCGCAAAACATGCTTCTGTCGCACGTACAGAGGATGTAAAAGAGTTTTACAAGCACCACCCCAACATGCTAAACCATACAGGAGGATAGAATCAACTAGGGCAAAATAAACCAATTTCAGAAGATATAACGGACAGTATAATCGTAAAACATACATTTTCCTGGAAACCAAAAGAATTCTCGACTTAAGGCCTTCAATGTGGGCCTTCCAGTTTAGGTTACTATCAATCATAACTCCCAAATATCTAATTTCACATACCGAGCTTATGGTGAAGCAACCATTAGGGATACAAATTGGACTGTTATTACAGCCAAATGCGTGATAGATAATCGGTGTTTGGGATCTCTGGCATTCCCTGAAATGCATAACTTTAGTCTTGTCGCTCAAAATCAAATTATGGGCTCCCAACCAAATCGCTAACATAACCAAATCCTTGTCAATAATAGTAAGGTTCGCATGATGGTTGAGGCCAGCATAAACAAATGAAAGATCATCCGCATACGCAGTGAGGGTACCAGAAAAATTCTGGTTGAAGATTCCATTTATGTAAACAAGAAAGAGTAGCGGCCCCAACACTGAACCTTGAGGAACTCCAACCCTAATATAACGCTCCTTACACAAAATATTGTTGACGCGGACAACTTGAGTTCGATCACTTAGATAATCAGAAAGCCACTTGTGTAACATTCCACGAAAACCGCAACGATTTAGTTTTAACCGAAGAATTGTATGATCAACTCTATCAAAGGCTTTGGTTAGGTCAACAAACATTGCTGAGTCCTCGATCAATGCTGCCACTTATCTGTTCCAAAAATTCTTAAATCGCTTGTTCAGTATTTTTATTGTTACGAAATCCAAATTGTTTCGGAGAGAGAAATTCGTTTTGATCCAAAAAATCAACAATCCTGTTCTTCATAGCCTTTTCAAAAATTTTAGAGAAGATTGAAAGAAGTGATATTGGTCGGTAGTTATTTACACAAGTTTTATCATTTTTTTTAAATATGGGGACAACAACAGCTCTTTTCAAGGTTCCAGGCAAAACTCCTGTTTCAACACTTAAGTTAAAGAGAAAAGACAAGACATCCACAAGGAAGCAAGCCATTTTTTTAACAACACTATTTGGAGTTCCATCAATCCCAGGAGACGATTTATTTTTTAGGGAGTTAATAATATTATACAGTTCCCCTGGAGAAACAGGTGAAAAATAACAACTATTCATAACATCATAACTCTCAGTAACTATTCGATTTCTTCCCAACTCATCCATCACTGTCGAACTATTGGAGTTCCCTATACTTACAAAGAAATTATTAAATTCATTAGCAATAGCCGCAGAATCCGAAATGGTCACATTAATATGACTATTAATTTCTCTGATTTCACGGTTACCATGATGCTTACCAATTATATTATTCACAGTTCGCCAGTTTTTACGAGCATCATTACCATTTTTATCAAACTGTTTTGTGTAGAAGTGTTTTTTGGTCAGCTCTATTTTGAGATTTACCATATCACACAGTTTGCGGCTGTAGTTAGCTAGCCTTTTATTGTTAGGAAACTTTTTTGCTAGCTGACATATTCTATTTCTTTTACGAATGGCTCCCAACAAATTATCAGACATCCATGGCTTAAGCTTGGCTGTTTTATTGAGTGGGACCAATCTAGTACAGTTAGCAAGATGACCACTAAAAATATTTATGAAATTATCATAAGCTAATGACGCATTAGACACATTATAGACATTAATTCAATGTTCATTTAACAGAAATTCTTTTAAACACTCATAATCTATACGAGATATCTGCCTCATAAAAATCTGTCGCATAGAAAATGTGTAGATTCGTATTTAATTCAAGGAAGTCAAAAAAATGAATAAATCAAGTTTAACAGTATTGTGTGCAAGATTTAAGCTCAGTAAGTAATTTTTTCTAACATATTGATTATTTTTCATTTAAGACGAAATTTCAAACTGGATATGGATACCTACAGAAAATTTGAAAGTTTATAAAAATTTTCATTTTTAAATTGATGTTTTATATTAAATATTACATAATTTAAGATATTTTATTATTTCAATAAACATTTAATTAAAATTAAAATAAAGTCAGAAATAGTCTAATATAGGAAGAAGTACTCTTATTACTTAATACTCATTTATATTGGAAAAATATTAATATTATAGCTTTAACTTTAACAATCAACTTATTGTCCTATACAGGTAACTATTCATTAATATTTTATTAAATGTTACTATCGTCATAGTTATTTTTTCCTAATAACTTTTTAGTACTCCTTTCAATATTAAGCCATATTTCCGTAGCCACCTCTATTTTATTGAAATGGCTTCCACAATTTTTTCCATCTACATATAAAAAAATAAATGGGAAACCACATTTATTGTGCAGGGTCTTCCAATCGCTCTCGGCGTAAAGTTGTCCGTCTAAGCTTACGTAAAGTTGTCCATGTGAGAAAACGACAGTGTTTTAATCAGTGGCTACATGGTCGAAAGTTTGTCCTTGTGATTTGTTGATTGTCATCGCATAGGCTGCGATAATGAAATTGACTGCTGACAAATGCAACAGAAAAAAGCGAATGCCTCCCGCAATTGATTTGATATCTGGTAAGTTGCAGCTTCTGTATGGCAACGTCTCTATTTGTCATCTGACTCCAAGACTCCACGTCGAGATGCTTAGTGGAATGTGCTGGTTTGACACCTGCTGAACTTAAACGGTTTAATTCGGAATCAAAAATGGAACGCCCTTCAAAATATTTTTGTTCGATATTTCGTTGTAGTTTGACATTTGATCAGATAGTCGCAGTAATTCATCTTCGTATAGTTAAAAATCCATTATTTATTTTCCAGGGAAACTTTGCGAATATTGATGATTAGTGTATATCGAATCGGTCTATGTATTGACGGGAGAATAGTTTAAATCAGCGCAACTGGAGTTTAATTATTAACTAGTGTAGCTGTAAAATTAGTAATTGGTTCAACTATCAAATTTTAATTAGCTAGTAATGGGCATTGTAACCTTTGAGGGATTAGACAGCGACGCCACATTTTTTAGGGGAATTTGCTGTCGGTAAGTATAACAGGTAAGTGAACATGAAAATAGGCAGGTTAAGCTAATAGTTTCGATTGGGTATACCCGCAACCATTTCTCACTGAGGCTAGCCGGCTCAGCTGGCCTGCCTCCCAATCAAGGAGAACCGTTAACGTTTTTTATTATTTCTGGTAAATGAGCTGCGCCCGTCCCTATATGTATAATTTTATGGTTTTACAAAAA
Source organism: Tipula vernalis (assembly GCA_958295665.1). Lineage (NCBI taxonomy): Eukaryota > Metazoa > Arthropoda > Insecta > Diptera > Tipulidae > Tipula > Tipula vernalis. The sequence continues at coordinate 369,560,079 of OY282558.1, forward strand.
ATTGTCAATCAGGCCCAAATATCATACACAAGAATATCATACCCAACTTCCAAAAAAACAGACAGTCGTCCATATATTTGTATGGGGTATAGCCACATATGTGTACGGAGAGCCAGAGATCCTTTCTATTAAAAAATTACAGCAACTTCCAAAAATCTAGACGATAAATGAGTTAGAATAAATGTGTTCAGCCCCTATATGTAGTTCAATGGAAATTAGATTAAAAAAAAAATTGTCTATCTAGCCAGAAGATTGCACCAAAGTGGCCACATAGTTTAATGGGTAGTTGAGGATTTTCTCTAATCGAAAATATAACAACTTTCTAAAATCTAGACGAAAAGTGCCTTAGGGGAGGCATGTTCGATCTGGCCCAAAGTTCGTACCCAAGTGGACGTATAATTTTATGTGTAGCTTCTGATCCTCTCCAACGAACAAGTGGCTTAGAACAGACGTGTTCCGTCCGTACCGAAGTTGTTATATTTTTTTATTAGAATGAATACTTTATTAGCAATAAAAATGTATAGCCGATATCGCCGACACGTCGTATCGAATCGATTTTAGGAAATTGTTTTATTTTTATGTTACAATGAATCGTCTACTACCCATACATATATATGGCCATTTTAATAGGATCTTCGGGCTAGCTTGCCAATTTTTAAAATTTCAAATATCGTATAAGCTCATATATAGGATGGGGCACATCGTCCTAATTCGCTTATCGTTTAGATTTTTAGAAGTTGTTAAATTTTTTCGTTAGAAGCGAACCTTGACTACTCAAGAAAATAGGTGGCCACTTGGGTACGATTTTAGGGGCAGATTGACAATTTTTTTAAAATCAAATTTCATTTAAACCTACATACTATATAGAGGCGGAACATACCCTTCCTAAGTTACTTAAACTTCAGATTTTCGGGAGTTCTTTATCAAACTGTCTTTTTTGTAAATTTAAATTATACAGCATTCAAATTTACCTTTAGTTGGCTGGTCTATTGCAGACTATTGTTTTTTTTTTATAAAAAATTCGTAATAACGAGAGATTTAATATTTTCTTGTTGCCAATAATCATTTTAAATTTGGTTTTAATTTTCCACCATAATTTTGTGAATACACACTTAAAAAACTTGCAACAAATTTTAAAGCAAGCTTTGCTATTCGTCTTATTTAATGCACTTAAAAATTGTATTTTAAAGCAGGCCATGCATTACATATTTTACTAAAGCAAATGGTTTGCATTTTAAAGCAAGTTAACTTTACTTTCAACTTTTTTAACATAAAATTATTCGAAAAATATTCATTCTTTTTTTTTTAATTTTCCATTTGTATTAGTACCTAAAATAAAATCACGTTTAAAATAATAATTATGGCCTTCAGTATTTCTCTTTTTTTTCAAATATTTCCAACGAATGGAAGTCCATTTGGCTAACGATTATATTATCTTAAACTTATGAATTAAAATTCTAAATCTCGTAAATTTTTGGTACGTTTATTAATATTGATTATACTATAAACATTCATAAAATGCTCGAGTTATTCACTCCCAACAATTACAAAACAGCTCGTAAAATTACCATCTACATTGTAATTAAAAACAATACGCGATAGTTAAACAAGATATTTTTGTTTTATGTGAAATAAACTACAGTTTCTCGTTATTTAATTTTTAAATTACGTTCTGTATTGACGATTGGGGAACCGCAAAATAGCGCGGCTAGTAATATTAACGTTGAACCACAAAAAAATATAATATTTTGGTTTTTACTATAAAAATTTGATTTATAATACTCTATAATCCAAATAAAAATTGTATTTAAATATATTTAGTTTTTATTTAAATTAAACCTAATTAAAAGTAAAATATCAACGCTAAAACCTAACTGTATTTTTTAAATAAACTGTAATTCAATCAATATTTGCAACAATTGATAATAATTCAATTACATATTTATAATTCATATTTGGACTTCATTTTACATAAATACATATTTAATATTTTTTTAAATAATGATCTTTATTAAAAATATTTTATTATATTAAATAAATTCATGAACATAAATCTGGTCAATTTTGACGGTGCTCATCTCCTTGTTGTAAATTAAGGTTCAAATACGGGCCGTATCTCTGATATTACCTTACTTACTTTACAAACCATTTTAACCGAAGAGAAACTCTCTGTAATTTTCGTCATTTTATTCAGAAGTTTCGTGTTACATAGATGTGTGTAGTATTGAATATAAAACGGTGCATTTTTATTATAAAAAGTGTTTATTTTACATATAAATTAATTAACAAACATTACTATTTTTATTAGATTAATTTATTTAAATATTTACTAATTTACTAGTAATCAAAAGTGTTGAAATAAATAATCCTAAGTGAATCTAAAATAACAAAAAAATGGACAAAAGTGTGGTTTTTGTAAAATGCGTTTTAAATCAAAATATAAATTACATAAAAATACGCAAGCAGGCGGATGATTGGGAATATACAGATTTTTTATTATCAAGTAAGTTAAAGTTAAACTATGTATATTGTTAATCATTATAAGTTTTCTGGTAATCGAGTGCACGTGAAAAAAAATGTAATACGCATTTTTCATATTTAATGCAACGCTGCTATAATTCTCTCCCATATTTTAATGCAATAAAATTAAGTAAGTGCGTGAAAAAAAAAACAGTTTTATTTGGTATTAGCTTATACTTTATGCCTAAATGAGTTTTTGTAGTTTACAATTGTTGATTATGGATGCAATATGTATAACGTAAGATCAGAAACAACGAATTAATCATAGACTTATCATTGAAAAAAAAAAACAAATAACAACGCTTAAAAAACTTCTGTTATGTTAGCAAAATTCATTATTTTATTGTTCGATGTATATATCCGCCAAATTACCGTGTTACTCAAAACCGTATTAATCGCGACTAATAAATACAAAAGTACATTTTTTGTACTTACACATACATATGTATTTATTAGTCGCGATTAACACGGTTTTGAGTAACATGGTAATTTGGCCGAATTTAATTACCGTGTTAATTAAGGGACAGGTGTATATATATATATTGTATAAAAATTCTAGAAAATTATTGCCAGAATTTTTCGATTTGATGTGTTTCAATTAATTCTTGATTTGTTTAGACTGTTATTTTCTGTAACTATTGTGATAATATTTAGAAAAAATATTTTAAACCGCATTTCTTGATGTTTGATCTGGTCCGCATGTCTCATGAAACGACACAAAAATGCGTAAAACAAACAAACACCTAAATTCAATTTTTTTGTCTCGTTTCGTTTTGAATCTGCCTCTTCATATTCGTACTGTATTCATTATATTCTTTGTCGCTTTACAAAATATTGTTCAACTATTTTTATATCACCATTTGTGATCCAAAACGAATGTTGGATCAAATGTTGTTGTTGCTTCACATGTAAATTTTGATCTGATCCGGATCACTATGCGTCAAGAAATGCAGCTTTAGATAAAATAAACACGAACACAATTTTATAATTCTCAATAAACGAAAAACAAATGCCATTTCGATTTGTTAGTAGCGTTGACACCAGTTCTTATTATAGCAACACTTTTTTTGATAAATCCAATACTGAAATTGCAAAAATGTACTTATATGATAAAGTATTAAACTATTTTGTTTTGCGATGATTTTTTGATATATACTTTTATATTACTGCTAGAAACGTGAAATTTGCATGAATCTATTTAAGAATTATTGCATGAATTTAGCATGAATCTAGGAAGAAATGCCAATGCCTAAATAATGCTTAAATTCCTCAAGCAAGGCATTTATTTTGCATTTACAATCGCCAACAATGTATTGGCCCCACTTTTGAAAAACATGTGGAGTAAGTTCTTTTATATTTTCTAGTAGGTATTCACGCTGATGTGTCTGTATATGAAATTCAACATATTGGAGATTCAAGAGGATTCGAAATACCAAAAGACGATTTTTTAGACATATTTTTCCAAAATTACACACACCCAGATTTCATATTAAAACCACAATTCAAAACCAAACCGGCAACGGTTTTAAAAAGACAAAATTGTTGTTTAGGTCACGACATTTATATTTCATCTGAGGTAAATTGTTAATTTAATTTTAAAGATTCTTTAAAATATTTTGAACGAGACAATAACTTATGTTTAGGAACTTCAAAATTTTATTACGGCATCCTCTAATGCATACGTGCTCTATAAAACCAAAAAAAATAATTTTGACGTACCAGATTTATCAGATATTGAACGGCGGGCTATAATTAGAGAAGGCGTTGCTCTATTAGTGAAAAAATTTTCTTACCATCCGGACCACGACCAGAAGTTGTCACTCGCATTGGCCATGATTAATTTATTTCCTCAATTGAAAACTTGTAATAAAGAAACTGATGGAGTGGTAATGTTCTTATTATTTATAATCGTATATATATTAACATCCATTTTCATTGTTAAATTAATTTCATTATTCTACACAGGATCTGCTCTACAATAGAGAAGAAAACCGAGGATATATTCTAAACAGGCTGAACCATATTCGCAACAAATTATATAAAAACGAAGCTGCTTATTCAAACGAGGAAAATTTACTATCGAAAAGGAAGAGAACAAATACTAAAACAATCAATGTAAAAACAATTACCAATACACCAAATATTCAAAATAACAATAACAACTTTGAAGAAGACCTCCTGATTTTAAAGCATTTAAATGTCACCACCCAGGTTGTGTTTTTGAAACAAAAACTTTCGAACACCATTGCTTTAAGGGAGGAAGCAATAAAAAATAATAAATTTGACAGCTTTGCCGAAGCTTTTCCTTTTTTTTTTGTAAGCCCGGACTTGGTAAGTAAAACAAAAACCTAATTCATTTTGTTTCATATCACTCCCAATTAAAACTAAAACCTTCTTTAAATTATTTAGGTTTGTTTCGATTTTGGCTTACGATTTCCTGAAAATTCATCTAAGTTCATTCAAAATTGGCCGGCAGTTGCTGAAGTTATAGAAAAAGTCTGGAGAGGTTTCAAGGGCATCAATTGCATAAGGCCTCCTGAGTTAGAAGGTATTATTTATTAATTTTCATTAGACATATCTATTAATCTACAGTAAAATTGATTTTTCAATTTTTAATTTTTAGCTTTAATTATATAGACCTTATTTTATTTCTAATTTAATACATGTATATTTATTAATTTTAAATTTTTTATTTTTTTTATTTTACCGATATTTCGATGTTGTACATCAGTTTTCAGACATGTTTACAATTTTAATTTTTGTTTTTCACGATTCAAAAATTTATTTTTTCCTTCAGGCTACCAATTTAAAAATAAATTTGTTGTCCTTGATCTAAACCTAATATTTATTTAAGAAAGATAAAAAAACAGCTGACCAAAGTTCAAAATAAAAGCATTATTATATCATAATTTAAAGACTACATGGATTTCTGAATTAAAACTTTGTTTGTATTATGTGTAGTTTTTGATAATATAAATATAAACCGATTGTAATTTATTTGTGTCCACTTTGTAATTTACTGGATTCTTTGCCAACCAGATAAGGCATGCTTCAATTAAAGCTAAAAATTAAAAATTAAAAAGAGAGACCCAAAAAACCTATTACAATAAGTAAAATTTATGTTTATTTCTAGAATGGGCACCCTCATATCAAAAAATTTTGCTTTTGCTGCACCTTCTACCACAAACATCAATGGGTAAAACATCAGCACGAACTAAACGGGAACCATTCAAAAATTGCATAGATCGCCTTATTTTGTTTAGAAAGGTGTGTGCATTCAATCTATTGAATTAATTATATTTAAATATCACTAATTATGAAACTGTATTCTAAAATTTAATATTTTTTCTATATAGCCTAATTTATGCAACGAGGAATTGATAGAAAAAAACAACTCAGCACCATATTTGATTGTAAAGGGAGAAACAAAAGTTGCCATACATGAAATTTTACTATGCGTTGAGTCTCAATTAATACCTCTACCGGCAAGTTTCAATATTTTTGATTCTGTAGACATATTGTTCAAGGCACATTATGTTTTCAACCAAAAATTCAATGAATGTTTAAATAATTTTTTGGTATTTATATCATACTATTTTTTTAAAATAATAACTACTAGAATTCCAATTAAAATCAAAGACGTTGCAACAAAATTGAATACAGAAATTGAGTCTGAACAATCAGAACAACTCCTAGAAAACGTCGAAAATTTGGCAGTAAATCTTGATTTATAGATATCTGTAACATTTTTAATTTAATAGATTATTGACTAATTTATGTTTATAAGGTGCAATTTAGAATTTAAATTGAAATAATTTTTGATACCTTATATTTTTATATCTAGTAATTATTAAATCGCAATATTCATATTATATTATTTTATATTATTAAGTTTTATTTTATATCTAAGACTCTAGAATTACAAAAATGAATTTCTATTGTTTTGTTTGTGGTAAACAATTTAATGATGCTAAGATTACTATTAACCATTTAAAACTTCAAGAGCACATAAGGGAAAATGACACAAATATTGTAATTAAATGTGTTAAAACTAAAACATGCGAAAATACTTTTATGACTTTTTCTGGTCTTCGGAAACATCTTAAAAATAATAGTTGTCGTTCACTTTCAAAATCTAATTCTTCAGTAGTTATAAATTGTCCAATGGTACCAACTATTTCAGCTAATTGCTCACCAGCAAATATTATTTGCAATAACGGATTTAAAGAAAATATTCCATGTGAATATGCAGTTGATGAAAACATAAAAACGTTTTATGGTACGATGAATCAACTGGGATTACCGGAAGAAACTATAACAACAATTTTTAAGGCCACTAAGGGTTTAGTTCAAAACGTAATAAATTCTTTTGAAAATAATAAGAATGACCAAGAAATATATAACCAAAAGATTCAAGTTGAGACCAGCCTTACTAAGTACTGCTCTAAGTACTACCGACGAAATTCATTAAAGAAAAATAAATTTTATGTCACTGCAAAAGAACATTCTATCGGATTTAGGTGGGAAATGCGATTCAATAGAATTTCAAATACCTACAGCCGGATTTTAGTCCAAAATCACTTTTATTTTGTTTCTGTAAGAGAAACATTGACTAAACTTTTTATAAATAAAAATTTTAGCCTACATTTTCAAAAACATCAACGGTCTCATCAGTGTAAAGCTAATATTTTTAAATATCCGTGTTGCGGTTCAGCATATAATGGTCTTAAAATGTTGTCAAATGGTGACCGACCTATTTTACAATTACAATTGTATTACGATGACTTTGAGATAACAAAAGTTCTAGGGAGCAAGGTTTTAATTCATAAAATTGGTGCATTCTATTTTAACATCCAAAATTTTCCTAATGAGTTCAAATCCAATTTGGAAAACATATTTCTAGTGTGCCTTTTTTATGTTAACGATTTGCATGGCGAATTTAATTTAAATAGTATTTTGATTCCGATCGTTGATGATTTAAAATTTCTTGAAACTGAGGGAATTTTTGTAGACGGGTTAGGTCGTCTTTATGGAACATTAGTCTCACTTTCTCATGATAATCTTGCCGGTAATGATATGCTTGGGTTTACAAAATCTTTCTCCGCTAACTAATTTTGTAGAATCTGCACGATGAGTAAAACTGATACAAAAATTTCAACGACAGAAAATGCGGTTTTATTAAGAACGGAACAATGTTACGATATCTTGAAAGAACAGCCACTATCAAAAAAAATCAAACTAGACAATACTCAAGGCATATATCGCAAATCGGTTTTAAATGATTTACAATTTTTTAATACGATAAGAAACAGTAGCGTTGACTTCATGCACGATGGCTTAGAAGGTTTTACATCCCTTGCTTTAAAATATATGTTTGACTTTTTCTTAGCTGAGAAAGTAATAAGCAATATTACACAATTAAATAATATCATTTCTGCCTATAATTTTGGTTACATCGACCGAAAAAATAAGCCTTCCAACATTAATTTAGATAAATCCAATTGTGGTCAGAACGCAATTCAAATTTTATGTTTGATGTCCCATTTTCCCATGATTTTTGGAAGGGTATTTAGGCCTGAGGATGAAAGGCAATGGGTAGCTATTTCTAGTTCCTTAAAAATTTTGAAAATTTTATTGTCTTATGAAATTTTAGAGAAAGATATTTTACTTTTGGAAAGTTTCATCACAGAACATTTAAATATAATTCTTAACGTTTTCCAAAGACCATTGACACCTAAGCAACATTTTTTGACACATTATCCTAATGTAATTAGACGGATGGGGCCCATTATTTATATGTGGACTATGCGTTACGAAGGTAAACACAGATATTTCACACGATTGAAACCCCAAAATTTTATAAATGTATGTAAAACCCTTTCGCAGAGACATCAAGAAATGATGGCTAATATATGGTCAAATAATAATTCTTGTTTGAATATAAAATTTACTTTTGGGAAAAAGCGGCAGATACATATTTCATGTCCAACTTTTAACACTGAAGTTCCAACATACGGCTTAAACTTCTTTGAGCATCATTATCATTACAAAAAAGGTTTTTTTTAAATTAAAGTTCAAATTAGTGACTTGCTAATATATTTCTATAGAATTGAAGAAATTATAGAGAATGAAAACAATGTTTATTTTTATTTAAAAGAGTTTATTGGAGTGTATGATACATTTTATTGCGCTTATCATATATTTGCTAAAGATTTGCCACCTATCTACGAAAACTATGAAAATTTAAAATATAAAAAAAGTTACGAAGGAATGTTTTGTAACCAAAATAATAAAACCTACATTGCAGAATGTAAAATTAATTTAATTTAAGTACTTAGGTTATTGTGCGAATTGTAATATTAAATATAATTTTAATTCCTTTGTAAAAATATGAAAATATAACATATTTTATTTCAATTTGTGCGTTTTATTTAAATAAAATAATACAAAATAAGCGAAATAGGTTCTCGAAATTTGTAGTTCATATAGCATTATTAGTTATATAAATTTACATTAATTTTTAAAACAATAGCATAAGAAAAATTTATTGTATGTTTACTACACAAATCAATATATATTGCATTAAAATATAAAGCAATTTAGTGTTGATATTTCGAACACTTTCCATTAAAATTATAAAGCAACAAAAGTTATTGAGTAAAGTAAATTTCTTTAAAAATCGTAACCTGCTTGTATTAGATTTTAAAGTAATCTAGATTAATATTTTTAATAGAATTTACATTACTTTGCTTTACCCGCTACATTAAAATTTTAATAAAAAATGCATCACCTTTTAATGCATTGTTTACTTTATATTTTAATGTAAAAATATTGATTTGTGATCTAATATTACATTAAATATATTTAATGCAAGGTGTTATTTAAAATTTAAAGCAATTTTGCACTGGACCTATATACATTACCGCTTGCATTACATACCATTAAATTTTTTCAAGTGTGTAGAAAGTGCGTGGAAAAATAATTATGAAACGAGCATAACTTTTTTTTGTTGGGTGAAAAAAAACAAAATTTTTCTTTGTTTAATTTATTGTTTGTCCCATTTTGTGAGCTACCCACAATTGTCGTGCTGCATAAATAATTTTGAATACCATAGTATATAATGAAGAATATAATTTACGAGTAAAACATAGCCCCTTCAAATAATGAGGATAATATTTCTCTTAAATTTCATCAACGGAACATAAATAATGCTTTTAAATGCTTTTATATTCTCAAGGACGATCACATAAAATCCTTTAGAAATTTCCTAAACAAAAAAAGTTACAAACAAACAAATCCTTTTTATTTCGCTGAACATAATTTTGGCAATTTAGTCAAGATTTACGTTTTATTTTTATCCTTTTGTTAATGGATTCATGGCATGAAGTGGTATAGAAACAAAATCACGAGATAAAACCTTTTAACTTTTTTTTTCCTGGAACTAATGCTGTGTCGTTGCGGAGCGAAAGTTTTAATTTTCCCATGTTTTTTTTTTTTTTTTCGGAAATCTCGGTCATTGTGCCGTAATTGGTATAAAGTGGTGTTGCGACATAAAATTTACTATACTACGTTTTATAAAACTTGATATAAATTCGATTTTCATTTCAAAATTATATTAAAAATTTAAATCTCTCCGTAATTATTCCATAAAGTTCGCATGATACTACTTTTATTTTCGAAAAAAGCCAGTATTATGATAAAATGTTGTCGTTTAAATGGTAATGCTAATGTAGTAATGAGACTGACAACTATTTTTATAGTAATAATGAGACACATAATGAGAAAGCAATGGATGACATCCTATATACATATGTGTACAGACAGAATGTATATGTATATAGAGTTTGGTTACTGATTAATTTACCATTTTGTTATTATGATTATTAGCTATTTACAATAAAACCAAATGTCTTTTTGTTGTTGTTTCATTACATTATAATTTATAAATGTACGTTCAAAGAGATATTTTTATTTTATTTTATTTTTAGTTCTTGCGTTTAGTGTTTTCACCATTCATAGCAAATAGAATACATATATCGATATCGTATAGATATTTTCTTTCAATTTATAATCAATATTTACTTACTACGCATACAAAAATGTGATTGACTCGACGTTTTGTATTTTCAATTTTATTTCAACGTGGAAAAGCTATTAATTCTATTGCTTGTGTTTTTACTATTGATTTTGTGTGTGTGTATATTTGATGGTATATTACCGATAAGAACAGTTAGACATAACATGATGTTTATGATTATTTTTATTTGGTAGCCCACACATTATACGGGAGTTTGGTCATTATTACCAATATATACTATATTGTGTTGTTGTGATATCGAAACAGATTTACGTAGATAGTGCAAGGGCATCAACCCAATTCTGAATGTGTATTGTATTACACACATACGTGGAATTAAATTAATTAAAATTTCTCTAAGCAAACACAAGACACGTTATTATCTATATATTGTAGTTCAATTTTCCCACACCCGAACCACAATGATTTCTATTTTTATATTTTTATTGCAAATAAATTACAGAAAATGAAATTTATTTTAATTTTAAAGCGTGTATACGAGAATATGCAAGCGGACACAGGATTTGAATACTGAAATTGTAATACAATTTGAAATTGCTCGTACTTTGTGCGTCAATAATAATAAAGAAAAAGTAAAATGTTGTAGTGTCTGGCTTATTATGTCTATGGTGTATTAAATTGCTCCTCACGTTTTCATTTAATTGACCAATTACACAAACAACTAGCTAACTAAATTATTGTAAACTGTATCAATTATATTTTATTATTATATCAAAATTTGCTGAACTCCGTCATAGAAGGAGAAACGCTGAAATCAAGAAAACGAGGATAACTGGTCAATAGTAATAGATGCCGCGTGAAACAATTGGAACTGACTACATCGAGAGTAGGACAATTTCAGGCCAGCCCAAAGTAAAGTAAGTGGAGTCCCCAGGTTTGGCTACTATAGAATAGGCATTCATATTGTCCTTAATGTAATAATGAGCAGAAACTCACATGATCAAAACACTGTTGTTCAAACAATGAAGTTTGACAAGGATTTTACAATCCTTCATAAATTTGTAGTAAGCACAAAACGAGAGTCATCAAAAAACAAGGCGAAAAAAGGCATTAGTTGTTTATTATGAACCATATCAATTTTTGTTACTCGAGAGATACGAGTATGTTTATTATGAATTAATCCATGCGCGATAGCTTAATCCAGTTGGTGATCATGTTTATTACAGCTTGGAAACAACATAGCTTCCGGAGCAAAAAGTGAAGTTGAGACATTCCTCCAGTAAGAGCCCTGCAAGTAATATTTTTAAAAAAATGGTTGTATCCTTTTAAAATTCACAATCCAAGCCATTATTCCATGAAAGTTTACTATTAAAGGTAAAACTTGAATGCTTAAAATATTCTTACTAGATACAAACAATTGCATATTTTGAAGAAGATGATTACAATGAGTAAAGCATGCGTTAAAACCGTTATCGCAGTTACGGGTGTACCAGCAACTGAAATAACTAGGTCTTTGATTCGGAATACAAGCCCTAGAAAGATGTAGCAATTGGTCCCTAATAACAGGAAAGATATGCTAAAGTTTAGTAGGGAGAACACTATCAGGACCACAAGTTTTGTCATGAGCAAAAAATAAAATATTCCAACACAGAATAACAGGTACAATTTGTTGGCTTGCTAAATCTCAATCCGGAGTAACATTAAATATTTTGTCATGAAGATTATGTTACGAATACGGCAAACTTCCGCTTCGCCACAATCGTAGAGGAATAGTTCACGTTGTTGTAATATTTAAAGTTGGTTTCTTTTGGTGCAATCTATCTTTAATGAGCTTTTGCTCAAAATATAGAAAATTAATTAGTAAATATATAAATAAATAAAAGATTATGCACAAGTTTTCGAAAAAAGCCGAGATTGCTACCGTCAGGGCCGATACTGGTTGTTCATTATCTTTGGACAACCGAACTAAAGTTGAAAGGCCAAGCATTGAAAAAAGTATTGCAAAGAATAGTTCCCGTTAGTTTTCGTTTATTGTATCGTTTATAAGGTCGCCTTTTAAGGTTATTGTGAAAAGAAATGTACCTATATTCGAAGTTAAGTAACAACATAGTTCAACCTCATGATCCAATTTAAGATTATATCAACAATATACATCGAGCACAATCTAATATCATCAAGTAAAAAAAAGCGTCTGCGCAGCCTTTATTGAGCATTTCATGTTCACTGGTACTTAAATAATTAAGAGTATCACAACAAAGTAAAAGTGGGTGGTTTTTCTTTAAACCGCCTTGCCTTGCACGAGTTTATTAAGTTCCTCATAAGGGGTGAATAAGCTGAGTCGCACGGTAGGTAATCTGAAGATATAAACAATTATTTTTATGAAATATCGCAAGATTAGCAGAACTGAACAGATGCGTAAAGGGATTATTGGATATACGTATAAATGCTTGCTCTAGTTTTGTGGACAAAGTTTTAAATTATTTAAAATAATATTATTAAATTAACAAACGAAACGGTCAAGAAAATACAGTTCATTGAAACATACATCTAGTTTTCAACGACAATGGTATCGACAGGACCTTCAACCAGATCTGAGGCTTATAACAGTTAAAGCAGGCGGAATTCATTCAATGGGGTATTGTGAAAAGTCTGTGACATTCGATTTGCAACCCTAGTCAAACTCTATGCCGGTTGATGCAGCAAATCTTAGGACATCATTAATGGTTTTATAAAAAAAAATTACCCTTCGATATAGTATAACCTCAAATATCTCGAAAAACCGTAAGTATCGTACTTTTAGGTTTAAATATCTCGAAAATCGGATCCATTAGAGAAATTATGACCTCCTATTCTAATTTAGTGTGTTAAAAACCTTCGGAAAAGTATATCATGTTTTTTGGTAAGAGGTTTGTGTTGTTATTTGGATGTGAAGAATTTGCAGCAAAAGAGCAACATGCAGAAAATTATAGGGCACCAATTCGTATTTATGAAAAGTGCAGGGCCTTGAAATCAAAATAAAGGAAAAATGCACAAGAAGTAATCATGAAGGGATTAACCGGGAAGGTTAATGAAAGGCACTATAGTAAGGCTTGTTGCTGACCGTCGTTTAGATAGGTGCTGCTCCAAACCATAAATTACATTTTTTGTTTCGTCTGGTATTGCCTTTAGTCAGCAGTTTTAGCTTAGCATCTTTGCACGGGCATCACTATCTTAGGCCATCGTTGTGCCAATTGTGGAAGAATAAGTATTATGATCGAGAAAAAAGTAGAGTCATAAACGAGGGGGTTTAGTGCGAACAATGCAAAAATAGGTTGTCAACTGATTGTGGACGATTCGAACGATGATAGTATTTAAACAAACGATATTTTCCAAATATCGCTGAAAATTTGCCTACGCAAGAACTTCGTAGCCTAGGAACAGTGGAATTGGAGAGCTGAAAAACATTGCTGGTAGGAAATTTTCCAATCGTATGAAGTGAAATAGATGGGGCGTTAGAAGCCCAAAATTATAGTGAAAGGTGAAACCAGAACATAATCGGCTACTATTAACTAAAAACTTGGTAGAAATACTAGAAATCTGTGAATTTTGATGTGTCCAAACACAAAACGAGGGCTTAGGGGATAAAGCACCTTGCCACTATAGTTGTCCACAACGTCAAGAATATAAAGGCAAATTCCGTGACCGCAACATAAAAGCAGTGATGCAAAAAGTAGTTGATCAGTTTCAAATAAAGTACGAAGCACCTGACACCACAAAAGTAACCGTAATGGGATGTGTCAATTGCTCGCTATAAGCCGATGGCGCCCTAGCAGAAAATATATATATATATATATATATATATATATATATATATATATATATATATATATATCTAAACAAATACAGTACCAAGGGTGAAACAAATTGAACGGTTAATTAGTGACTGCAGTCGACTGTGACACGACGCGAAAATAGTACGGTGTGTGGGCAGAGAATGCTACGATAATTCCGAGAAATTTTATTTCTCATGTAGCAATCAACTGCCAGCTAAAGAACAAATATCTGTGCTTCGAAGGCAGCATCACAAAGAACGGGAAAGTTTAATGTGGGACAATGAAAAAGGCGACGGGTTATGGCCAATCCTGAATTTATGTAACGGTGACTGGAATCCAAACGAAACCCGATCAAGAGAGGCGAGTCATGTGTCACAAACGAGGTTCAGTTGGTACCGACTGAAAGTACAAGGTTGTCACTGATTTACAGGGTGACCTAACACAGAAAGACCTTACCAATTTAACAAAATAACTTTAAAATCGGTCTTTTTAGCGATAAGACATTATATTTAGCAACTCGCTGCTACTGAACTCAAACATATAATGGACGAATTAAAGGGGCCAGACATTATGGCGGACATCATTTATCGTTTTGCAAATCTGATTATACTAGTGCGCAAAAACAGCGGAGAAATCTGAATATGCTTCGATTACCGGGCGTTGAACACAATTTCAAAGAAATTTTCTCTCCCCCCATGATAGATGATCAGCGGGATTTTGTTCGTGATCATTGTTAATCCAGAAATTTAGATTTACGCCGTGGATATTATGAAATCCTAATAGCTAACAAAAGTAGACCCCTAACCGCCATCGTTACAAGGGTGCACAGTACAAGAGTTCTTGACTCCAAAAAAATTTCGTACTACGGCTTAGTTATTTCCGGCGGTTCATTCAGAATCGGTCCTATTAGGCAAGGACGTTCCTTTTCGTTGGTGAAGTGAGCAAGAAGCGGCGTTCAATGTTGTTAAACGAGTGTTAACGAAGAAACCGATATTAGCAATATTACAACACTGAGGCCGAGACGAAAGTTCATAGGGACGCAGTTGCTTTAGGCGTTGATGCTGTCTCGTACCAACGCCTGAAGAGGGAGTTACTGAAGCCCTTCTGTTAAAAACATACTATTTAGTGCTATTGGGTTAAATGGATTGATTAAAGTAAGCTTTTGTCGGTAAAACGACATATTCTTACATTTTTTGATATTTAAATATAATGAGATGCCATGGTGTGACCATTCACTAAGACCATTGATATCTTCTAGTAATCGGTCAGTATCATACGCTTCTCGGATGTATTGGGCAATTTTAATAGCATCTGCATATATGGGGTCGTTAGAATTTTTTTTAACCTATGTAACATTTAACAAATTTGAAAGAAAAGCTATATGCTTAAAGACTACGAATCGAATGGTTTTTGTACTGTTAACGAAGGGTTGCATTTGGTCCATTTCAATGAATTTACGTATAATTTTTTCAGTGTATTTTAAACGATACAAACGATAAAATATGCTTACAAAACGAGTGAAATGAATTGTACGGTTTGACTGAAGTTATGTAGAAATTTATTTCAATCCTTTTGCTCTCAGGATATGCGAAACAACCAACTAAGCGGATTTATTGGAAACAACAAGAAGACTCGTTTAACATTTTAATTACAAGTGAAATTTCACGAAATAAATTTGATAGAATTCCAAATGACAAGCTATATAAAATTAGGCCATTAATCAGAAGCGATGGAACCTTATTTTGGTAGAAGCAGAATGAAACAATTTATCATAGAAAAACCCAATCGTTTTGGATTCAATTTTTGATCTTCTAAATTCATACACTGGTAAAAATTAATCCTACGTATTTATCGAACACATTATTTTCATTTAGCTTTTATCTTATTTCAATGTAAAACTGATTAAGCGGACGGGGTACCTTTTGGGCAACATGCCGTAAATAATTTGGGTAACAGAATTGTTTAGCTGAATTCCACAATTTGAATGGACAATTTTTTTAAACAGCGTTTAACTGGTTAGAAGAACTTAAAACGGCAAATATGAATATTATTGGTATAATGAGAAGGGGAACAACGGAAAAAGAACTCTCAATGGAGAGATAATAATGAAGTTTTAACTTAAGTTGGCGGCTACAACTTTTATTAAACGGAATAATGTGGAGCGCAAAAAATATTTGTTGCAACCAATAATTAAAAAACATTATAATTGGGGCATGAATGGAGTGGATATTTGCGACAGATTTCGATCCTTATGCAGGGTTCGAATTAGATCCAAGTTATGATATAAAAAAGAAATCAGAGAAGTCGGCTCACTAAACATAGTTTGAATTCTGACTGGTTGGCGCGTTCCTAATATGTAACAAATAGTTACGTAATATAACATGTTATATTGATATATAACATGTTATGTTATATAGAGAAAACATGCTTTTGCATAATGGAAACATTCCTTTACAATGTTTCCATACCATCCAAAATAAATGTAATGGTACATATATATTTTTTATAATTGTTTGTAACAAGTTATATAACATTGTTATATAACATGTTATGTCTTTTAATACACGAAATGTTATTTAACGGTTATATAACATTTTTGTAATAATTTTTATTACTTGTTATATAACATTGTTATTTAACACTTTAAGCTATCTAGTGAATTGGTCATTCCTTAGTGGAAGCGCGCTTCAACAATGTCTTTTAAACTTTTGCTGTATAACACAGCTTGCATTTGTTAAGGCGGGTTTCTTCTGATTATTAAATAGCAATGCTTTACAACAAATATTATGTTAAAGGAAAACTTCAAACCAATTAAATTATATGACAAACATATTAAGTTATGCAAATTCAATTTAGATCTGACTAGGATTATGAAAAATTAATCATCATGAATATGAAGAACTCTTAGCAATTTCTCCCCCGCGCGAAATATTTATCTATCCGGCAAACCCCGTAATAATATAATATTTAACCTTGATGGTCTCACCAATTAGAGAGTTACAAGGAGTGAGGCGCCTTAAGAATTACCTTACAAACACAATCGACAAAATGGAGTAGCATTATTAAATATTCATAGAAATGTGGATGTACCTTGACCTTAGTGTCACACACTGAATTGGTTCATAAAACTTTCCAGATTACCAACCACTGTCGATTCAGTGCTGAATGTATTGTATCTTGTTGATCTTATTTATGAATCTTTTGAATCTCATGAACATTATGAATTTTATGAATCTTATGAATCTTATAATTGTTATGAATCTAATGAAATTTTAGGAATCTTATGAATCTCATAAATATTATGAATTCTATGAATCTCTTGAATATTATGAATTTTATAAATCTTATAAATCTCATGAATCTTATGAAACTTAAGAATCTTATGAACAGTACAATCCTATTAATCTTATGAGTCATTTGAATCTAAGGAACTTACTTGTTGTATTACAGATCATTCAAATGGTTTCCTTAAGAAAAAAAGAATGAAGTTAACTACAACTTAAAATTAATTGTCAAAATTGTTTAAGGCGCAGCGCCAAGTCAAGTGGTAAGAACATTTCGTTAAAACAATTTTTGGATGGTTTTGATTAAATTATTAAATATTTTTAATAGAAATTGCCGAATATTTGTAGTTAGCTACATACTTTACAATGTAAGCAGTTTAATTTAGTAAATAAGGAAATCTTTAATTTCAATATTCAGATTTTTATTGTTTTGTGTACGAAGTGACGATGAAATCGTCTAATCGCACATTGAAACATATAAAAATTATTGTATATTTGAATGAAAATATATATTTGGTTGTCAATGTTATTATCAAACATTCAATGTAAGTAGTCCACCTCAGTTATTTGGTAATTTCTATTAAAAATATTAAAAAATATTTTGAATAAATTTTTATATCACTTGCCTGGATTTGCGCACATTTTCATGTTTTATGGCAATAAGCGTTATTTAACTTATTTGTTTTAACTACCGGTATAGCTAACTAGAATGTGGCCTTTTCAAAATAAAATATAAAGTTTTAACAGGTAATATAAAATTTCAATTAACTGTCGATAATTTTTAATTTATGGTGATAAACTGAAATTTTGTTTTAAAAATGTTAAAATTTTATTTGAAGTAAATGACCGATGGCACCATATTTTAACTATAGTTATTTAAAAGTTACGGTTTTCACTATTTTAACAATTTTCATATATAATTTGATAAAAAGGGAAACATACACTGTATCAAAAAATTGTCCGTACAGCACTCGGTTAAGAAAACATTAATAAAAAAAATCAATTACAAATCAAACAAAAAATTCAATTTTTATTTTTTTAAAACCCAAATGACATTTAAGAACCTGAAAATAATAATAATCATGATATAAATTAATTTACTTTTACGCTTGATATGATTTACTATTTAAACCATCTAAAACGATCTCAAATAATTGTCCGTACACACAAAGAAGTTGAGGGAATTTGGTAGAAAAGTTAGGTTTAATTTTTGATGTTGTAACCTATTCATGCAATGACACTTTGCAACCTTCTTTTAATTGAGAAAGCCAATTTCCGAGTTATTTCGGGGGGAGTTTTTGGCCCATACTTCCACAATGACCCGTTTTAATTATTCCTTACCGCTAATTTGATGTTCACGGATCTTTCGCTTTAAATAATGGCATAAATTATGAATAGTAGTGAATTCTATAAATCACAAGAATCTTATTAATCTTATGAACCTTATGGATTTAATCTTAAGAAACTTATGAATCTCATGAATCTTATGAATATTATGAATCTTATGAATCCTATGAACGTTAGGGATTTAATCTTAAGAAACTTATGAATCTCATGAATCTTATGAATCTTATGAATCTTAAGAATCTTATAAATCCTATGAATATTATGAATTTTATGAATCTTATGAATCTTATGAACCTTATGGATTTAATCATAAGAAACTTATGAATTTCAAGAATCTTATGAATATTATGAATCTTATGAATCTTATGAATCTTATGAATCTTATGAATCTTATGAATCTTTTGAATCTTTTAAATCTTATAAATATTACGAATTTTATGAATCTTATGAATCTTGTGAATCTTATGAATATTACGAATATTATGAATCGTAGGAATCTATTTTATGAATTTTATGAATCTCATGAAACTTATGATTCTTATGAAACTTATGTTTATGAACCTTATGAATGTTATGAATCTAATAAATTTTAGAAATCTTATGAATATTATGAATATCATAAATCTTATGAATTCTATGAATTTAGTGAATATTATGAATTTTATATATCTTCAAAATCTTATGAATCTTAAGAATATTACGAACATTACAAATCCTATGAATCTGATGAGTTGTTTGAATCTAATGAACTTACTTGTTTTATTAATTTGTCTAATTTTATGAATCTTGTGAATTCTATGAATCGCAAGAACCTTATGAATCTCATGAACCTTATGAATCTTATGAATCTGATGAATCTCATAAATCTTATGAATCTAAAGAAACTTATGAATCTTATGAATCCTGTCAATCTTATGAACCTTATGAATCTTATTAATATTACGTATATCATGAATTTTATGAGTCTTATGCTTCATATTAATTTTATGAATGTCATAAATCTTATGATTCTTATGAACCTTATGTGTCTTCTGAATATTCTTATGAATCTTATGAATGTTATGAATCTTATGAATCTTAAGAATCGTATGAATCTTAATAATCTTATGAATATTAGAAATCCTATTATTCTTATGAGTCGTATGAATCTAATGAAGTTACTTTTTTTATTAATTTGATTAATTTTATGAATTCTATGAATCCCATGAATCTAATGAATCTGATCAACTTCACCAATCTTACCAAATTTGATTAATTTTATGACTCTTTTAAGCCTTCTGAGCATTACGATTTTTATAAGATGTATAAATAAAGGATTTAAAAGATTAAGAATTTTATTAATCCTATGAACCTTACGGATCTTATGAATCTTATGAGTTGATTGAATCTAATGAACTTACAGGTTTTGTTAATTTAATTAATTTTTTTAATCTTATAAATTTTATGAATCCAATGAATATTATGAGTCTTATGAACCTTATGAAACATTTGAACCTAATGAATCCTATGAATTTTATGAATCTTATGAATCCTCTTATGAATCTTTTGAATGTTATGAATCTAATGAATTTTATGAATATATTGAATCTTGAATTCTATAAATCCCATGAATCTTTTGATACTGATGAATCTCATGAATCTTTTCAATTATCTCAATATTACAAACCTTATGAATCTTTTAAATCTTGTTTTTTGAATCTCGGGTCGTTTGAATCTAGTGAATTTATTAATTTTATAAATCTTGAGAATTGTATTAATTTTATTAATCTGATGTACTTTATGAATCTATTGCGAGTTACGAATCTTATTAATTTGCTTATTATTAATGAACCAATTGAGCATTTTGTGAATCTTATGAATATAATGCACCAAGTGGCAATAAAAAGACTATTTATAAATTTAGTTTTTTATCGTCTTGAATGGTTTTCCATTTTTTTTATTTTTAATGAAAACAATAAAAGAATGTCTTCCCATTTAAAAAATTGCTTTTAGAGTTAACTAGTATGTCCAAAAAAAACTTATGTCGAAGCTGGAAATTCGTCAACCTATAATAACAAAATTGGTCTTTCACCTATAATAACAAAATTGGCATAAAATATTTGTCAGACTTTAGAACGACTACTAACGTGGATGATTTCTCCAATTGGAGAGTTAGAGGGCGCTCAGGCGCCTTAAGAATTACCTACGAAAGAGAATCGGCAAAAATCGACTTAATCCTCGGCTTAGTTAGTTTCAGGATGAATCATTATAAAATAATAAAAAATTTAAAAAAAAATCGAATTTAAATAAATACTCGTAAGCATTATTTTATTACCAAATAATTTTTTAATTAAGAACTCCCACCTCCCCTCCCCTAAACAATTTCTTGCTACGCCACTTGCTTAGTACCTGCCCGGGGTGGTTTGGCGTCTATTGGAGGGTGCGGGACAAAAGTTGAGTAGAATAATTGATCTACCAGCTCCGTAACCTTCCAGTAGGGTATGCGTCAATCGTACAATTGTGTAAGGGGTAACCTAATGCTACCGCCTTCCTAGCGGAACTACATGCTGTAGTAAACATCTAGGAGGAAGAGCAATAAGCCCAGATGGTTTGTATCACGTACCGGCCGGCAGTATTATCAAGTTCATTAAGAATCTGAATATTGACTCGTCGAATAATTAAGCAGAGTCCAGCACAATAGATCTTTTAGGTCGCAGTACGAGGTGGCTTATCGCCCACATGGCCCTTCAATAATAACAATAATAATAGTGCCCGCCCAGAGTATAAAAAAACGGTATATACCGCATATACCGCAAAAAAATCAAATGTAAAAACTAGAAATTCGAAAAAATCTGAATTTAAGTCAAATTTAAAATAACTGGACCCAGAAAATAAAAATAAAATTGGTAACTATGATATTTTTTAACATAGTATATAAGATCTACAATAGAACTTGGTGTAAAATTAGAGACAAACTGCCGATGTTAGAATAAATTATAGCAAAATTGAAAACGTCATCACGATCGATGGATCAAATGTGCGAAATAAAAAATATTTTTTAACAGAATGTTACAAATTAAAAATAAATGAAAGTGAATTAAAAGCGAGAATTTTTAATTAACATACATGAGAATTTAGAAATTGTTTTCAAAATATTTTTGTTTTCAATCGTGCTTAACCTTTCGGGAATTTACTTTCCTTAACAGACAGCTGATAAAAATACGATTTATACCCTCACTGATTTAACATTCACGACTCTTGTCACAACTCGTAAACAAGATTTTTATGTGTCATACGTAACCTGTTGAGATTTAATTAAATTTTAAATTTTAAATGCTTTTGCTAATAAAATTTACAAGTTTTTTTGACTGTTGAAATACAAGCACTTAAATTTAATAAACAATGACAGTGACCAGTTGAAAATGAAACTTTGTGAATAGCTACGAATATATTATCAATTCAACCTGAAAATTTTTTTACGAAAAATTCGAAGCAAAAATGTTTAATATTTCTTATTCTCTGTTTCACTTTATTCACAATCTTAATGCTGATTTCAAAACAAGAAAATATAAAACAACCCATTCCTACGGGGAAAAAAAATAAAACAAAAAAAATTACATGTAAACCTATAGACTAAAATCATATTTAAACAGGGGTCAAAGTTATCCTTCTTCGATAATATCTCACTTTACTCAGTATACCATTACTAACAATTTGTTCGATTTTGTTACGGTAAATTCAATACTGGTCTACCACAACCATCTGGGCTACAACCCATATACATATGTATTAGACAACGATTACATAAGTAGAGTGTATATGCAAATATTTTCGCTTATTTGCCGGATTTTTTATTTATTTTTGGGGTTAGTGCTAGAAAGTAAAAGATAAGAAAACGGTTTTGTCAACGTCAAAATTATTGTGATTTGATAATGTCATTTTGATGTAAAATATTTTAAAATTAAAAAAAAAATTGATTTAATTTCTATTCTCGTGGTTGTTCTCATTTTTCCGTGAGTTTCAGTAATCCAAAATTACAGGCTTGAAATTAAGTTAAAGCTTTTACGGTAGTTTGGAGAGCCTTAATTTTGAAAAGCTGCACCTAGATTTTTTGATGGATAAAAGTAAGTTTTATTCAGTTGTTATTACACAGAATAGGTATACATTACATACATTTTCACCCCATTTAATAAAACACTTTAGTCGTGTAATCAAAAAAAAAAATAAATACGCGTTAACCGTTGTTTACGAAATTAGTGTGGTTTAGTTTTTTTTAGTTCACATTATTACATCACCTACACATCTTAAAACATGTATGTTTTTGTTTACTGGGTTTCTTAAAAATAATTTTTAAATCAATAATTAATTAACAAAAAAAAAAAATTTAGTTTGCCATTTTTTACACACCGTTTCCATTATTTTTCTGTTTAATTCTTAATTTAACAACAGTTAAGACGCTTCTTTCTGCCAATTTGCCTTTTGTGTTTATTAAATTTTGGGGTCAATATTATGTAAATATTTATTTTATGATTGAATTGAATTTATATTCGCACATTATGTATATTCTACATATTCAAAATGCACTGCACCCCATTTTGCGCCACCATTATCGAGTTGTGCTTCACAAAAATTTCTTAAATGAAAGTGACAGCGGCACATTTGCATACAATATAACTAACATTTTTTATTATGAACTCATTATAAAGAATTATTTACTATAACAATACTTGTTAAATATTTTTAAATATTGGAAGTATTACAAAATAATTAAAATTAAGGTTAAATTTGAAACACGACTCGCAAGAATCGAAATTTTACAAGTCTGATAACTTCAGACGTTAGACGAATGATTAAACACGCAATAAAATGAATTAATGCAAATTTCGAACACCTCACCAAAAAAAAAACCAAAAATATGCAAAATTACACCTTAAATAAACGTGAAAATAAAATAATTTTATTTAGCTGATAACCATCTGACTTTCACTCTCTTATCAGTGTGCCGTCGATTTTATGTACACGATTGCACTTAAATAACTTTCTTTCATATTATGAGCGCACATAAATTAAGACTGATGTAGCATCCACATTCAAAAATTACCTTAAAAAACGTGGACCACCGCGGGCCTAGTTTTATTTCTAAACTATAAAAATGGAAAAGAGATGAACGACTAATTAAGTTTTTCGTTTTATATATAAATTAAACTGCCTTTTGATCCATAAAACTATGTCACACTAAAAGACTTAAAGTACACCGAATGCGGAGATGTGCTTTATTGTAAATTTTGTTAAATAGCGGATGTTTTAGTAATAGTTCTCACTTAGATAAATCATTTTAAACGACTTGGAAATAAAGTTCAGATTTTTCTTATTAATTTAATCAGCTTACGCAAATATTATATGCTCTTCGAATTTACGACGTTTTGATTACAATTTTTATTAATTCGGCCAATTGTAATTTTGTAACTAAAAGTTACAATCTGTAATCTAGTTTTGAAAAAGTATACAATACAAAGAGGATTGAATTATTATAAATAAAATAATTTAATTGACATAAAAAGCTAAATTTATTTTCTCATATATTCATGTTCAAGTACAAAACATGATTCATCTTACGTAATATTATTGTGAGAAAAACATAAATAAAATTGTTTTATTATTACTGTAATGTTTGTGTATTATAAATTTCATTCTCATTATGTTTCCATTTTAGGTATTGGGTGAAATTGTAGCAGCTTTATAGTTATAATTTACTATATTTGCAACCATAAACCGGATACGGATTTAAAATATAACAAAGCTTAATACGGTTTTCCAACAATAATAAAACAAATTAAAAGAGTAGTAATGATACCTACAGTTTGTTAATGCCCTGAGATTACCATTATAAAGCAGAAATCTTATATTATTTGTTTTGTAAAAATACGAAAATTCTATAATCTATGCATTCACAATACCCTCTGTAATAGTCTGTAAAAGTTACAGAAATTCTACCAAGCACCGACAACGTAGCTGAAGATCAAATACAAGGCATATACATAGTTGCCAGTACACTACGGTATACTACAGCTATATCAAGAATAGCTGATGTCAGAGGCAGCTTCGGGAACTTTACAGTCAAGTGTAACCTATGTCATTGGCTTGAAGTGTTTCGGAGAAAATATATAGGGCAGAACTTTTAGTACTAGTTAATGGGAGCTAGTCAAACGCCTCTACTCCAAATGTACTCCTGTGAAGAAGAGGGGGTTTCCGAATTTTCGCTGAAGGAAAAACAGACTGTTTCCAAAGAAACACAGATTCGAAGTTGTGAGATGATAGCTAATAGCATTAACAGAAAAATAACGACTAAGTGAAAGCAGTCAGGTTGGAAAACTCAGATGAAGGTGTTGCAGACACTATAAAAAGAAACTTGAAACATAAACATAAATTAGAATTTAATCTTAAGCAATTTATAATTTAGTACTTATCTTGCTATTATTAGAGTTGTAGAATCCTAAAATTAATTAATTTATTTGATTAATTTTAATTAATAATTAATATTGATTTCTATAATTTCATCACTTTTCATTTTTGTTTATATCCATTTAATGACCGCTTTATACCCCTGAATGTATGCACCCAATTTAAAAAAACTTTAGAATAAAATTATTGTGTAGAATTCTGGCCATCTGTCATCTTTTTTAATAACAAATAGTTTTTTATTTTTATTTTTTTTAAGGGTGGGTGTTTGTAGCCCAGGGCACAGGGACCATTAAGGCCTATTTTGTATTCCTAGAGATTCTTACATAAAATGTAGGTCTATGTCCTTGAGGAACTTGATTCTGTTAAGGATGATAGCATCGCATGTGAAGAGTAGGTGTTCCGATGTCTCCTTACCGTAGTTACAGAATCTGCACTGGTCCGTCAGGGACCTTCCCAAAGGGCCGCGCCCTGTTAAAAACCAGGTAAGGGATCTTAGGGATTGGCGGTCCATCCTCGGTGTCTCTCCCAGACGTATAATATTATATTTGAATAATTTATTGGCCTGTCTCATCCCAATGGAGGACTCCCACAGTAACTTCCTATAGTTCTGCTCCCAGTCCCTTATACCATCTGCCAAGTGGATTTTGAAAACAGCAATAATAGGACTGGGACCCAGGAAATCTCGGTTTGCTCCCATTTTTGCACATCGGTCTGCTACCTCATTTCCTTTAATGGTGAAGTGGCCAGGAGACCACAAAAGGGTAACTTTGTTTGCTTTACCCAGTTCTAATAAATTACAGTAGCAGCTCCAGATCAATTTCGAGTTGAACAATGAAGCTCCTGAGGCTGGTAGAACTGCCTGGCTGTCCGAGATTATATAGATCTCGGTCTTCTTATATTTCTTTTTGAGACATTGAAGCACATATACCTCAATAGAAATTATCTCTTCTTGAAAAACTGTGAGGGTGCTACGTAGTGGTATGCTTAGTTCTTAGTCGGGCCTGAATATCGCTGCACCGGTACCACCGTCTGTTTTTGACCCATCCGTATATCATACAGAAGCATGGCAGCGGAGGGAGGAGATAATATTCTCTACCAGTGCCCTATACGGCCAACTAATAGTAAAATTCCTCTGAAAGTCGATTGTCCTTACCATCACATCTGATAGTTGGATCAATTCCTCCTTAGAATTTAATTTATGTAGAACACTGTTGTGATAATTTTGACTGTAATTTTTAGGTTCAAACCTCTTGAACCGGCTACTTTTTTAATGTGTAGGTGCAGTTGTGACAGCCCCAATATTCTCTCAAGAGCAGCTGTTGGACAAGTCCTCATTGCTCTAGTTGCACCCACACAGATTAACCTTTGGATCTTGTTCAGTATTCCTCGTGCACCTTGTTTGGATTTACCGTAAGGCCCATCTCCGTGCACCAATCATTTACTACCTCTATAGCTTGTTGCATTCTTTTCCCTACTGTATTTGCGAATCTGCCCTTAACCATCAAGACCAGGTCGTCCGCGAAGGTAATGTTTGATAAGACTGAATTCCTCAGTCTGCTAAGTATTTGATCCATCACGATCAGCCACAGTAAGGGAGAGAGATCACCTCCCGCTATGGTGATGGTTTCGTCTTTAAAAGAGGCCGTATTCCTCCTGCTTTTTAACATGTTTATTATCCTAGTTACGGTGGAGGGGTCTATACCGCTTGTTGGTGATTGTTCTTCGATTTCCGATTCTAGCTCGTGTAGAGCTGTTTTTGTTGATTTTCCTACTTGGTAGGCATGCTGCCTAAAGTTCAGAGGGTATCCTTGGAGAGTGTTGGATCTTATACAAAGTCCTAGAATTGTCTCTATGGTTTTCAGTAAAAATGATGTGAGGCTAATAGGTATATACGACCTAATCTCCTCTTGGGATCTTATTTACTTTTGGGATAAAAATCTCCCAAATCTCTCTCCTTCTAATAATTAAAATTACATTAATGAAAGAGATCGCCGATTCGCCTTAAAAAAATTCGCCCAGTCGCATTCGCTTATTTTATAACAAAATTTGAACACGTATATAAGCCACAACGAGATAGATTTGTCGTAGATGAAAGTATCATGCCATAAAGAGGTCGCCTAGTTTGTGAAGCAAAAACAGGAAATATGTATATGCAATTTCCTAATATATCATGGTGAAGGAAGTCTACTTCAAGCGACAATTCTACACTTCCTACAAACGTATGAAAACTTGTGGCATCACATCTATATGGGCAATTATTATAATACTACTATACGTAAAAATAGAGGCCTTCATGCATGTTTACAAAATGCCAAAAGATATTATTTTACAATGCTGGCAATCAAAAAGACCCGTTTGAATGATATCAAGAAATCTTTCAGCTAGTATCATAGAAAGTAAAAATATTGATTGGAAGACAAAAGAAAAAATTTGGAAGCCGGTATGCGTTATGGATTTTATAATAAATTCATGAAAGGTGTTGACCGCGCTGATTAATATTTGTCATATTATTCTATTGTACGATGCAGAAAAAAAAATGGATGAAAAGGACAGTGATGTTCTTAATAAATGGAGCTCTTTCCAACGGTTGTAGAGTTGAGTTGAGTATGAGTTTTTAAAACTTTAAATTCTTATTAAAAAAAAAGTTATAAAAGCTTTTTGCACGTTGTGGCCAAAGAATGGATAAATGGTAATGTTCTAGATAATCCTGATGACCCAGGAACCAGTACCTCTGGTACATGTGGAAGAAATGATATTCGAAACAGATTATTGGATCTCACTTATTTAATTAAACCGAAAATACTAGTGGTGACATAGTTAAGGTTCAAAAGAAACGCATATTAGTTTCGCTATTTACTAATATGGATTCATGTTTGGTTTTAAAGTTGATTAACAAATTACGGGTTTCCTTCAGTTTTTTGATTTAGTGAAAATAATTCACTAGATCAGTACGTTCGTACTTGGTACTCTCTGTATCAGGTGCGAATTGTATTTTTGTAGTATGGTCGTAGCTAACTCATCAGTAGACCAACTGTTCAGTACGCAACCAAAGTACCAACATAAAGAACTCAAGAAAGGTTCTCATATTCGTAAGGATACACATGGTACACTTTGTATAACTCTTAGGGCAAATATAGGGATTGATATTTCTACTTTTCTGGTCGATATATTATAAATAAGTGGCATCTTCATTTTTCTGATTAACTAGAGATATGTCACTAATTGTCTTTAGAGGATACTACAGTTTTAAGAAAGAAAGACAATTTTGAGGAGCATTAAGATTTATAAAAAATTTATGCAAAAAAAAAAAATCAGATTTCAAACACAAATTTATTAAACGTCCAAGAAGTTTCAAAATTTCATAGTTCCATTTCATTTCGAAGTTTCAACATTCATCAAAATTAAATTACAATTAATTTTTGGTAGTTTAAGTATGAAATATTTTGGTTTCAAATCTGGTAAATATTTGATGCCCTTGGATGCTATTGTAGGGACAAAATTTCAACGTACGATGGCATTTAAACACGTTTTCCAAAAGTGCTCCGGATAATCAAAACCAAAATTGGATTGTGTGAGAAACCGCAAAAATCATCGGGCGTTTCGCTATTATAACGGAATTGAACTACTACGAGCATTTGCAGTTTGCTACCAAATTTTATCACTGCAATATAACGGATTCAAACTAAGTAGAGCCAACAATAAGAAATCACAAATACCACCATCATAAATTCGACCGATACCAAATCACAAATACGACCATATGCAATTTGCAGTTACTGTTGGCGCTAAAAATCAATTAATAGAATATTTTTATTGAACTGCTAATTATTTTTAACGGATCGCATTTTCAGTCTGCATAATCTAAATAAATAAATGTTATTTAAATTGAATTTTATCAAGAAAAATATAAAGGGCGGAACCTAAGAATGTGATCAGAACATCAGTCTTCATTAATTCAAAACCCAAATCAATCCCGAAATCAACCTCGCCGAATTTCATCATTATTGGTTGATAAATACGTAAGTTCCATTATACTTCATAATGTTCCAGCACTTCATCCAAAAATCATTTTAGAATCCCATTTCCAACGCACATGTCAAATGTCATCATAATCGGTTGAGAACTAGGCAAGATACACCATACTTTGCCATATTCCAGTACTTCATCCAAAAATCATTTTAGAATCCAATTCCAACGTACATGTCAAATTTGAGCAAAATAGGTTGAGAAATAAGTAAGTTGTATCATATACTTGGGTATATTCCAGAACTTTATCCAAAACTCATTTTAGAATCCCCAATGGAAAAGCACATATGGAAACAATGCAATCGAAACCAAAAAAAATATTGAAGTTGCTTCCATTAGGCATAAAAACCTTTTAAATTTTTTCAAACAATTTTCACCTCATGCCTACATATTCTATTTTAAACAGTAGCTCATTCACGAGGTGAAATAATATTAAAAATTAACAATAATAACAAAGTTAATAAAAATAAATTACAAACTACGTATTGCCCATCAATCACGCCACTCGAAAACTTTTGATCTAAATAATTTTGCCGATCATAATCTCTTACTTTGCAATGGAATTGAATTCCAAAGGGAAACTCCCGTAACATAAAATGACTTGTTTAACGACCTACAACAATTTTTGGCTGGAATTAGGCGGAAGTTAGAGGAATGAAACCTACTAAACATTAATTTTCTATATAGATAATAAGGCTCCTTAGCTTTGAGAAAACAATGATTAAAGAGGCAGAAATATGATCGAATTTCCTAATACCAAAAATAAACCTGGTACAAGCATTCAAACATCTTTGCAGGACATTCATATTTTCCTGAAGCATACCGAATAAAACTATGTCACCGTAAATAAAATGAGGAAGAAGAAAAGATATATACAATTTTTTCCTAAACTGACTATCAGAAAATCCAACTAATTTATACAAACAACTAATCATGCCAAAGACCCTCATACTAATAGTAACTAAATGGTCGCCCCAAGTAAGAGTTTTATTAATAGCTAAGCCTAAATCCCTAACAGTATTTGAATATTCACTTAGCAAACCCTGCAGTAAAATACTAGGAAAGGACGAGGTATCTAACGGTTTTTTAATAAATTATAATCGACTGAAATTTAATTGTGTTTAATACGAGCGTGTTAGAGACCGACCAACTAACGATATTAATTAAATCTTCATTTAGAGAAATATTCCTAACAATAGAATCCTGATGTAAACGAATATTTCTATAAATTTGAACGTCATCAGCGAAAATGTGAAATGAACGATGTTGAATGGAGGATTCTATGTTATTTATGTACATAGAAAATAATAGAGGACCCATCACTGAACCCTGAGGCACGCCGGAAATTACAGGAAGCAAATCAGACAAGTAGTGGTCGAAAAAAACTGCCTGAGAACGATTAGAAAGATAGTTAAAAATCAATTTGGCAGCAGGAACCAAAAATCTAAGCTAAAATAAGAGTTTATTAAAAAGAATTCTGTGATTAATAGAATCAAAGTCCTTAGAAAAATCTAACAAAGTTAAAGAAGTTAATTCCCTTCCATATTATGCCTAATATCATCACATACATTTAATAACGCAGTAGAAGTGCTACTGGGTTCTAAACTCAGATTGGAAGAAACTAATTAAACTATTATTACGTAAATGCGATTGAATTTGATTTTTAACAACTATCTCGAAAGCCTTAGAGAGTGAACTAAAAATGCTAATGGGCCGAAAATGGGATAGCTCTAAAGGATTACTGATCCTTGGGATGGGGAGTATTTTACTTAGCTTCCACTGATCTGGATAGGAAGACGACGTGAGAATAAAATTGAAGATATGTAACAAGTGTTTTGAGACGAAAGGGAAAACT
Source organism: Tipula vernalis (assembly GCA_958295665.1). Classification (NCBI taxonomy): domain Eukaryota; kingdom Metazoa; phylum Arthropoda; class Insecta; order Diptera; family Tipulidae; genus Tipula; species Tipula vernalis. The sequence continues at coordinate 369,591,402 of OY282558.1, forward strand.
CGCTTAACGAATTTTGAATTGACGTTATTCAGACCAGAAGATTCCGATTTAACCTTCCAAATAGCAGATTGTAAATCCTCGAAAGAAACATTTAAAAACAAAAACGAATTAGAGGACGCGCTAGAGAACAAATCGACGGTACTACTGCCCGATTTCAGACTAGAGCAAAAATAACTATTAATTTCATTGAGTTTGAAATCCCCACTTGAACTAATCTTGCATCTGCCTAGGCCTACATTACGAACATTACGCCAGAAAACCTTGGGAAGAAGAGAGTAATCTAACTTGTCCTTGAAAAAATTACGTTTGGCAATTCGAATTAACCCTACAACTCTGTTGCGAGCCTGCTTGTAACCTAAATACGATATTTATTAACTCTAATATTTATGGCATTCGAAATTTCCTGAGACAACCAAGGCGGAGATTTTGCTTTGCACGTAACCTTTTTAAGTGGTACGGAACGAGTTTAAAAATTATATTTGTCTAGTTGTAGAAGTAAGGTAAAAAATATCCTCCCAAGGAACCAAGTTACAAACTAAGTAAAGACGGGAATTGTCTATACCAGGAAAATCTCTAAAGCTAAAACTCTTAGGTTTAGCTGGAAAGTAAGAGTTCACAGAAAAAACTAAAAGGTCATGATGGGATCCCATACCGAGAGACAACTGATTCAAAAAACAAATTGAGTTATTAGTAAATGATATGATATAATCAATAAGGGAATAAGAGGCCCCGCTAGCGGTTGGATAAGAAAACGTTGGTGCCACAGTATTGTGTACAGACAAATTAAGACTGTTTAAAAGATTCTAGCTCAGAAATAGGCAAGTTCCATCATACTTGGCCATATTCCAGAATTTCATCAAAACTCATTTTCATTAATTCCCATTTCCATCACACATATCAAATTTCACTACAATCAATTAAGAAATAGATAAGTTCCATCCTAATTGGCCTGTGAATCAATTTATAATTAGTACACTTTTACTGTGCTACAATTGCTACATTTGCTCCTAATCAAGAAGTCGAAATTATTGTAATAATGTGTAATACATTCAGAAATAAACTTAAAATAGTCAGTAGGAGTTTTACCATCAAACGATGGATACCTAAATAAAAATTGTGAATTAAGATATATCTTAAAATTAAATAAAGAACTAATACTATAAGCACTGGGCAAAATTATTAAGTCCTGAAATAAAATTAAAACTAATATTCAGTTCCTGTGTTTTAATTAAATATTAATAAAATTAATAAACATAAAGTGTGTGGTATTACCCCTCCGTACCACTACAATTGGTGACAGCGGTGACATTTTTTATGTTTGACCGTTTGAATAGTGTCAAATAATAACTTTGAAAAGTCTTACCTTTCACCGAAGACAGCTGAATAACCCATGTGATAATTTTGTTCACAAACAATTAATTCATAGTTAAAAAAAAAGAAAAACGTTAATACTAAGTATACAATAGTATAAAATAGTGTCATCCGTTTCGGCAATTACATTCGTTTCAAATATAAATATCTTCAAATCTTATGTACATACATAAGTATATGTATCAACGGACCATCTAATCCATCATCAATCATCTTTAACTGTTCATCATTAAGAAAATTTTAATATCGGAATTTTCGGAAAGCCGTTCTATCGGTCATCTTCAAATGGAGTTAGCTAAGATACGACAGTTAAAGGGCGAGGATGTACGTTCTTATGCCAGTAGACTTGAATTAATTGTACATGACTTGAATGAAGCTTGTATAGCCGCACAAGGTATAAATTCTGCCAAAACTATTCGTGACCTAAATTCGCACATCGCATTGCAGTCGTTTCAAGAAGGGTTACATGATCCCCCAAAAAACATCGTTAAGGCATGTCGGTTTGAGAAGTTAATGGATGCCATTAATCAGGCTTGTCAAGAAGAACTCGCAATCAAAACATTTTCGAGAGTTTCCACCACAGGAGCTACTTTTAATCAGAAACTAAACAAATTTTGTCAACTATGTCAAAAGCCATATAATTGAACAATGTTTCAGAAACCAGCAATATGCTCCGAAATCCATTAAATCGTTTTCAATTATAAAATGTGCATGCTCGTAGAGAAGAATTAGCAACATCGCATCCAACGGTTTCGGGAAATGTATAAGGATCTCTGAAGTCAACCAAGGACGCTTCCTCAAAGATCCAGAAGTAGTAGAGTGTCTTAATTTTAATAAATTGGTTAATCCATCAATAGAACATATTTATACGGTAGCAGATAATTGCAACACTGCTCCTAAAAATTATTATTTGTATTTCAGTAAATTTTCAAATATTCCCTTCCTAGTGAACATAGCTGCTGAGATTTATCTTATTAAGAACAATTTGCTAAAAAATCGCACATTAATTTGTAAGGGTAGCAGATGTAAACTTAAAGGAATTTCTTCTAATGTTATTCAAACTATAGGTAAATGCGAAGCCAAGTTAATTCTTCCTCATTGTAATGAATTGGATATAGTTTATCAAGTTATACGTGATACCTTTCCTATTTCATATTCCAGTATAGTTGGACATAATTTCTTAAACCAATTTAAATGTAAAATTGATTTCTTGCGCCAAGTCGTTGATATTCCCTTAGAACATACTACCAATTCATTGACATTAAGCTCTGAACTCCAAATTCAGTGTGATCAGTCCATAAAAATGTTACGCCGTTCAGAGAAAATTTCAACTATTATAGTAAATTGTGCGAATGCATCAGAATACGTCTGTCCTTTTCAAGAAATCGCATCCTCGGTATTGGTTTCAAACACTCTTATTGAAATTAAAATAAAATTAAAGATTCTCTAAACAATTTGGATTTACTTAATCTTAATAAAACATATAACAGTGATGACTTGGAACTTACTTCAAACAGTAATATTGACTTACTGCCAAATATTTCATCTGTTTCTTCAAATTGTATTGATCTTTAAACAAATCATTTAAATCAAACGATGAATCTGAAATTAAACAACTTGTACAAGATTTTCATATATCACCACTCGGTGAAGAACGTATAACCGCATTAAGCAATACTACAACTTTATAAATATGCACTCTGTTATTAAAAATATAATATCATCATGCAAACAATGTCAAACCAATAAGCATTCCAGGTTTACAAAAGAACCAATGAAAATCATTACGACAACTTCCCGATCGTTCCAGAAAATATTTTTAGACATAGCAGGTCCTATGGTATCTTCTTATAATAATAATAAATATCTACTTACCATGCAGGATGACCAGTCAAAATATTCATTGGCTATTGCAATGCCCAGCCAGGAAGCAAATGTCGTAGCCAAATCGTTTGTTGAAAATTTTATTTGTGTGTACGGAATCCATGATATAGTTTTAAGCGACCAAGGCACTAATTTCAATAGCTCACTATTTTCCGAAGTCTGTAAACTTTTAAAAATAAGAAAACTTTGTACAACAGCATACCATCCTCATAGTAATGGTTTCCTGGAAAGGTTCCATAAGACATTGGGCGAGTATCTCCGTAATTTTTTGGAAAGCGATCTCTTAAATTTGGACTTGTGGCTTCCTGACTTTATATGTAATAATTGATTGATTGATTGATTGATTGTGAGTGTACGGCCAAGCATTATAGCAAGTCTCCCGGACTCCCGGGCACACACCGTACAACCGTTTACACACAACAAAACCGAAGGATAGGATAGGATTATTAGTTGGGACAGACTCGACCCGGTTACAGACACCAATGCGATCGATAGTTAGTAAATTAACGGCACAAAAGACAACACAATCTAACTACATTTTTAGATAATCATCTCTGTGGAATCCAGGGCCGGATACTCAGGACTCCCTAAACCTAAACTAAAAATTATGAATGTTGTAATTTCTCCCCTGTTCGCCTTTTATTAATTTACCTGATAAAATATTTATGTAAGAAAATCTAAAATTACTAAGCTAAAATTATAATTATAAATACAGTAGAATTCGCTTATAGCGAACACTCAAGGGACATAATTTTGTTCACTATAGCCGGCTGTTCATTTTACTCCAATATTCGTTTACGTTTATAAACGTAGTTCTTTGTTTGTAGTGTATAAGAAAAAATAAGTGTTCGTGCAAATTCAAGGCACACAACTATATGACAAAACCATATGATCATATAAGCGTTTGTTCGTTATATACATACATGGTTTGGTATAAACGGATTTTACTGTAATACAAAAAACATCATTAGAACAAAATAAAGATAAAATTAAATAAAATAAAGTTGAAATTAAACTTTGAATATAATAATAATATAAAAATAACTATAAGTATAAATGTTGACCTTCACTAAGTTTTCAACTCAATTATATAAAATTTATATAAAATAATTTGAATGATACCATTACAGCTTCACAACACCTAGGCATAAATATAATTCAATAATTTTTATAATTTATTTCAATAAACAACAAATAAAATTAATAATATAATTCCCAGACTATTCTAAAACCTATATATACTGTCACAAGAAATAAATTAATCGTTAAAAATCATTTAAACATAAAATTTTACTAAACTAATCATATATTTCTACCGATCTAGAAAAGAAAACTGAAAATGAAAATAAAAATATATAGTTATAGATTAAATTTGTTTATAAAACTTATATACAATGATTTAAATGTTAATGTTACAGCACCACGAAACCTAGACTTAACAATAATTCAATTAAGTACTATAAATATAACGAGAATCAACAAATAAATTTTACCTAAAAATTAATATAAATATTTCCAGACTACTCTGAAAATTAAGTTTAATTAATAAGACACCATAATACTAAATTTTATTACTTAAAGGAATAATTATTATAATAACCGTTTCTTTAGTATTCAACGGCACACATCTTACACTTAATTACACACACCAAAACCAATGAACATAATATGATTATAAGTTGGGACCGATTCAAATCCAAGATTGAATACTTCATTATTGATTGATTGATTAGGATTAGGATGTACGGCCCAGCATTAAGTCGGATCTCCCGGACTCCCGGGCACACACCGTACACCCATTTACACATAACAAAACCAAAGGATAAGATAGGAATATTAGTTGGGCAGACTCAACCCTGTTACAGACACCGAAGCGATTAATAGTTAGTACATTATTAGTACAATATATGATAAATAGGTTAGCGCAAGACAAAACAATCTTACTACATTATTAGATGATCATTTCTCTGGAATCCAGGACCGGTTATTCAGGACTCCCTAAATCTAAATCAGGACTTAAAAATTATTAATTTTGTACTTTCACACCTGTCCGCCTTTCATTAATTAACCTGACAAAATATTTAAGAAATGTTAAAATAGCAGCGCTTGGCCCTTCTATATTTAATTAATTAATTATTACCTACTGCAACAATACTTAAACTAAACGTTAAAAACCATTTAAACATCAAATTTACCTTAAAACTAATTATCAATTTCCTACCGCTCCAGAACAAGAAAATAAATAATTATAAATTCTATTATTTTATAAAATTTATATCAAATAGTTTGAAAATGTTAATATTACCGCGCCACAACATCCTAGACTTATCAATAATTCAATTAGGTACTATAAGTTTATCAAGAAACAACAAATAAAAATTCCCAGACAGCTCTGAAAACTAAATTTAATTAATAAATCACCATACTACCAAATTATTTATACCATTAAAATCAATTTAGTACATTTAATAAATTTTAATGTAGTTAATCGAAATAATTTAAATAAATTATATAATTAAAATAAACTTTGATATATTATTTCAACCTAAATTAGAAACCCTGTATGTATCATATATTGAGTTACCCATTCAATTCAAATTTCCTCGATTATACGAAGTATGTATTACAATCCCACTTGAATTGAGTATATGAGAATTTGTGTTGTATTTGTGTAGCTCATTGATCATAGTATGTAAAGAGCTTAAAACCTGCTAAAATTCTTTTTAGAAAGCCTGCTGGTTTTGCTGATACGCAGACACATATCAACCTTTAGCCGTACTAGTCAATACGAAAAACCATATAAAAAAATTCAAATTTTTTTGTTTCTTACCACTACTAATTCCAGTTGATATCACACACTACTTAAAATCAACTAACAATTAAGCATTTTACTCTCTGTTTTTGCTCTTCTTCTACAACAAAACTCAATTTTACGAAATGTCACAATCAAAACCATAACCTGCTAAAATTCAGGAGGTTATGATCAAAACTCAAAAATCGTGATGTTGAAACACAATAAGAAATTAAAGTAAGTTTAAATGATTTTTAAAGTAATTTATATTAGTTTACGTGATTTAAAATTTTATATGTGCTGTTATAGTTTCCTTTTTTAATTTTTAGGTATCAACACAACTTTAAATATTAATCTGTGTAACTATTTCGGATTAATTCACAGTTTAAAAATAGCGAAACATATTAATATCTTATGTTTTTCTTTCGATCAATTAGAAAAAGAAATTACTGTTAAGTTAAAACGTTACAAATCGGAAAATCGCTTTTTACCAAAAAAAAAACGAAAAATCGAGCAACAATATGTAAGCTGCCACAACAATCAAATATGAGTATGTGCAGGACATAAAACTTCTAACTTCGGACAATAATGATGCGGAAAATTATAGTGCGGCTGAATCCCAAAACGATATGCAATTTAACTTACGTCTATGCTTGTTTTAGGTCTATGGCGGAGATTCGCGGAAGCATGTTTAAAAGGAAATGACTGATAGTGAATTGGCCGGTGGTGGTGGTCATTGTTGCAATGTATGTGGTGAATCATTTGCCGAAGCTTTAGATTTTTTAGCCCATGCCGAAGTGCATGCACGATGCCAACCATTGAAATGTATGTTATGCAGTGAGTCATTTCTCGAGGAATCAATTATTAAATTTCATATTCGTCTATCGTACGAACGAATTAACTCAACATTCGTGCCGTCTTTATGGTAAATTGTGTCGCGATAGTCGAACCCTATCGAAACATTTACGGGAACATTTCAGCGAAAAAGATCATTCCTGTTCGGAATATTGTTTCGCATCGAAATAAAACTGTTACGTGTGATATGTGTGGAGAAGAATTTCCCGATGGACGCTCCTTCATGAATCATGGTCATTCGCATACGAATGTTACAGGGCGACAATTCCCTTGTCGCGAGTGTGGCAAAATATTTGGTTCGCGTAGTTCACAACAAATTCATATACGTGTTCATATGGGTGAAAAACCTTACGGGTGCCGTTATTGTTGGAAAGCTTTTACTGATGGTGGGACATTACGAAAATATGAAAGGATTCATACAGGTGAAAAACCTTACGTTTGTTCGGTGTGCCCTCGAGCCTTTAATCTGCGAGTTGTATTGCGAGAACATTACGATCACATCATTCGAGCCCTGACACCAAAAGGGGAAATTCCCATACACCTTATTACTGCCAAGTTTGTCACGAGTTATTTGTAATGTCACTAGATTTAATTCAACACAGTGACATGAATACGGCCGTGAAGAGACAATCGATTGTAAGTAAATGGAGAACTGTGGAGAATTAATTATAATATTTGTCATATCAATGTGTATTCTATTTTATATTTATAGACGGAGCCACGAAAATATAAAGGGAGAAGGAAATTAAAACCGCACGAGTTGGAAAAATTATGTGCCGAAAAAATGGCAAATTATTTTCGGTTTTTATTTTGAGCATAATTTGCATTTTGATTTCTATACCAATTAATATTACAGTTACCAAAGTAAGACGGCAATAAAATAATATGAGAATGATAAAAAAAATCGTTACAAAAAAAATAAAAAAGAAAAATTCTTTCTGTATACATTGTTTTTAGTTTAAAAATTAAATAATTGTCAAAAATAGTTTCTAAGATTTTTTAATTACAAAAATAGCGTTTGAATGACTCAGAAGTTGACCAACAAGTCGAAATATAAGGTTAAAAATTGTTAATTTTTTTTTAATTAAATATTGGGTTTTCTTTAAAGTAAGCTGAAATTAATATATTTAAATAAAATGACTGTTGCACATGATTCGTTTTTATTGGTTTAGATTTTACTCTCTTTTAGTTTCGTAGTATGCGAATGTTTATGTTTTCTACACTGTATTCACAACCGTATTTATACACGATGACGTTTCACTAACACAATCAGTGGTTGAGATAATTTTACAGCGATATTATACAATACATTCGGCTTTCTAAAGAGAATTTTAGTAGGTTTTGAAATAGCTCCATCAAAACCAACAAATATTCTCATAAAAAATTTCCTTAATATTTCCTTATGTATTGTTATGTTTCCTACGATCTTAAACAATACACAAAAATAAAACTGATTTGTTCGGATTGCGCATTTGTGTATACCCACAAAAATGTATTTCTCTCTATATCTACAGTGTTTGAACCGTATGGCTTATATTTATATCTTTTCCAGTTTTGGTATAACATAAATGACTTATGTAACTTAGCCATAGAGAGCGAGAACAAAATCAGATAAAAATAATCGAATCGTACAACAATACTAAACCACAACCACATAAAAGAAAATTTATATTTACATATAATCTCTTATGCTCCTTGTCGGTCGGCCATATATTTTACTGATCTGTATTTGTTCTCACTAAATACACACACATAATACACCAATAGTAAACAAAATCCAAATAAAATATAAGATACACACATTTAACTATTAAAAACTATGCCTTTGTATATCTAATTTTCAATAAACATTTGAGGGAATTATACACAAAACAAAACATCAAAATATTCTTTTGGATTGGTGAAAATCCAATAAGACATGCAGATTAACTACGCAACTTAAATTGCGTCAATTTTAATTCAATCTAAACTCACAAATTAACTATTTTAATATTTAGATTTTGTGCACAATTGTACCCATATTAAATCAAAATCAAAATGATATCATGCAATTATTTAATAAATCAAGAATTTTGATTCCTTTTATGATAAATTCAAAACATTGCCTGCTAAATGCATCCCGGTGGTACATTTTCCAAAATAATCTTCACTACACTCATTTTTATGTTTATTTTATTTAAAATAATTAATTAAATAATTTTAATTATAATTTACTCACTAACACTAAACACAATACATGAACATAACACTAAAACTTAAACAGAAGAAATTAAATTAATTTAAATAAAATAAAATTAAAATTACATTTGTTAAGAATGATCCAGCTCCACAAGATTAGCTAAAAGAAACACAAAGAATCAACAAAGTACGATTAATTATTTTATATTTAACTTATCTGAACAAGCCATCAGCTAATCTGTCACTTCTTCAAAGTAGACATCATTCCATTATTATTATATCTAAAATTAATTAAAATTTGGATTTTTGTATTTAAAATTTTATAAATACATAATTTAAAAATAACTCACCACAATTGAATTGTAAACACGAATATTCTGACATTTTGACACTTTTATTTATGCCTAAATAGTTAGTATAATTTATTAATCCCCAACGTTTTTATGCCTAATAATTGAAATTGTTCTTAAATTTATAGTAAATGATATTAGTTATCATTTGAAAAGTTAGATGTCTCTACAAGACAATTTTGTAAAGAATTTAAGAAAGAAAAAAAATAATAAATTTATAAAATCATTAGTAGAAAAACAGCGAGCGAATACAGTTCAACTAATAAAATAAAAAATATATATATACAGTGATAAAAGATACGGCGATTGCATTTTATTGAACTTATTTAACTACTTACCCGAAATTACCTTGGACACGATAATATACCGCTAATATTATATTTTGACCCTGCATTAATAAATTGGAAACGAGAAGATACCGCAATACTATTTTGGACCACGCACATTCTTTGGACACGAGATTTTGATACACATCCGGCAATACAATTTTCAACTCATATTGAATTTAGGAATTGGAATTTGGGAACAGTGATTTCAACGGACACCGTTAAATTACCAACCAAATCCAAAGGTTATAACAACATTACATTACAATAAATTTACAAAGAGGACGACCAAAACACGTGTATCCTCTTTGAGCGTCAACGACCGACCTAAGTAACTTTTATAATAATAATGATAACAAAATAATTTTTATCTAATTATGATTAAATGGTCTAGCTTCTTTCTCAAATGTTAAAAAAAAAAACTTTGTTTTGTTGAGGGAAGTGTGAAGCAATCTACTAATTAGTACACTTTTACTGTGGTACAATTTACTCATAATCAAGTAGTTGGAATAATGTAGTAATGTGTAATGCATTTATAAATAAACATCAAACAGTCAGTTGGACTTTTACCATCAAACGATGGACACCTAAGTAAAAATTTTGAATTTACATAACCCTGTTAAATTTAGCCGACAGTTTCCAGCCGAAAGTAAAAAGTCGATAATGCAGATTGTGTTATTGACATTCCAGCTGAAAATAAATCAGCCTCTAGAGTGTTATGTCTGGAGATGGACTGCATTGATGTGACTTGTCCAAAGCTATTGCAAGAAAAAAAATTATTTCAAGTTTCCCTTGGAAAATCTCGGAAAATTAGATTTTCCAAAAACTATTAGAAAATTTGTGTAAAATCATCCTCTAGAGTGTTATGTCTGTAAATTGGTTGCATTAATGTGATATGTCAATAGCTATCGCAGGAAAAAAAATCAGTTCAAGTTTCCCGTGGAAAATCTCGGAAAATTCGATTTTCCAAAAACTATTAGAAAATTTGTATAAAATCATCCTCTAGAGTGTTATGTCTGGAGATGGATTGCATTGATGTGATTTTTCAATAGTCTAATGATTTTTGGAAAATCGAATTTTCCAAGATTTCCCACGGAAACTTGAACTGATTTTTTTTCCCTGCGATAGCTATTGACAAGTCACATCAATGCAGTTCATCTCCAGATATAACACTCTAGAGGCTGATTTTATTCATCAATTTTTTATTTTCGGCTGGAAACTTTATAGAATTTTCCGAGATTTCCCAAGGGAAACTTGAACTGAATTTTTTTTCTGCGATAGTTATAGACGAATCACATCAATGCAATCCATCTCCAGACCTAACACTCTACTGGCTGATTTTATACAAATTTTCTAATAATTTTTGAAAATCGAATTTTCCGAGATTTCCCACGTGAAACTTGAACAGAATTTTTTCATTCGATAGCTATTGACAAATCACATAAAAACGATTCAACTTTAGATATACACTCTAGAGGCTAATTATTTTAATTTTCCGATATTTTTTACGAATAGGTTAAGCAAAGTTTTACACGTAAAACTATTTACAAAATTTTTTATTTAAATCCATGTATCCTATTTACTTTCGGCTGATAACTACTAAATTTTTTTTTTCGGCTGGAATGTTAAGGTCATAATCTGAATTATCGACTTTTTACTTTCGGCTGGAATTATGCAATCTGCATTGCCATTTTTTTTTACTTCCAGCTGGACTAACACAATCTGCAATATCGACTTTCACTTTCGGCTAACTTTAACAGTATATTAACATATATCTTAAAATTAAATAACGAACTAATAATATAAACACTGTGCAAAATTAATAAGTCCTTAAATAAAATTAAAACTAATATTCAGTTCTTGTGTTTTAATTAAATATTAATAAAATTAATAGTTAACATTAATAGTGACATTTCTTAAACAATATTTATAGCAGCATATTTAAAAAATTAGTAAATATTACTATAACCAGGTGTTTTTGGTCAATTCGTGTGGCAGGTACCCGACCCTCTTGATGCACAGATTCCAAAATCTTTTCAAGTCTCAGCCTTGACCATAGCAACAGATTGGCGAAAAAAAAAATCTAAATCGAACAAGCCGTTCTCGAGATACCATGGGTACAACAGACATACAGACATCCTGATATCCAGACATCCAGACATCCAGACAGACGGACGGAAAATTTTCTTTTTTTTGCTTTTTTAGACTCAGGGACTTTCAAAACGTCGAGAAAAGAGGTTTTAGACCGCTGTAAATCTACTAAATTCTGTTAGCCTAATTCAAAATATGTGTGTTAACATTGTATTAAACCGTTTAATTTTAGAACTGTTACGTTATAAGGTTTATGCTAATTTTTACCTACCACAAAGGACATTATCGTCAGTGCTCAATTATGCAGAATTACAATCTAGAAGCTGTTTTTCTAAAATTTTTTGCGACCTATAACAGTTTTTGTGCAAATTAAATAATGCATAATAAGATGATTTCATCATGGAGCTTGAGAAAATTGCTGTCGATCTTCCGGATTTAGTATCTCGAATTATTGGAAAAGGCATATGCCGAATTTAGGAATTACGATTAGCAAAGAATGCTCAAAGACGACATCCTAACGGAAATCGATGAGTTTGTGCTTTGTTACACCAATGTCAAGGGACTGTTTCAAATTATTGAAAAAAATGATATCATTTTCAAACTATCAGAAATCTGTACTGAAATATAACCCACACACGTTTGTACATAGATAATTAACAATGAAAAGACCAAAAAAAAAACGTCGTGGTCATTCACATTTTGTAGATTATAAAATTGATTTATCATGAAAAGTAAAATTCAACTAATTTAAATGAGTTTCTTACTTTACTTTTTTTTTTAACTTTCATTGATTTTTTTAAAAGAAGTTTCATTAACAATAACCAAATAAACAAAAAAAATTATTTAACAATAATAACGATAAAAAGTCAAGATTTTTATAAACTTTCGCAAGATGAATGTGTTCGTGTACTTTAATTTATCGCAGGCTACACAATAAATGGAAGTCTGTCTTATCACGCGCATTGATCATACCAAAAAAAAATTTTCAATTTTATTTACACATTGGTATAGTTTTCATTTTACCATTGACAAAATGAAGATAAAATTAAAAAAAAAAAAAAACTTTTTCTATGCATACTTCCGGTTAATCTTCATAAAACAAATCATTTATGTTTTTTTCTTGATCTACATAAATTAACAATAAATAATATCCGGGTTTCATATTCATACCAATTTATCAATTCCATTTAGGCGGAATGTATAATTTGATTTAAATTAAAAATCGTTTATTATATATTTTCACTGTCATGACCACAACGGCACCCCACGCGCGCAGACACCTCAGACACACACAACTTTATATTACAATTTCACTTTACTTATTGATTTTTTTGTTTTTTGTTTATTGAATAATTATTGTTTAGCCGCGTGCAATTAATCGATTTGCGACTCGTATATAATGGAGAAATTTGTGGTTTTGTTAAACGTGAGGATGATAAAATCAATTTGATGTTAATCAAATGCATCTCGCAATATAGACATATACTATAGGTATTCAAATTCTTCAGATATATAAGTAATAATAATAAATTGGACGAAAATAATCGATATAAGAATATAAAAATTCAAAGATATCCGGTATTCAAATATAGAAACAATTTGCATAATATTCAGCTTAATGCCAAACGTTTTTTATTTAATGTCGGCTATTTGATGGATATTTCCTACTATAGTTTTTCAAATTTTGGTTTTGTTATCAATCAAAATAAATTTATTATCTAAATATAATCCGTTAGATATTTAGGTTGTAATACAGTTAATAAACCGTTGAATTTATTAGGGTACAGGTGGGTTTGATATATTTGTAAGCTTCTGGCTCTAAACATGCAAAGGCACCGTTACTTTTAATTTGGTATACTAGTATTTCGAAACGATCGGCATTTTACTTTTCACAATTAGGTATTACTTGTAAATAACCTCTAGACAGATAGCGACATGTTGTACAATTAATACGCCCAATATTACCTACCACACTGATTAGCTACCGGATAATTAAAATATAATGTGTTTGAGCAAATATAATAAAAATAAAAAAACATATCACACCTAAGAATATGAAGTCTTGTAATAATTTCTGCAAGCGGAAGAAATAAAAGACAAAATGCAACATTAATTTTACACCAACCATATTAACAGATTTTGGAGACTTTTTGTCTGTGAAACTGTGTGATGTGAAAGTTTTTTTTTTATGTGTTTAATATTAATTGCTTTTGATATTACGTTATATGTATTTTAACATCGGTAGCAGTAAATGGTTAAAAAATGCAGCATACAATATACAATTTTCTGACGCCAAATTTAAAATTTTTGGTTGCAATTTTATTACTAATCCGGAAATATTGGTTATTTACCTGCATATTTATTAATCATATTTGTATAAAATATTTTTTTTTATTTTGAGGTTAGAATTTAAAATAAATAAAAAAAATCCGTATTCACATTTTTACTTTCTCACCCACTAATTAGTATGCTAAATACATAAATTGATTTTAAACCTCATAACTTCGCACCTACAGAACAAAATTCTTAAGATGAAAGTACGGTTTACTATTGTTTTGATATCGTAAAACATCCAGACTAGTTATTAAACGGAAGCAAAAAATTCGCCTTCTAAATTCGCCAAATTAGTCTTCCGAAAAATTCAAAATCTTTAACTTGACACCTTCATAAATTTCTTAATGATATTTACACGATATCAATATTATAATATTTGTACACATACACAAATGTAAAATATATTCGTAAAATTTTGTGAAATCGAATTCCCGTTAACAAATTTTATTGTTAAATATTATTGGATTTCACTTTCAATGAATCACGATTTGTCCTAATTCTTAATAATAATCAAAAGAAAGAAATACAAATTAATTTATTATTCAAGCAAAATATTTTTATTCGCGTTGGTACGTCGGCAAATCATGAGGTTAGTGACTAGTAGAGAAATAGTAAAATACTTTGTGTAGCTATATGTGTAACTAAATACTATGGACAGCATAATACACGTCGGTTTTCTTTTTTTGCATAAACGAGTATTTAATCATATGGTGCGATGCTTATGAAACTCAACATCAAAGATGAAAAATTTGGAAGTGTTGGTATCTTAATGAAAGTTACCATTAATATTCTTTTTGAATTCAGGAATTTATTTGGTGAATAGAAACAATGTTTTGATATTGAATGTAAAATAATGTCTAGATTTTTTAAAATTCTTTTATTCTGTCTAATTAATTTTTTACAATACTCGTACATAAGTAGTAAAAGGTAAAGTATTTAAAAATTCATCTTGAATGTGAACTTTTCTTGTTAAATCTATACTATCAACCATAAGATCAATTTTATAGTCTTTTGATTTGTCTTGAAATTGAATTTTTTGCATCCTTCCGTTTTTTACGGATTGGCAAAAAGAAAAGTTTACTGAAATTGGTGCCATTGAGCACTGCCCTCCAGGTATTTGAAGTTTAAGACGAATCTTAAACAAAAGGACTTAACGTTATGTAAAAATAAAGTTCGATTTTACATACGAAAGTCAATATAAAAATATATAGGGCTGAAACCTCATGAGGTGGTCAGAACTTTGGTATTGATTAATCCAACTCCCAAATCAATCCCGAAATAAATCAGAAAGTAAATCTTCAGCTCGACCTCCAACTCAATACTCAATCGCAACACAATTCTTAACGCAATCACCACTTTAACCACCAACCCAACCCTCAAATCAATCTTTAAATAATTCCCCAACCGAAAACTCACTTCACCCCAATACAGGCTAACTAAATCCTAACTCAACTTCAACTCAACTTAGCTCGAACCAAATCTCAACCATCTACTCAACTCATACCATCATACGAACATACCATCATCATACCACCATCAAAATTACCTTCACCATCACACAATTCTCATATACAAACCATCATATCAATATACCATCATAACATCATACCATCATATCGTCATCAAAAATCAACTCAATTTTTGAAGTTCAAGAAATTCCTCCGTAGTAACTGTGGACCTGATTATCATCTCTCAAGAATTAAATGGTGGTTTGAGATATTAACAGTAACCTTCCTTTTTAAATTTTAAACAATATTTGTATAAAGTTTGGTTCAAATCGTTCAATGCGTGTGCATTTGTTTAAATAGCACACACATATACTGTATATACATATACATATATAAACACTCACTTTTAAATACATTGAAACTTCATTTCAATTGACATTCAATTTAGCGCAATCCTCACTTCAACGGACAAACTTTTAAGTCCCATGCAACTGAAGTTTTTCGACGCGAACCTCCATTAGATAAGCTGACCCGTTATTAGAGCGGACACGGAGAGATATTTCAACGATGATACATGATTTACTAATACACATAAATTTAATCTTTTACACTTCAATTTTTACATTTCAAATATAACCATTAGAAAATTTTATTTATGGCCAATTAGGATGGAACTTCCCTATTTTTTAGCCGGTTTTAGTAAAATTTGTGCGATGGAAATGAAATTCTAAAATGATGTTTAGATGAAGTTATGGAATAAGGCAACAACTTTATCTAAAGCTTATTTTAGAACCCCATTTATATCGCCCATGTCAAATTTCATCACAATCGGTTGAGAAATATCCAAGTTCCATTCTACTTCTCCATATTACTTGGCCATATTCCAGAAATTTATGCAAAAATCACATTAGCATCCCATATCTTTGGCAGATGGCCGTTAAGAAATAGCAATGTTCCGTCCTAATTGGCCAGTTATCACAACTTCACCTAAAAATCATTTTAGAATAACATTTCCAACGCACATATCAAATTTTAACATAATCGGTTAAGGAATAGCCAAGTTCCGTCCTAGTTATCCATATTCTCCAGAACTTTATCAAAAAATCATTTCTGAATCCCATTTTAATCAAAATCGGATAAGATATAAAATCCCAATAAAAAGTTTATAAAAAAAAAATCACAAATCTTCAGTTTAACGGTCACCTCACTACAACGGACAACGTTTTTGGTCCCTCCTATTTCCGTTGTAGTGAGGTTTTACTGTAATATATTGCTCAACTGCTCACTAAACCCTAATCCAACCCTAACTAAATCGCAACTCTACCCTAATTTAACTCGCAAACGGAACCCAACTTAACCATCAACTCAACCTAGGAATCCTCTATTGGTACTCATACCGATCGGACGTGTTTTTAAGTTAATTTTTATTAAAAACAAAAATAAAAAAATTAAAAATTTTAATTTTTTTATTGTTTTATTTCTTGACTGTGGTTGCTAATTTGTGCCGTCATATTAGTTTCAGTGAAATAATTCCTCTAGTGATAATGGAAAAAAAGTGTTTTGCATGTGGTCTTACTTCAAAAGAACAGTATTTTTGTTGTGTTCTTTGTGATAAAGTAATTGACTTTAAGTGTTTTGGAATCAAAAGCAAAACGACCTTTGATGTAATTTGTCAGCTAAAAAATCTACGATATATTTGTGACGACTGTGATGGCCTGTTAAAATCCCAAATAAAGTTATTTTCACAAATAACAGAATCTGTTAATGTTATTAATACAAACTTTCATAACCTTCAGAGTGATTTAATGTCCATGAGTTCAAAATTATACAATATTAAAAATTGTCATAATGCCGTTACTTCAAATTCTATAAATAAAATGTGTAATAATAAAAATATTAAAATTAATGATAATACGAACGTGAATCATAAAAACATTAATAATAAAAGTAATGATAATGGTGGTACCGTAACTCCAGTTCAGACTGAACTGGATACAAATTTATTATCGACGATGATGACTAATGATGGTTGTCTGACTCCATCTAGTAATACAACGAGTTCTCAACATGAACGGGTAATTTCATCTAAACATTCGACGATTCCGAAACAGCGGCAAATTATAATCGGCACCGGTGACTTGATTTCATCACTCCAAGTGGTTGCACCTCGGAAAACCATTTTTGTGTCCAGACTCCATAAGGACGTTTCTGAACTGGAAGTTTTATCCTATCTAAAAGACAAGTTTGGTGTTGTGGATGTTAGTTGTAAACGCATATTATAACGTCGAATCAATGATGAAGACCGTAATTTTTCTTCGTTTCGGATAAATGTTCCGGTGTCTAGCGTGGATAGCTTGATTCAACCTAGCTCATGGCCATCAGGTTTATTGATAAAGGAATTTGTGATTTATAAGAGGAAACAAAATAAGAACAATAATTTTTTTCCTTTACTTCAACGACCTCCAGGCAGTCAATAACAGATCCCAGCCAAAAATCGAATTGCATACTCTATAAATTATTTTATCGCAATGTTGGGGGAATGTCATCGAAGTCTATGGAATTCCGCAATTTTTTTTATTCGATGCATTTCCAATTATATGCTATTGTGGAAACTGGATTTCATTGTGGAATTTACAACGCTGAATTCTTTCCAAATGATTTTGTTGTTTTTAGATGTGACAGATGACCATTGAATAGCTCGAAACAAACGAGAGGTGGTGTACTCTTGGCGGTTCATTCATCACTGCATTGTGAGCGTATCATTGTTCCGGGCGGTGTAACAATTGAATTTTTATGTGTTAAAGTTTTTATTTGTAAAAAAACATTTTATTTTATAGTTCTATATATACCGCCTAGATCTTCTATCGATATTTATTTAAATCACATAGATTGTATAAGTGAAATAGTTAATATGTCTCATTGTAATGATACTATAGTAGTGTTGGGCGATTTTAATTTAACCAATATTATTTGGTCGGTTGATTCCCAATCATTAGATATATTACCTTCTAATGTTCTGTCTATCAATGACTCGGCGGTAATAGACGCATTATTTAGTTTTAATCTTAAACACATTAATTTATATTCTAATGATAATAATTCGTTTCTAGATTTAATTTTTGTTAATAATACGGAATATTTGTCAGTTTACGAATCTTTGACATCTTTTAAGAACAATGATAAAGATCATAATTCTCTCGAAATTTAATTTCATGTTAATAACGTTAATGCTAAATGTCGTGAATTTTCTGTGGATGATTCGTTTTATGATTTTAAAGCATGCGATTCCCACGGCACGTCTGAGTTTCTCCGATGCATATGCTGGAATGACTTATTTCTTAACAATGATATTGATGTAAATGTAAAAAATTTTAATGATTTGCTGTTTCTTGCCTTTGACCGTTTCGTACCTTTGAAAAGGAAGCGTAACTACAGTTACCCTCCATGGTTTGATTAGGATTTGATTAATCTGCGTAACCGTAAGAATAAAGCCTTTTACAGACTTCGAACCAATGATTGTGACTCTAACAAATCTATTTTTGTCAATCTTCGGGATCAATTTAAATCCGAATTTCATACTAAACATCTACAACACATAAAAACGATCTAAGCTAATATCAAACAAAACCCCAAATTATTTTGGAAGTTTGTTAATGATAAGCGCAAAACAACGGGCTTTCCGTCGATTATGAATTATGATAGAGTTCAGCTCTGCACTGTATCAGAAATATGTACAGGTTTTGCAAGCTTCTTTCAATCGGTTTATAAAGACAATAGTAGTCTTATTGTTGATGACCCTATTGTCAGTAATTGTCAATTTAATATTCCTTATTTATCTATAACTGAAGATGATATATGTAATTCCCTTTTATTGGATTTTAATGATGGATGTGGGCCTGACAATATTCCCTCGTCAATACTTAAATGTTTTGCATCATATATTGACCCCGTTATGTTTTATTTTTAACCAATCGTTAGTTAATGGCTATTTTTCAACAGCTTGGAAAGTGTCACATATTGTTCCAATTTACAAAAAGGGGGACCGCTCTGATGTATCCAATTATCGTGGAATCTCAATTTTTTCATCGATCCCAAAACTTTTCGAGTTAATAGTGACAAAACATCTGTCATTTCATACAAAAGAAATTATCTCGGATTTTCAGCACGGTTTCACCAGTGAAAAATCTACGACTACCAATCTTTTACAATTTACTAAATTCGCCATTGAATCACTTGAGTCACAAGCCGCCCAGGTTGATGCGATTTACTTTGATTTTGCTAAAGCCTTTGATCCAATTGACCATACAATCATTATAAAAAAGCTCTCAGAAATTGGTGTCGCCCCTAATTTTTTAAAATGGATTGGTTCTTATCTGGTGGGAAGAAGACAATTTGTTTTATTGAATCAAGTCCAATCGGATTATATATATTGCCATTCTGGGGTTCCGCAGGGATCACATTTGGGCCCAATCATTTTTCTTTTATTTTTGAATGACATTCCGAATATTTTCAAATTTTGTAACTGCTTATTGTTTGCAGACGATTTGAAGGTTTTTAAACATATTCAATCTTTAAATCACGAAGAAGTATTTCAATCAGAAATTAATTCATTATTTCGTTGGTGCTCTACGAATAAATTGTTGATCAATATTAATAAATGCAACATCATGTCGTTCTATAGAACATCCAATCCGATTGTTTTTAATTATCAGTTGGAGGGTAATAAACTTTGTAGAGTAACTTCAATTGTTGACTTAGGTGTATTCTTTGATCAAAAATTAACTTTAGCTTTACATCTAGACAAAATAATATTAAAAGCCAATTCTATGTTGGGTTTTACTTTCAGAATGACAAAAGAGTTTGTTGATATTTTTTCATGTGTTAGTTTATATACTTCTCTAGTTAGATCTCACCTGGAATAAGCGGCGGTTGTTTGGTATCCGCACCATGAAGTACAGATTAAAAGATTGGAATCAATTCAGAAACGTTTTACCATTTACATTTACAGAAAGCTTGGTTATCTTTCAGATCGTAATCAGCCTATGTGGCAGCAAGTGCGTAATCTTTCAGGGTATGAAAATCGGTGTCTAAGCCTTCAAATTGATACTTTAGCGAAGCGTCAAAAAATTGCGTCAGCAATGTTTGTCAAGGATCCTTTGAACGGTCGTATAAGATGCCCTAATCTTATTTCTGCCTGGAACATTTATGTGCCGGGTAGACGTTTGCGGCAAAGGGAATTTCTATTTATCGAATTTCATAGAACTAATTATGGCTATAACGAACCGACGGCTTCAATGGCCAGAATTTTCAATGATTATTATTATTTGTTTCATTTTGAAAAATTGAGAAAATGCTTTCGGTACGAAATTCGTAGTTGCAATTTTTGATTTTATAATATTTTTGACATACATATATTCCGTATTGTACAAATTTTAATTATTACATTATATTATGTAGTTACTATTCATAAAGTTGTTTTTTTTAACTGTAGAGTAGATTTTTGTAAATAAATAAATAAATTAATAAACCGCAAACTCTACGCCAAACTCAATCCTCAAACCATATATAAACAATTGGTCAAAAACTCACAGTTGTTTGCTCGTAAATGTTGGTGACTACGTATTTAAATAAAACCAACTTGAATGTGTAGTTAAAGTATTTAACTAATTTTTAATAAAGTTATAATTTATAGATTTATTGATTTGTAAACTTCTCGACTGCGAACTTCTAATATGCGAATGAATACAAAAGTTTTTTTTTTACAGCAATAACATAAAGCAATTACTTGTACTTTTTCATTCTTCTAAATTGGTCTACGATCATAATTTTTTACTAACTTCAAATATGTAATATCTAGCTCCTAAACGTTTACTTTTTCTCTACTATAATTATTTACAATACATAAATGCTTCATATAGCCAAGGTTTTTGAGCCATGATATTATTACGTTTTTGCCTTGTCAAACAAGGTTCGTATCACTGGATTGCGAATAAAACAAAATCAATTCAATTTATCAGCAACGAATTTATTTATTTCACACACAAATTATTACAACACAGTTTATTAATAAAAATTCACAAAATCATTTTATATAAATTATTCTCAAATTTTACTGCACACTTATAATTTTTATTTCCACTAAAACACTTTTTAAATCACTTTTTAATTCCTTTTTAATCTTCACACTGTCGCTTACCAAATACTACTACTAATTATCTTACAAGTTTACACAAGCCGCGTTTTTTTATTCGCTCCGGATAGCCGGTATCCAGAGCCGTTATTTTTCTACGCCTTTATTTATTTTATTTCCTAATAAAAAAACTCTGCAACTATCGTGTTCCAAATTCGAATAACCCAATTCGATATTGTTCGCCTTTTTATGTACACAAACAAAACTTCTCGAAAGTTCTTGCTTGACTTTTCCAGTACTAATAGTGCAGAAACATTTAGAAATGTTTTATCTTGGAAAATTCCAGTTAGTACAGTAAAACATTAAGCTATTAATTAAACTTATTCTATCACACCATAAGTGTCACCGTCACAATATTTTTGACAACACATTTATAAAATAACAAATATGGTGTGAATCTAAACAAAATACAAATACATAATTCTTCTTATTGTGACGGTGACACCTAGCGTGTGATGGAATAAGTTAAATTAATAGCTCAATATTAAACTGTACTAAAATGGAATTTTCCATGATAAAATTGTTCTACACTATTCTAACTGGAAAAGTCATGAACTTTCGAGAAGTTTGGTTTGTGTATATAAAAAGGCAAAGGAGATCGAATTGGATTAGTTATATTTGGTAAGCGACAATGTGAAGATTAAAAAATAATTAAAAAGTGATTTAAAAGATGTTGTAGTGCGAAATAATATTTTTGTGAATTAAATAAATTCGTTGGAGTTAAATTAAATTGATTTTGTATTATTCACAATCCAGTGATACGAACCTTATTTGACAAGGCAAAAACGTAATATTATTTTAGCTGCTTCAATGTGATTAAATTGATGCATCAACATTTCCCGCTGATGATCAGGTAGATGTTCAGGTAACTTGCAAAGTTTAGTTATTGGACATTGTATTGTCTTTCCGGAATTGCCGACTTTAATCGTTACAACCCTCACTTTTCCGTTATTGCATGGCTGTGTTTTTATAACTTTTGCCAAAGCCCAACTTGTTGTAGATAAGTTGTCTTCACATAGAATAACTATGCCGCCTTCTTTCAGATTGGTGTGCTCACTGTGCCATTTTTGCCTCGTTTGAAGCGGACGAAGATACTCTTTGTGCCACCGAACCCAAAAGAGGTGTTTGAATTGTGTAACCAATATCCACCTCTCATTTGATGAAATCTTTGCTTTCGTGACATCTATCTCAGGTATATCTAAGAGAACTCTTCCAATAAAAAAGTGTGTTGGAGTGGGCGCAACTATGTCCTATGAGGTGTTTGTGCATATCGGCCTTGAATTGATTACTGCTTCGATTTGAGTTATCGACACGTTTCAAATGCACCTTGGCCAACTTAACGGCAGACTCTTAGATACCACCCATATGAGGACTGCTGGAGAATTGAACTTCCAATTAATTTTGTTTAAAATTGGTTCCATTGTCACTGTATATGGTATGATAAACTCCGCGCCTCGCAATAAATCGCTTGAACGCTTCCACAAAGCTCTCCGTTGACAAGCTGCTTGCTACTTCTATATGGATGGCTTTCGTACTTAGGCTGATAAATATACAAACATAACCTTTCGTAGGTTGCTGGACTCTTCTTCGCGCTATCTTCGTTTTAAATGGTACGCAATAATGTACCCCCACTTGATTAAACGGACGAGCAAATGTAACTCGAGCTTCAGATAAGTTACCAATTATTTGGATCTCCCGCTGTGGATTTTGTCGAAAACATTTGGTACACTTATGGATTATTGCTTTCACTAGATCCTTACATCTAATAATCCAAAATTTCCTACTCACCAAGCTCAATAGTAAACTAATTCCGGCGTGATGATGAAGCTTTTGCAAATCCAAAACGATTAATTTGAATAAAGCTACGTTTGGAAGTATAATGGGATGTTTCACGTCAAAAGGTGCTAGTGATCTTTGAATTCTTGCGCCTACTCTTATCAGACTGTTATCATCAATAAATGGATTTAAAGAAATTAATTTGGTTCGTTTTGGTAGTGCTTGATTATTCCTTAAAGCCCCTGAGTTCATCTTTAAAGTGTTGTTCTTGAAGATCTTGAAATAATCTATTTTATGAAGGAATCAGCTCTTCTCCTGAAATATTCCCTAGTATAGGTTCCTTTCGTTCTAATTTTGCTCGGATGTTGTTCACATATCGTGACACCATTGCAAATACCTTGATCGCCGTATATGCATTTAAAAACCGGGTGGAAAAATCTTCTATAAAATTGTCATTATTAATAATGAAGCTGTCAGAGTTACCCGGTCTTCGACGTGTATCTCTTTTGACTCCGTAGCTCTTTTTGGGTTGGCCAACATGATTCTTCCTTAGCAATCCATTGAGGGCCCTGCCACTATAATCCACTGAATGTCAAACTTTCTAATGTTAAGCCGCGCGAAGCTAAATCGGAAGGATCTTCCTTTGAGGACACATGTCTCCATTGGCACCGTTGATATTTAGACAGAATTACACTAGTTCTATTTCCTACAAATTTTGTCCATTTCCTGGAATGATCAGACAGCCAGTCAAGGACTATTTTTGAATTTGTTCAGCTGGCATAGCAAAAGTGCGCTCATCAGCTCCAACCTTAGCTGTTTTATTGGTGATACGCCCGTTTTAGCTGCGATTAACGTTGAAATGTCAATACTGTTTCCTCCATCACCTATTGCATACACCACAGCCGCATATCCCTTTGAAATATAATTTTTACCTTGACTGTTAGTGGTGATAACCACCCTAATGAATCAAATATTTTACTCGCCGTCGACAGCAATCCCTATCCCTCAGAATATGCCCACAACTTTCAGAAATTCAATCTTTGTTAATATTGATGTTAAAAATGAATTCATCGTTTTGTAAGTTCCACGTAAGGCCTAAAACATTAATGATACCGCCATCTTTCGATATCGTTTTAGCTGTATCAGTTTGTTTGTTGAGTTCCTTGAAACTATATCGAATTTGTGAAATATTGGACTGGATCTTCCCAAAATTGAAACCAGCTTGCTGCAGTGAATTCATAATATGACCCATTGTTGTTTGTAGCTGTTCTCGGTCGCTAGCTCCGGTCATTAAATCGTCGACGTAAACATCTTTCTTTATCGCATTAGCTGCTTCGGGATGTTGGCCTTGTAAGTCTTCTCCTCTTTGTACTATTGCCCTTGTTGCTAAGAAGGAAGCTGAGGCGATGCCGTATGTCACTATATTGAGCTGATAGGCTCGCACTGGTTCAGCTTTATTATTTCTCCATAGGATCTGTTGGTTTTCTATATCTCCCGTAACCACAAACTCGTGCTGCCTAAATCGTATTAAGATGTTGATTAAAGGAGACTGGACCACTGCACCATCCATTAAAACATCATTTAAAGGCACGCCAATATTAGATTTCGTAGATGCGTCGAACACCAACCTAAGCTTCGTTGTAGTACTGAATGTCTTTAGCACTCCATGATGTGGTAGAAAGTAATTTTACATATTAGGACGTCCTTCGAATAATTTCATGTGTCCCAACGATTCGTATTCATTCATGAATTGCATGTAAAGCTTCGCGAATGGTACGTCTCTATGAAACCTTCACTCCGTCGCTCGTAATCTATTCAGTACGCTATTATAGGAAGATCTTAAATTTATTGGTGATTGGCGAAATATTTTCCTTATCGCGTGTTGTTGTAGTGCAAAATATCTGCTCACATGTATCTTTTTCTTTGCTTGGCTTTTCTTTGGCAATTCCTCGATCTCCCAGAATCGACGGAGACTACGGTCGATATCAAAAAGTACATTAAAGTTCTGAATTACTTCTGTATCGGACATTGGACGTCCAGCCACCACCCAACAAAAACTTGTATTTAGAGCTACATGATTCTTATCCATTTTGAATAATCTTCATGAAAATATCGATCCCGAGCAAAACATCTATTGTTCCAGGTTCGTTAAATGAAGAATCCGCTAACTCTAACTTCATCAACAATTCGTAATCTGCCTGGAATAATTCACATTTTGCATACTGGTACCCAATATGAGGCATAATGGATGCCTTCGTTGCTATTTCTACGTCTCTGTCGGTAGCTGATTCGATAATAACTCAAAACAACTTCGAGCGTGACCAACCGCAGCTTGACAAAATCCCTGAACTAATATTCAACCGTTTTCTCAAGGAAGCTTTAGAATCTGCGCACAACTTTCAGAAATGAATAATGCTTGCGACGCAGAGTCTAGTAATGCCTTGAATTTATTTTGGGTATAATAAGCATCCCTTAATTTTAATCTCCGCAGTGGGTAATACGGCTGAAGTTGCGTTCCCTGCCACCTTCACACAAATTGATAATTCTGTTGTAATATTTGTAGCTTTGGCTCGTATTATGTTCGGCGATTCATTGGCACCTTGCTCTTTTTTTCGGAACCAGTACTCGCTTCATGAAGGAGACTGTGATGCTTTCGATAACGTTTTTGATATCTGGCGCGAACTCTACAATCGTATAATCTGTGTGTAGGGCTCAGACAGTTGAAACACCTGTTCGCTGTCTTCACTAACGTAACTCGTTCTAGATAAGATATTTCTTTGAACTGCTCATATTCATAGATGCCATGCGGACTTTTATTACAAATGTAACACTTTTCCTTAACAGTGATGGTAGCAAGCGTGTGCATCTGATAACGTTTCTGTTGTACTCCTTTAGCATTTGCTTTAATGGATTCTAATGCGTCCACTCTTTTCCCAAGGGTTTTAATGAAGTCTTCGAATGATGAATAATCCTATTCAATGGCTTCCTGCGCCCATTGCTCCTTAGTTTCGTTGTCTAATTTCCTTACTAATACGTGGATTAGCCATGGATCCCTCTCAGTGGCCTTTGTGTCGAGCACCTTGAGTCCTTGAACTACTTCGTCTGCGATATGATCGGTTGCTCCATAACCGTCTAAATAAAAGCAATTACTGTGTGCCTCTTCCTGCTATATCTATGGTTCGTTTTATTCGTACCTTTTTTTCATCTGGATGTCCTTGCATAATTAACTAGCTTAGTCATATAACCTTTAATGAATCCACGGAGTCGCTTTAGTGTATTAATAACGTCCATTTTAAGGAATAGCGGTTTTAACTCCTCCGTTACAATTCACTTTGTATTCACCACACTTTCTCACTATTTGTCGACCCGTTTTTCAATTAGATTCCCGATTAATTGCCACACGCTTTATTTTTCGGTTAAATTCAGATATTTTATAAAATAGTAGAGATTTTGAGGTACTTATCTTTATTCATTCACGTGTAGCTCTTCCTTCCTCTGCAAAATCGGTTATTTTTCTCTGCAATATCTATATTGCTGTTGCTTTAAAAAAATTTGGAACTTTCTTCTTCTTCTTGGACTGTATTTTAGCCGTAACTGGCTATTTTTTTACTATAATTATTTACAATATATAAATGCTTCATATAGCCATGGTTTTTGAGCATGATATTTTTGACAATACATACATTTATACAATAACAAATATGGTGTGAATCTATTCTTTAGGTAAGTAAACAAAATACAAATACATAATTCTTCTAATTTTAGCTGCTTCAATGTGATTGAACAGCTGCATCAACAGTATTCTATCCAACTCCAACTCAACTCCAACTCAATTTCAACTCAACTTCAACTCAACCCGCAAATTGACCCCCAACTTAACTTTTTAAATCAACTCCAAATTCAATGCCGATTTCAATCAATCGGGATGCTAACATATTAAATTACTAATCATTCATAATTGTAGTTGTGTTACCAATTGCTTAAACAAATTTTCGTGGTTCGTTTATATAGACCTGCCAACCATTCCGTTTCCGACGGGACAGACCAGTTTTAAAATATAATGTTCCGTGCTCCGTCATTAATTTGGGAGGGACACTGTTAAATTACAGTTACATTTTTTAAAACAGTTCGAATTAACAAGAACTATATTTATAGGCTAACGAATTAATTTAAAAAAGGATCAGAGCTGTAATTCGCTGTATTATAAAAAAAATCATGTACGATTCGAAAAAATTTTGTTTCGCTCCCTATGTGCCTAAGTTCCATTTATTTTTTCCAATATCTCCATTTAGAATCATAACCAGTTTGCCAGCTTTTTCAGTATTTTATAAATTTATTAGTAGACAGTTATTAACAATGAATTATCGTTACTATATTCATTTATTCAAATAATTCGATAAAGTATTTTGAAGTCGCACAAAGAATAAATTACTAGTCCTTACAAGCACGGCTTGGTATAGGCTTTGTAGGTCAGGAATACAGCTTGCATATGGCCACAGTCAAAAAAAAATTACTAGCCATAAGTAGGGCTTGCCCATTCCCGGACCTTTTACATTTCCGGTAAACGGAATTTTGATTTTGTGACTCGCGGATTTCCTGGGATTCGGGACATGGGAAATTTTAACAACTAGCGTTGTTTTTGTATAACATATTGCCAACTGTTGGAGGAGCTGAATACGCCCAACGACGGTTTAATTTTCGTTGGATACGCACACGCTAATGGAAAGTTCCACTCATTTTCGGTATTTGTCGGCTTGAAAGTACAGTGGGCCGTTTTAAAATTTGTTTGATTTTTCATATTTTGCTTAAACTCAGCACCTTATTTTTACTTGTGCCAGGTCTGCGTCGTCGAATAGCCGAAATAAAAATCAAGTCCTTTCTTATTCTCATTTATGTCATGGAGCCAGATTAGTTTTGGATCTAAAAAAAAAAATTCTTGAAACTGGGCGCGCTAAATATTGTTATTGTGTTAACTTAGTTTGTGTGTGAAAAAACAGGCCCATTCACAATCCGCCATTATTAAAAATTTGGTTCTTTGAATTATCGATTGATCCAATGTTGGTTAGGATAAAATATTGTTGACAAGGCCACACGCCTTGTCAACAATATTTTATTCTCTTAGATACTCTTGGAAAAAATTATTTTTGATTTGATTTTTAAATGTCCCTATTCTCTCTATTTTCAGATCGCTGGGAAGGTCATTGAACCATGTAGGCCATTTATAAAAACTACTGATTTGCGTTATAATTATAGTATAACGGTTGGGTCGATAATGGTTGGCATAACGAGTTGGGCATTCAGTAACAGACTGTTTTGGTGTGAGATCGTTGTTGCATTTAATGATGTTGTGTTTCATTTAATAAATTGTCATGATAAACTCATATTTGATTAGTTTTGTGATTTGTAGGATATCACCAGAACATAGGTAAAAGATTACTGGGTGTTCGATTAGGCAACATTTTATGTTTTTTTAATGCTTGGTTATGTAGTATTTGTAAACCCTTTAGGTGTTGTTTAACCACCCTATATTGATGTAAGTGCGAATTAATGAAAGAATAATAAAAAATTTTTGCAATATATCTGATATGAAAGAATAATAACGATATGTTCTTATAATAATGTCAAAGTAGCTCAAATGTTTTAAATTTTCATCGTACTAAGTATAATTAAGTCAAGAAACGTAAGACAAGCTGTTCATATTATCAGAAACATAATTTCGGGTGTTGCTCAATTATTGTGTGTGAAACATTGATTGAGATTAAACGTACTTTTACTAAAATTTGGTTAACAACTATGATTAGCTATTTAGCATGCTAATTTTAAAGGCTAAAATTAATAGATCAGGTTGCAAAATTGCTAAAAAAAGTTACGCACTCTTTAGCTTAATTAGATTTGCTTAACCTTTGTGTCCCTTGTGACATTTTTTTATACGTAAAACCCTGCATTGGTACAGGCGTACCTATATTTAAGTTAATGTTACATAGTAACTTAGTCGCGTTGGGAGATTAAAAAGTTTCTCTTTCTCTTTTGTTTTGTTTAGTTACATTTATTTTCAACCGGTAAAAGCATATCGGCTCCTCAATTGATTGTGATGCAAGCAGTTACTTCGAAATTATTTCAATATTTTATAAACACCAACGATCAATTTTCGTATCATGTACATTTTCTAAAATTGAATTCGCAAAGTTTGCACAAACCATAAAAACAGCAGTCAAGATACAACTTGAATTACGATATGTGAACGTCACCGTTAGGCACATTTGAAAATAAATCGAAAAAAAAAATGCTTTGGCGAATAAAGTTGTTTAGTTGCATAAGAACCATCGCTCGGAATTATACAATTCAGTGAGATAATAAATAACACTATAGTATATAAAACAATAGAGATAAGGAAATATTGTCCTCTTTATAGAAAAATGGCTGGTACAAAAGAAGTTTCAAGAGCGGAATTTAGTCGGTATTATACTATTTTTATCGTTTTATGTGAATTTATAATACTTTTCAATTGGGCCGGTCATTCTCATTTTTAGAATGGGTTACGAGGAGCAACAAACATACTTTATGAAGATTCTGATGGAGAAAACGCCGCTTACTATTCAGCTCAACTTGATATTGCTCAGGTAAATAAACGGTATATCTAACATTAGATTTCGGGTGTATTTTGTCTTTTTGTCTCTAATTTTTAGAACGCTGACGCATCTGATGTGAAAGACGTATTTGCAGATTTAAGCATTTCTATTAATTTTGATTCAGAAGATGAATCTGACGAAAGTACTACAGAAGAAAAAGTCGACATTAAACCTGGAGGATCCTCTTTACAGACAAAAGATAATACTATATGGAAGTGTCAACCATCGCATATGTCACAAACTTTGATGCACAATATTTTACGTCAGCAAGAAGGACCTAAAAAATCAACAGAGAATATATCAACGTGTGATTTGTCCAAAACAATTTTTTCTTGTGTCATGTGTGACATAATTATACGGGAAACTAATCGTAAGGCAAAAAATATCTATGAAGAATGGACACAAAAAACCCAAATAAGGGACCTCGAATATGGAAAGAACTCACTAAAGAAGAATTTGACGCATATTTAGGTATACTAACAATGGCGGGTGTAAATCATGGAAATTCAGTAGATGTAAAATAATTATGGAAATGCGACGCGCACCCTCTTTACAGAGCACGTACGTTGCGTGATCGCTTTGTCGAAATATTACGATTTCTGTGATTTCGCAATAATCATAACAGGGCCTAGAGATTACTGCATGATAAAGCAGCGCCATTCACAGATATTTGGCTAATTCAAAATAGTAATTTACGTAAATTGTATGTGCCATCTGAGTGTCTAGTAATAGACGTGCAACACTTTCCGTATCGAGGAAGAACCAAATTCACTCAATATATATGCCTTATATATGCCTTCAAAGCCAGCCAAATACAATGCGATACAAAAATCTTATTTCCACTAACTGGGCAAATATAGAACCGGGAAACCAACCACCGGTAGAGAAAAAAATCAAGGAGGAAGAATTGTAAAAGATTTAGCAATTCCATTTTTTCTTGTATTCAATACAACAAAAGTGGTTGAAATATAACAAAGGACAATTTTTTCACCACACTGTCAGTCGTACGAATATTGATGTCATGGGATTTATCAGTTGTTGGCACACTCAAAAAAAATAAATCCTACATTCCAACGGAGATGTTATCTACCAAAAACCGTGAGCCGATGACTTAAATATTTGGATTTTCACAAGAAAATAAAATGACAATTTGTTCGTACATTCCTAAAAAAAAATAGAAAAATGATCATGTTGTTTACATTGCATTCGGACAACAGTGTCAGTGGTTCAAAAATCAAACCAGAAAAAATCCATTATTACAATAAGACTAAAGGGGGCGTAGACACAATGGACAAAATGATACATGGATATTCTACAAACGCTATAACCTTGCGGTGACCCATGGCGCTGTTTTACAATATAATTGACGCAGCATATCTCGCTAGTTATATTATTTATAAAATTAATAATCCATTGGAGCTGAAAACATCGAATAGCCGTCGACTATTTCTTCAAGACTTAGGAAAAGTTTGGCGATGGCTGCCATTCAAAAAAGATCGACGAGGGTTGCCATCGAATCCATTTTTGGGCACCTAGTTATACAAACTCAATCGTCCGTTAGCAGGCAAATGAAAAATGCACCAAGAATCCTACCTATCACACCTCTTGCTATTTATTTCACTCGATGTCGCACAAACAGCACAAAACCAGAAAAAGTTTCCGAGTATGCCAACGTCCTATATGCGACGAGAATACAAAAACAATTTCAAAGTGCTACTCGTGTAATTTATAAGCACGTTTTTAGTTTCAGTTTTTCCCTACGGTGAATTAAATATTATAAATTATTATTAAATTTCATTACAATATATTAAATTGATTTCGGAAAATGCTTGTTATTTATCAGAGGCACGCCTGTACATTTTCAGAGTTCTACGTAATATATTTATATTACATGCCGTATAACAGAAACCTCCTATGGCAAGGCGGTTTTATTTTTGGATTCTTATCATCGAAATCAATTGTTTTGAGAGGTCTCAATAGCTTAACTGTGAATTTTTTGATTAAACCAGTAAAAATGGAACTTTTCTTTTCAAAAGGTACACCTGTACCTATTCAGGGACACAAAGGTTAAATCAATTTTTGGTCAATTTTTGGATTTTGTATTAGAATTAAAGTTATTATTGAAAGGCATCCAAATTTATGAAATTGCACAAAATAATAAAGGAGGGCACACGCAAAATGTTTTGCTCAGTTAGTACTACATTCAAGTTTTTTTTGTAAGTAGCTAAACTACTACTGTTGAAAATGTACAATTATCTGTTTATATCACTCTAATTAAAAGTTGATTTGTTTTAAATTGCTGATAATTTAGAACAATTAACTTAGTAATTCATTTATTACAAGTTGCTCATTATATAATTGTATTGTTCAGTTTATATTCCACACAAAACAAAATTCTATTTTTCCTAAGAAATTTTTAATAACTAAAAATATGAAGCCCTGTTTAAAGCTTATTAAATTATCGAGAACCTAAACAACAATAACAAAAGTAGCTCAATTTCGTAAACTAACACAAGAGTTTTTTGTATTAGGCTCAGCTGGACAAATAAAACACCAGCACTTAACATCATTTAAGAATAACACAACAGGTTTTGCTAAGCCAAAGGTCCCCTTAGGAATTGGTGTGTGTTGCTCAATTTTAAGATTTCTGACATCCAAATTAATAAAAAGAATAATAACGATAAGGATGACCAGGATACAGTCGCTACGGCTAAACTAAATGTTTAAACCAAATAACTATTTGCAATGTAAACTTTAGTATAATGAGTTTTGCTCAAATTTAATATTCCTATGAAACGGCTTATTTGGTATTACCGCCTTTATTATCTTTTTGACTGATTTCAATACCAATTTATAATGAAGTATTAAATCAGTAGCTTAATTTTGAAAATTAAAAATTCGTGGCCCTACATACACAGTGTGATAGTTTGGTTTAATTCTGCAGTTAGACTATGTACGTTCAGCTCTTTGTTTGACTGAATTCTATTTTTTTGTTTCCTTCCTATGGTCCTACCATAAACAGGCCATTTCTGATTTTGAGCTTATTTCAAATAAATTTCCTTTGTCGCCAATTTGTATCTTGGACGAATATAACTAATGAGGCAACATCTTATTTCTTTAAATAGCTAATTTTCCTTTTAGAAGTTTTAACGTACTATATGGTCAATAATAGTTGCCTGTTCTTTAAAATTTTTTAACAATAATGCTGAAGTCACTACACCTTTGGGTATCTGAAGTTATCTTAAATGGTATAAGAACCAATTGTAGCTCGACAGTATTGCTCAAAATTCGTTCTCTAAAGTACTCCAGCGGATATGGCTTTGCAACATAATACTCAGTTCTATACACTTTAACTAACACTTTAACATGTCGTTTTCTATAGCGTTGCAATAAAGTTAAAAAATTGCACGGTGAAGCCGTGAAATTGGATTTTGCATTCCCTCGAAATATTTGCAACATTCCCAGAAAACGGGACTACTTTTAGTTTCTTAAATTATGGTAAGCTGCTTACCGGGAAATTCCCTAGCCATAAAGCAGATACAGTGCCAAAAAGTCATACAAAATATGAGTTAACGAGCATGGCTTACCTATGGCCACAGGTATAGTCCATATAAGTCATACAAGATATTAATTAACGAGCACGGCTTGGTATAGCTTGCCTAAGGCAACAGTTAAAAAAATGGTATTATCCGTAAAGCAGATGTAGTCATACAAGATATCACTTAACGAAACCGAGTTTAATTGAGATTATTCGACTCGAATTTCGACGTTATGTTGCGTCATATTACCGAGTTACAGGAGTTTTCAATATTTTATATAATTTTCCAGGCTTTCAAGCTTACTTGAAGTTTTTTTGTCTTTTAGATATAAATCGGAATTTTATAGATTTTTCGAATTTCTTCAAGACTTCGATATTGTCAGAGTTAATTTAGGTTGAAATATAAGAGATTTCCGAAAATTCGAGGTCTTTAAATTTTTAGAATATTCTAGATATCTGGGTTTAAATAGCGGTTAAGAATAATCGATCAGGTACATTAGTTAAGTAAACTGTTAAAAAAAATGGTTTGTAATGATGCTCAATGCCGAGTTTTGCGATGACTCTTTTAAAATATTGGGCATACAACTAAAAAAAGTTTGTCTCTCGAGTCCATTTACCATAAATGGGGTTTATTGGGTTCATCCAATCCATCACTACAATATATTAAATATTTTTCACTATATATGTCTCCATACTATACTTCACTGATGCATTGGTTTTATCACGTAATAACAAGTAAATCATTTGCTGACTACCTTATTCAAAAACCACACAGCCACACAAAGCATCACGAAACAAAATAAAATAAAAGATAGTCTTCATTCGAACTTGAACCCGGCGGCCATTTTAGTTTTTTAGCCAAGACAGGCTTCCAAAAAATAAGTAGAATAATCCATACCAGTTAATTGAAAAAAAATTGAAACTAGTGGCAGATCATCTCTAGGAATTATGTGATATCATTTTCATAAATTTCCTTAAGAGGGAGTCAAGTGAAATGTTTTTTATTCGCTTTTTTACAGTTGTTCTGAATTGGACATGCATTTCGATCTGGTCGAATTTCGATCTTTAGGCGGCAATATCCACGTAAAAATGTAACATCTTTAGTTTCAGATATTTATGAAATCTACCGTTTTAGGTAACGACATTGCATTTAGGTGATTCTTAATACATTGTCGAAAGAAGATTTACATGCACCACAATTGATAGTATTTCTTTCTTTTATTGTAGATATACTCTGAAACGTCAAACAAACATTTAATTTCAACTTGTATCAAAATGTTTTGGTTTTAGATGGATAAAACATTCTAATGCTAAAAAATGGTTTAGCAATAAATAAATAAAATTTTTATTTTGTTAACTACAGCAGGACAAAAAATATATTAATTTACATTAAATAATTTTATAATAAATAGTAAAAATAATCATCTTAGAAAGACTTCCTCTATATTCTTATAAAACCTGTTATTAGTTTTTAATATCGTACGCATTATATGGTAAATTATGAACATCATAATTTCTACCCCATCCCGAATGACCATGACCAACAACTACTTCGTGCGACGATTCATGGTGTCCTCCGCTTCCCGAAACCAATTTTTTAATACCAATAATCGATGCTAACACTAAAGCTAATTTAGATACAATCAATGCTTTACCAGCCAGTAAAGCAAGTGCACCATATGCTATTGGTATAAATGTACCACCCAATAGTAAAGGTATCATAACATAACTTCCCTTATCTTTCTTGCCACGACCATCCGTACCGTCATCGCTGAGTGATCGTTCTTCAGGATTTGGGAACTTAATCTGTAATTGAAATTAAATTGTAACTTGTAACATAAATCGTAAAATATTTATATATATTTCTATTTTACCTGAAGTGTATGACTTTTAAAGAATCCAATAATTTTCTTTAAAATAAGTGAATTGAGTACACTGTTTTTATCGTCCAAAGATCGGGGAAGCGATGCTTCCAATTCGGCCTCCGATTTAATGATAAACTCTTGCGGCGGCACATCTCCATCGTCGATAAATTTAATTCCATCAATAATTGAAACATCTTTCATGTTATTAAACGCCTTATCCATTGTTGTGATCAATTTCATTTTTAAACATGAGGTAACATCTGATTTCGTACAATCTTGATAGGTACGATACAAATATTTTATGTCATTCATATATCTATTTATGCTACCACCGTTTCCACTAATTGCCCGTGGTACTACATTTTCAGGTAAACTTGACGCACTTTCATCATCGTTTTTATGACTACTACTACTACTGCTACTACTACTAATACTACTGCTACCCTCCACAACTATATTGAATTTTGATGGTGTTGCACTTCGTGAGTATGTAACACTTAGTATTGTTACAAAAATTAAAACTTTATAAAACATTTTTGTATTTTGTATTATTAATTAAATAAAAATAAATTTACACTAAGATGTAACTCAATTAAAATCTTATATTTAACTGTGTACATTTGTAAGTGTTGCATATATTTTATACCTTTTTCGTAACTAAACGCAAATTCTATAAAATAATTATGCTATGACCAAAAAGATTAGCTAAATCATTGAGTTTTGCAATTGAAAATACATAAATTATCCCACCATTTGTGGATTTATGTGCATTCGTTCTATTCTAATACTCAAAGTGAATCATAATTTCTCTTGTTTTTGATCTGAATCAATGATTCTGTTAATTGCTTGATATACGTTGTTGGTTTTCAAAAGACCGATATTGTTTTGTTGAAGATTATTTTTTAGTTGAAATCTTATTGTCTTGAAATGATTTTAATACAAATTTGATTGTACATTTTTGTATGACCTATAATATGTCGATCATCCCAATGTAAAATTTCAATCGCTTTACATTTTAGACGTACATTTTAAGAGACAGATTACAAATCAAAATTGTTCTTTGGATTAAGGAGTGGGGTATAATATGATTGGCATACTATATCAGACATCAACAAGTTGATAAAGTTACGGCTGGTTAGTGAAATAATGGTGACTGATTTCAATATTAATTACCTAGTTACAACCGTGTGTTACAGAACTGACAATATTTGATGAGGTGATTTTACTCTGGTCAATATTATACTATGGTATGGAAAATGAAAGCAAAATGTCTTTCTCTGTAAGAATTTTAAAGTATTTGAGGTGAGAGCTTTTTAAAAAATTGAAGATGGGAGCTATATTACAACTATAAATAGATCCTGCATTTGCCGCACAAACCATAAATGCCAATCTACCTCGGGAGTTCTAGACGTTAAATTATCGGGTAAATTTACTGGTTAAATTTTCTTACATTTATTGAATTTTCATTGGAGAGACGTAGGAGGATTATGAGATGGAGTTTTAATTGCCGAAGTGTTGGCATGTTCATGGCATGTTCATGTTTACTCATAAAGATCGGCCAACCATCTAACACGGAAATGGAGTGGTTTGAGTGAAATGTTCCGTACCATTCTACAACAACTCTGAAATGCTTGCTAGGCCTTCGTAGCCCAAATGAATTCCGCTTTCCTTTTGGTGAAGCTTGTTAGAGAAGCAAAAGAGAATATAAGGTACGAACAAAGCAATAGTACAATTTCTAAGAAAAACAATGCGTTTTGAAATGTTCTTCGAAAGTCACAGAAGCAATGACCTTTTAGGTCATATAGATAAACGAAATTATGGTTATCAACTGAAAGTAAATAGGATACAAGGATTGCAATTAAAACTTATGTTAATTTTTTTACGTGGAAAACTTTGTTCCACTTAATCGTGGAAAATATCGGAAAATCAGAAGAATCTACAAAATTGGAATAAAACCAGCCTCTAAAGTATATATCTGAATATTAATCGTTTTTATGTGATTTGTTCATAGCTATCGCTGGAAAAAAAAATTCAGTTCACGTCTTACGTATAAAATCTGGTTAAATTTGTTAAACTTTCCATCCGAAAGTAAAAAATGAATGTATAAACTCAGTCTCTTGAATGTTATGTCTGGAGATGGTTCGCATTAATGCAACTTGTGAAAAGCTGTCGCAGGAAAAAATTTAGTTGAAGTTTTCCGTGGGAAATTTCGCAAAATTTCGTTTCCAAAAATAATTTGAAAATTTTTATAAAATCAGCCTTTGGTTATGTCTGAAGAGACCGTGCTTTTATGTATAATTTATGTGATAAAGACGAAAATATCCGTGATCCTGAGTTTACCTTTCAAACAGAAATATTACAAAAATATTTATAGTGGCTTTGAATAACGAAAACGCCAAACCAAAGGATGATAAAAAGATTTTCAGGACGATTAAGAAACGAACAA
The DNA here is from genome assembly GCA_958295665.1 of Tipula vernalis. Lineage (NCBI taxonomy): Eukaryota > Metazoa > Arthropoda > Insecta > Diptera > Tipulidae > Tipula > Tipula vernalis. Next base: position 369,629,474 of record OY282558.1, read on the forward strand.
ACAATCACGTATAAGAAGTTAGCACGAAATTTTCATCCCGAAAAGGCTTTTTTCTAAAATGTGTGTCTCAACTAAAAGTTAAGGAAATTTTCATTTCCATCCAGAAAAAAATATTCAAAACTCTTAACCCACCGGTATTCAACCCGAAAAATAATGGTAAAGAAATAGATTAAGGTTTAAGAGCATTATACCTAAATTTCTAAAGCATTATTTCTAAATTTCTTGCGCCGATCTCAGAGATGTCCCCATGAAATAATGTATGGTATCCGAATCCCGTTTGGAATATTTTTTTTTGGATGGAATGGAAATTTCCTTAAATTTTAGCTGAGACACACATTTAAGGAAAAAGCCTTTTCGGGATGAAAATTTCATGCTAACTTCTCATAAGTCAAATAATTGTTAGAAAACAGGTCTTTTTAAGCATGAACCAAACAGTTTACATGATAGTCGTTGTGTGGCATTCAAACGTTTATTATGTTTAAAAAATAAATTTCAAAAAGAACCTGATTTGAAACAAGAATATTATGAGAAACTTGAACATTACGCCAAGAAAGGATATTTAAAAAAAGTTACCGAATGTCAAATTAGATAATCAACTAGAGGATGTTTTTGCCTTACTTTGCAGTTTTCATTCCGAAGAAATAAACTAACCCAATTGTATTTGATGGAGCAGCAAAGTCATGTCATCAATAAGATTTTTATTTTAGCGATTTCTTGGTGAACGGTCCTTATTTATTAAAGCTTTTACAAATTATTTTGATGCAGTTTCGAGAGCGACAGTTAAGATTTACCGTTGACATTCGCGAAATGTATCACTAAATGTATCGCTAGTCAACCAATTATTTGGAGGGAAAAATAAAAACCATGTATCAAACATTTTCCAATTGAATCTTATGATATTTGGAGATATGTGTTGTCCAAAAAGTGTAAACTTTCTGTTAAAAAAGAACGCATTGGAACTTCATAGTAAATATCCAGAGGATTGAAATGCAATAATGCAACGACATTGTATTGATTATTATATCTTTATAGCGTAGACGATACAGCTACAGGAAAATTAATAACATAAGTTACCAAGGTACATCAAATGGGAGGGTTTAAATTGCTAATTGGGTTAGTTTATCCCGAGAGGCGAATGGAAGTATTTCGGGAAGGTTTGAGACATCTAGAACAAGTGGTTTGTTTGGGTGGTAAAGATGAGATGGAAATAATTTTTGGAGTTTGCTGGAATCCAACACATGATGTGTTTAGTTCCTCGTACAGTCATATCGATATTTGATCCGTTAGGAATGTTTGCACAGTTAATTGAAAAAGAGAAAATACTACTGCAACGGATTTGGAAATATGGTATAGATTGGGATGCAGAATTAAACAAAGACACGTGTCACATATGGTCAAACTGGGATAGTAAATTAAAAACAATACATCGGAGGAGTTGGACAGAAGTTATTCTGTAAACTTTTCGTCGTCTGAAGAAAAACATTTATATATTTTTTGGCGATGCGACTCAAGAAACTTTCACCGTGATGTAAGCGTTACTCTTGTAATGTCAGCAACTCGAGGGTCGCCATTCAAAGTAATCTCACTCGCACGTTTGAACTCCAGGCGACGGTGATGCTAAGCCGATTAACTTCATTTATGAAAGTAATCATATACTATTATTACTAGAACATTTATGTGGTCATACAGTAATCTGCTGGATAAAACCTGAGACAAAAAGATTTTAGCCAATTTTTAGTAAATCGTATATTAGTGAAAAAGCTGGCCTTACGAATATTGCAGATTATAATTGGATCCCGGCAGACAAAAACGTTGCTTATGAAGGTAAGTGCCCAATACCAATTATTAGAACAAATGATGAGGAAGGGAGGGCTTAGAATTTATTAGTAAAATAGTTCAATCTGATCAAAATAATATGTTAAGGTAATGTTTGCCGAATTAATCAAGGTTTTCCAAATGGCTTAAACTATTTTAAACAACAGCTTGTTAACTCAGATTTTTTTCAAAAAGTAGAAGACAATATACTGAAATAGGCTTTGAAATACAGCTTGACGCAATACACGTAGCCAAACAATTAGTAATTAAACAGTGCCAAATGGGAATAGGAAAATAATTCAAAAAGGAAGACGAATTTGCATACAATTTAGCAAGGAATTGTTAAGGATTTCCGAAAGATCTAAAAATACCAACTTTTAAAAATCCAATTTCATATATTAGATGGCGGAAATGCTTGTGTTCAAATATTGATAACATTTTATTACGAAAAATACAACCACCTAAATAGTCAGTTATTCTAAACGAGCTTCAAAAGAAATTTCATACCGTATATTGAAGGCCACAGTAATGCTATTGAAAAATTGGTACGTTAAACCGGGGAATCAATTGAAGTGAAAATAACCTAGCTTTACTTCGGACCAATTGAAATCAAATGTGGGCGATGTATCGAAAAACGTTAGACGATAGTTTTATTCACTTGTTTAACTATCACAGTAGAGAGGTTTGCATAATGAACATTAGAAGATTTACATATGTAATGAAGAGGGTGCCCTCCAAGTGGAGTTTTATTCTACCAGCGACATCACATATCAAGGAGTGTTAGGAACGATTGGAATGATTCGTAAAAAAATCCGTATCTATAAATTTGAAAACTCAAAATGCAACTGACGAGATATTACATACATTGCTACTAGAGGCAGAACATATAATTAATTAACAGCCATTAACCAAAGTTTTATAGGATGCTGAAGACAATGAAACTCTTACACCAGACCATTTCTTGATCACACGGTTCGATAAATTTGATGATTTAGAACTTTGGAAAATTAGCCAAAAATGATGGGATTTATTTTGGCAAAAATTATAACAGGATTAGCAAAAACATTACCGAAAAGAACGAAATTTGCTGCTTGTAGAAAGATTGCCTGTTATATTTATAAACGTAGGAAGAGAAGGAGAGCTGTGATAGTTGTTGACGTTAAAACATTTCCAGGTTTACATAGTGAAATGATGTATATTGGATGTTAAAAGGTAAGCAGGTGTTTCTCCGAGTTCCAACAACGGGGTGGTAAAATGTTAAAATTTTATACTTTGAAATTTCCACTAGCTCCATAATACAGTTTGATAAATAACGCAAATGAAAATCAAAATGACAAAGAATTTAATTTGAATCAGTACAAGTATCATTGTTAGTTACACATAATAATTATTTTTGCTTATTTGCTTATTCATTTTTATTTAATTACAAATTAACGACAATAAGTTCCACTCAAGGCAAATTAAAATTTTTGGTTATATAATTTTGAAAAGATCGACTCTTAGATCCAAAAGTTTTGAAAATTTGATTTAAAAGTTAATACACCAAAATAAAAAAATTTACTTCACGTAAAGTTAACACGAAATTTTAAATAATTTTTGGGGGATCAAAAAGGAACTAAACCTACTATATCAAAACAATCTGACAGCAAATAATATTGTTCGATAAATTAGAAGTTTGATTAAAATTTTCATGTCAAAATATATCAATTCGGCTAGCATGCTTAAGAATACAAAAAGTTTAAACCTCACGAAGTGAACCGAACTTCGGTCCGAAAAATTATATGTGAACTAATCTCAATTCAACGTAATATAACCGCGAACTCAACCATCAAATCAATCCAGATCTGTACTCCCCAGCGGGTTGTTCTGGTCATGTTCTAGGCAGCCCACAGGTGTGCGAGCGCGAGTGAAAAGCAACCTGAACCACATGGAAACCACCGGAAACTTTGCGATTTAACAACCGACTAAAGTAGTTCGGCAAAGGAGGAAAACTTGAGAAAAAACAATAATCTAAGATGGAACAGCGTACGTCGACGATCTCCAATTTCATCCTAGCCTACCTGTGGTAGAGCTTCCATCCAAGCGACTCGTTGAAATTAAAATAGATACATAAGATTTAAATAAAGATTGAGAAGTTCCTAAAGCGACACAAACCAGCGACATCTTCGTCGTGGACTCCGGGTACCTTGTCAATCTTTCCACTGCGTGCATCAAACAACCATCCTCGCAAGTGAGCAAATTAATTATTAGAAACAGTGGTGAGCAATGCAATTGTAAAGGATATGAACACGGATGTTATTCTTAATATTTGAAGAATAATCAAGTAACAATGTATGGCTAAGAAGTGGTATGAAAAAGCTTTTTGGGCAGGGCAAATCTCCCGGGCGGAAGATAAAATGCCAAATAGCCACTGTAGGTGAATAGAACTCTCTCAGCGGCCAAGATTGAAAAAAATCCATGAGGCAAGAAGAGGTAGTCCCCTGTTGACACTCGATTTCTGCTGTTAAGTCTAGAGTTAAGTTCAGATAAGCAGCAAAATGAGAGATTACTTGGATCTTACCCGTTGGATGTTTCCAGATTTGATTCTAACCGTGGATCAGCGAATGTGTAACGAATGTGTGGTGGCATGACTGGGTCACGAGAAAATCTCGGTTCCAAAAGTGTTTTTTTTTTTTTTTTTTTTTACTTACTTGAATGCCATCCGTTACTGAAAATTTATTCACCTATACAGAGCTTCGGTGTGGTCGTAGTAAGCCGGCTAGAGCTCAGGATGGGGTGGGGTTTTCCGAAGGTTTATAGGAGCATTGCTAGACCACAATAAGGATTAGGGTAACAATAAGTCCAGGAGGGAACAACAAGGTAGGAACAACTTACCGCCGAAGGTAGCGATCACGCTCACCAACCTCATCCTCAAAATAACTCGTTTACGATCTTATACCTGAAAGAGCGACAATTTTAGCGAATTCGAACGAACTTAGCGAAAACCATAAAAATAGAAAAGTTCAGTATAATAAACAAAACGAACTCCTAATTTATTGGATCTTTAAATAACTAATTATTCCATAACCGTTAAAAATAAAGTGAGAAAGAAAAATAGATACATTGAAAATTTGAAGATGACTTCCTTAACTAATTATGATCCTGACTTCATTTACTATAGCAATAATTATTTATTAAATCGCAAGGAAATTAATTTAGATAATTTCAGTAATTGAAATGAACAAATCACAAACAAAAAAAAATTTAATAATTAATTATTCCTAAATATTGAAATGAATAATCGCAACTTAACTTAAATTAAAATAAAAAAAGGTCATATAATATAATATAATATAATAAAGTCTTAAATATAGCGAAAGAAATATAATATATAGAATATAATATAATTAATATTATTTCGTATAATCACAAAACACCAACAGTTTTCACTTACTTAAAAATAAAAAAACCAAACTTTTTATTTTTGAATTTATTTACTTTTATTTATTTAAAATTACAACTAGTTTCGATCTTGTAAAGATCATCTACAGGTAATTTTTGCAATTAAAAAACCAAAGTAAAAACAACTCTTATATATACAAAAATGTTTGTTTAACAGGTAAAAAAAAAAAACAAAAAAAATATAAAAAGGACTTATATATAAAAAATACTAAAAAAATATAAAAGAAAGAAAAAAAAAACGGAGGCGGACAAACCCACAAATTTAATTAAAAATAAGGGGTGTTGCGCTTGTTATGGTTAATTTTTAAAAGTTATTTTAAATAAGGGGGAATTAATTTTTGCATCATCTGTGTTCATGAGATTTGTGGTGTTGGCGATGTGGTATGACTCGTATGCGTCTAGTTTCCATTTTTGATGTACTGTTTTTATTATTTTTGAAATAGTGGTGTCTATTTTGTGGTTATGACCACAAAATAGACACCACTATTTCAAAAATAATAAAAACAGTACATCAAAAATGGAAACTAGACGCATACGAGTCATACCACATCGCCAACACCACAAATCTCATGAACACAGATGATGCAAAAATTAATTCCCCCTTATTTAAAATAACTTTTAAAAATTAACCATAACAAGCGCAACACCCCTTATTTTTAATTAAATTTGTGGGTTTGTCCGCCTCCGTTTTTTTTTTTCTTTCTTTTATATTTTTTTAGTATTTTTTATATATAAGTCCTTTTTATATTTTTTTTGTTTTTTTTTTTACCTGTTAAACAAACATTTTTGTATATATAAGAGTTGTTTTTACTTTGGTTTTTTAATTGCAAAAATTACCTGTAGATGATCTTTACAAGATCGAAACTAGTTGTAATTTTAAATAAATAAAAGTAAATAAATTCAAAAATAAAAAGTTTGGTTTTTTTATTTTTAAGTAAGTGAAAACTGTTGGTGTTTTGTGATTATACGAAATAATATTAATTATAAAAAGATCACTTACGTCACTCCGCTTCAAAAAAAAAAAAAAAAAATTTTTTTTTAATATAGAATATAATATATAAAAAAAAAATTCTTATCTTAATAAGATGGTCGTGGCCATCGATCCATCTATTTTAGTATTTTGTTTAAATGTTCTAGATTTAGGTGCACCATTTTAAGAAAATTGCAGTTATCACTCACTGTCTTTAAACTAGGGAACCTTTTTTTTTCATTTTATTTTTTTTTTTCAAATAGTTTTTCACAATTCATTTGTTTTAGTTTTTGTTTTAATTTAATAATTTTTTTTTTATTTTTTTTAATTTTTTTATTTAATGTTTTTAGATATATTTTTTTCTAGATACACAGTCACTAGCACTGACATATTGCTTTTTTACACCACTTTCACAGTTACTATAATTTTAATTACATATTCTTAACCAGTTTTATCTCGATCATTACTTCTTGTTGTTTATTTTCTTTTTGATCTAATTTATAAATTTTAACTACTAAACTACGTCAAATTACAGTTTTGAGTCGCCTTGTTTAAATGAGATTTTACAGACTTCACAGCGGCCTCCCAGAGACCGCCAAAATGAGGAGCAGCTGGTGGTATTGAATGCCATTGAATCGTATTTTGTGCCAAATATTCTGCAATTAAATTATTAAATGATTTACATCTTAACATTTTGTATACCTCTGTGAGTTGTCGCTTTGCTCCGACGAAATTGGTTCCGTTGTCGCTAAACATTTCCTTTGGCACCCCCCTTCGCGAAGAAAATCTTTTTAAGGCGGCTAGAAACGCATCACTGGTAAGATCGGTGACGGCCTCCAAATGAATGGCCTTAGTAACCATGCAAACAAATACAGCTATATATCCTTTCACCATTTTAGCTCCTCGACCTCTTTTGTTTGCTACTGATATCGGCCCAGCATAATCCACTCCACATTTACTAAAAGGCCGCGCTGGTGTGGTTCTGACAGCTGGTAAGTTACCCATCAGTTGTTTAGTCGTAATCGCCCTGTGCCGGAAACATCTTACACATTTTTTCACTTCCTCTCTAACAAGTCCTCTGCCTCGGACTATCCAATATTTCTGGCGGATAAGATGGGATGTTAAGGAAGGGCCTGGATGCAAATATTTGTTATGGACATAGGAAATTATCATTCTACTCAGGACATGGGATTTGGGTAGAATGATCGGGTATTTTGAGTCATATTGACCGGTTGAGTTGTTCAATCTTCCACCAACCCTAAGTATTTCATTCTCATCGACAAATGGTGTGAGTGGCAGTAGGTTACTTGCTGCTTTTACTTCTTTTTTTGTTTTGAGTTGTTTTAATTCTTCATGAAATTCTATGCTATGCACATATTTAATTACCTGCTTGGTTGCATTTGTTAACTCTTCTACCGTAAGTGGAGTGTGTTTTCGATTGTTTGATTTCGCTCTCACGTTGGCTACAAATCTGTTAGCGAAACTAAAAATTCTAATTAACTTACTGAATGAAAATGTTCTGGATATCAGTTCTTCAATTATGTGGCCTGTATTTTCGCAATAAAGCACGAACATCGCAGGTGGTCTTTCATTTCGCCTTTCTATATTGATATTGCACTCGCCGAATTTTTCTTGATAGTTGGGCCAGAACTCACTATTTAACTCCAACCAAGCAGGACCTTGCCACCATTGTTGTAAGTTTAATAGCTTTGATGGGAACGTTCCTCTTGATGCTGAACGTTCCGCTGGATTTTGTTCTGACTTGACGTGGTTCCATTGTTGTCGTGGTACTACATTTAATATTTCTGCAGTCCTATTACCTACGAAAGTTTTCCATTTTACAGGATGATCTGACAACCATGCAAGAACTATCGCTGAATCTGTCCATGCAAATAATATTGTGGAGGATGCCATTGTATTTTTAACTGCAACCAGTAGTTTTGACAGCAGATGAGCGCCACACAATTCCAGTCTTGGAAGACTAACTTGTTTTATTGGAGCAACTTTAGTCTTGGATGCAATCAATGATATATAAGTTGCTCCATCATCATCTGTAGATCGACAGTATACCACTGCAGAATAGGCCCGTTCACTTGCGTCAGAAAATCTATGTAGTTCTGCTTCGCCTCTGGGTATATACCTCTTGATCTTTAGTTTAGTTAATTCGTTGAATTCTTCCTTTAGCTGGTTCCATGTTTTCGCGATGTCGACTGGCAATTCATCATCCCATTCTAGTTTTCGTAGCCAAAGTGTTTGAAATAACATCTTTGCGATTATGGTTGAAGGTGAAACCCAACCCAGCGGGTCAAATATTTTTGACGCATCAGAAATTATTGTTCGTTTCGTTGATATTTGGTTTTTGGGTATTTTAACCGAAAAAGAGAAAGTGTCAATTGAGGAATTCCATTGTAGACCAAGAATATTTGTGTGTGTTTCGGCTCCATCTATCTCCAGAAAACTTTCGTCCGTTATACTTTCATCGGATATATCGTTTAATTCCTTAGCGTTTGACATCCATTTTCTCAAGATAAACTTGGATTTACCGATGACTCCTTGAATGTTTTCTTTTAAATCCATAGCCTTTTCCAGAGAGTCTGCACCTGTCAGTAGGTCGTCAACATAAAAATCGTTTCTTATTGCCTGTGCCACATCTGGATATTCGTTATTCAGGCCATAGGACGTTTCTTGAAGCGCTCTTATAGCTAGGAAAGCTGAACTCGCTAATCCAAAAGTTACCGTAGTGAGCATGTAGTGTTTTAAAGTTTCGTGATCATGCTCGCGCCATAAGATTCTTTGATAGTTTTGATCTTCTTTCGCAACTAACACCTGCCGGTACATCTTTTCGATGTCTGCCGCTAACGCAATTTTGTGGTATCGAAATCTTGCTAATATTTCCCAAAGTGATGGTTGTATTGTAGGTTCAATTAACATATTATCGTTTAACGATAAACCATTGCTTGACTTACATGATCCGTCGAATACCACGCGAAATTTGGATGTTTTGCTGGATTCCTTCACCACGCAATGATGTGGCAGATAAAAATTCCCATCGTTGTTGATAGATGTGTGATGTATCTCTCGCATGTGTCCTAATTCTATATATTCTCGCATTATCTTCACATATTCGCACTTTAGTTTCGCATTTGAATTTAATTTTCGCTCCAAGTTTTGAAAACGTTTTGTTGCAATGTGGAGGGAGTTTCCCAATTTTGGGAAACGGTCTTTAAACGGAATTTTCACTATGTATCTACCCTCTGCACTTCGCTTGTAGTGTGCTTTGAAGTGTGCCTCGCATTTTCTCTCGTCGCTCGTAAATGAATCGCAATTTTGGATTTCTTCCAACTCCCAAAACTTTCGCAAAGCCTCGTCATTATTTACGTTTACGTGGAAATTGCAGCTCGAGATATAGGACTGTTCATCCTTCTTATCATAACATTTCCAGTCTCCTGCTATCACCCATCCAAACATCGTATTTTGTGCTACTAGCGATTTATTGCGGGTTTCAATACGACCTGTTCATAATATATTAAAGAATTTATCGGCACCAATCATTACGTCAATGTGGCTTGGTTTATTATAGCTGGGATCTGCAAGTTGTAAATGTTTCATTTCGTTACAGGTACTTACATTAATGTATTGGTTAGGCAATTTGGTCGGTAGCTTATTTAATATCAACACATTCATTTCCAGTTCTTGATTGTCATAGCATGAGGATAGTGCGATCAAAGCTATTCCTCTTGTGTGTACTACATCAGGAGCCAACCCCTTTATTGAAACATTCGCATATTGTCTTGAAATTTGTAATCGCTGCATACAACTTTCTGAAATAAAAGATGCCTGTGCGCCCGAATCTAAGAGTAATCTACATTTCTGGTATCTTCCGAAACAGTCCTTTATTTTCACCATCGCTGTGGGGAGTAGCGCTTGGAAACTGTTGTTTCTCGTTGGATTTGTACTAAATTGCAATTTATTACTGATCGCGTTCGTTTGGTAGATTTGAGTTTCAGTAATGTCTGCTGCATCTTCGTTGCTTGTATTCTTCGTTTGGACGACATCTTTGTGAAGTAGGGTGTGGTGTTTTGACCTACATTTGCTACATCTAAAGCGAGATTTGCATGCCGCAGCTTGGTGATTGGAACGCAAACAATTGAAGCACAAACTTTGCTCTGCAATAAATCCTCTTCTATCAGATACATCCTATTCCAAAAATTTATCACACATATACAAATTATGTTCACTATTACATTTAGGACACATTGTCGGTTTTGATGCAATATGCATTACGGTGCTTACCTTTGCGGATTCAAATTTACTTGTTTGATTAGGCCGCTTACTTTCACAGTCACCCAATGCATTTCCACGTCTGTTGAGAAATTTTTTAAATCGCTCGAGTGTTGGGAAATCTTCTTCACATGTGTCGAGAGCCCATGCTTGTTTGGATGCCGCATCTAATTTCTTTACCAATATGGAGATTAACCAAGGGTCCCTGGTTTCAGCCTGTGGTCCGACAACTTTAAGACCTCTTAATACTTCCTCCATTACGTCAGACATATGGTATAAGGATTTCGCTGAAGGTTGTGAAATTGTGGGCTGATCTGTAAATCGTTTTAATAGATTGGTAATTAGATATCGCTTATTGTCGAATCGCTCCTTTATGATAGCCCAAGCTTCTTCGTAATTGGCGTCTGTAATCTCAATATGTCGAATTAAAGCAGCTGCATCACCTACCAACAAGCCCTTTAAATATTGAAGCTTCTGAGCTCCACTTACATTACATTTTCTGCCAACTGACGCTTGGAACAAGTCTCTAAAAGAGGGAAATTCTGAATAAATCCCGGAAAATGAAGGAATATTCATTCTTGGTAGACGAATTTCATCATCACGCTTATTATGCTTTGCTTCTTCAAAAAATGATTTTTGGTTCTGGAGCATATCGTGTATCGTGCTCTCATCATTTTGCGTTTTCAATTCGCATTCTAATTTTAATAATTGCTCCTTTAAAGAAAAGTATTCATCTTCCAATTCGTCCATAGTTTTGGTGATATCTGCATCAACTTTGATTTTACCTTCTAAATTTTTATACTCCGACCACACTTCTTCTAAAAACTGAAGATTAACGCGCACATTGTCGTTGGTTCCCTCCTTGCTTATTTTCGTAGTGGTTTCTCTTATTTGCTTGAAACGCCTACCGATTCGATTGAGACACCGTGCGTCTGCCATTTTGTCAACTAACTCGTTCGTTGTAAAATTCACTGAATAAAATAGCTCACTTAATTCCACATTTTCTTCTATTTGTTTTACTTTTTGCACCACTTAATGTCACATAAATTGTTCCTTCAAATTACACTTGGTAAATTAAATTTTATTTTACTATATTTATAAATTTCAAATTAAATTTCAATTTATCACTAAAATGTTACTATTTTGGTTTTCTGGTTTGTTTTTTTTTTTTTATTTTTTTTAGACTTTAATTACCACTTTATTCTCGCAAGTCCAATCACAATTAAAATACTCGAAAATGTTTAAATTGATTTAATCGCTTTTGATAATTGCCTTTTGATTCGATAAATCATGTATCAAATCGTACATAAATTTAAACAACTTCGTCACCAGTCATCCGGCTCGAAGGACCATGTATAATTTTGTCTTTTTTTTAATAATATTTGTATATTATAATTTTTAAATAAAACACTCAAATTATATGTTTATTTCACAAATATATTTTTTACAAAATTATGTTTTTTATTCTTTATTTATTATTAAAAAATGTTATAAATAATATATGTAATTAATCACCTTTAATCGCTTTGAGTCGCTTTGTATCGCCTTTATAAAATCGCTTGATGTTGTCGCTTCGAAATTCGCAAGATAAGAGAGATTATATTTTAAGTTTTTACAAAATGTCGCAATTCCCAAATTTTCTCGTTTTGCGCTAATGAATTCTCCTAAACTAAAATTAATTAGAGCAAATTAACATATCGAGCGCAATCTATATTCAAACTTTATAAAATATTTTGATAAAGCTAAATGGTATAATAAATACTACTAAATGCAGTACTACTTTATACCTTTTACATAATAAAAACATTTGACAATACAGACAGAGTCGCGCACGCATTTTAAAATAAACAAACTAGTATGGGTTTGTTTATGAATAAATTAATTGTCAACGAGAACAAGGGAATTGTTTGCGATTGAAAGTGATGTTATATAAAAAAGATAAGTATTTGGTTTTGAATTTATATAAACCAAATTTCAATTCAAATTTGCTTAATTCTAATTTTTGTTTGTTTTGTTTTGATTTTGTAGCGCATCTTCAACAGAACATGAACTCACAACAGATTTAATTTCAAAGTTTCTTTATTTATTTTTTTATTATTATAATTTTTTTTTTTCACAATATTGTATTGTGCAAAAAAAAAACCTTTTCACTAACAAACCACGGCCATTCAAACTTTTTATCTCTGATTTAAGAAAAAAAAAATTTTTTTTAAAGATTTTATCTAGTAATCAGCTCACTGACTGATTTTTACTAACTAACTTCCAAAATTTTGTTTTATTTTTCTCCCCAGCAACAACCAAATGGTCTCTTTTATAGGCACCGCTATCTAACAAAAAAACATTTTAAACGGAACAATCTAATAATTTCTCCTGATTGAAACCAGTTTTCCCGTGAATTTTAAGGTTTCGCAAGTGTGTGTGTTCACCCAGTAAAAGGTCAGGGGAGTTAAACATTTGGACGTTGTAGCGATGTTCAACGTTACAAATGCTGTCCGGTAGGGCATTCTAGAGAAGGTGCTTAAACCACAGTTCTGTTTGCTTCTGAGAAGCCCGGTTGCGGCACCTGCACATAAGATTCGAATACTCCAAGTCCTATCCAGGAGCTAGCAAGAAGGTTAAAGAAAAAATTAGGTTGGCATCGGTGGCTGCACCTTTGACTGCTCTAGGGAATAAATCACTCTCTGTAAAACAACCAAAGAGGCCTGATAAAAACCGGGCTCCGAATGGTAGGATGTAAGAGGGGTGCTCGATGCAGCTGACTGTCACAAGTCAGGATGGAGAAACCGACGCTGGAGCGGCCAAACCCACGCCTTAACAGTTGTTGCTAGCCTACGACAACAAGTCAAGTGTTAGTAGATTTGGCTTTACAATAATAGAAAAATCCGCTGCTTGGTCGCGACGAGCTAGTTAACTTTTCTGACACCTCTTGCTAAAAACTCTTTAATGCCAAAAAAGATCGACACGCCATGCTGTTTACTTTACATGCACTGAGCATCGAGATCGAGCCAGCATATACACTTTTGCTCAATGTGTAGCTTCTGCCCGAGCTGACCTTGTGACAATCTGAAATCTAATCAAAATTTTGCAAATTTTGCATTTGCGATCGGGAGAGTAAAAAAAATCTAAAAATCATAGGAAGATTGTTGAAGAGTACTAAAGGATGATCGAGATGTATTATTGTCGGAAGACCAGGAAAATGAAGATAAATATGTTGATGAAGTGGACATTCCTGGTACAAAAGTCGATTCAAAACAAAGAATTATTGTATGTAATCTATACGTATACGTGAAGACATAGCCAAATATCTTAGAAATTTGGACATTAACTCTGCATATTATGATCCAAAAACATGTTCTATAAGTGATAATCCTGATCCAAAACCACATCGTATGAAGATTAAATGATTTTTTTTTTCACTAATATTAGAATTAAATAAATAAATTAATTTTATCATTTTAGGGTTGAGTTCGCCGTAGAAAATTTTGTCAGATTTACTGGAGACCCAAAAATATACTAAAGCACAACTATTTGCTTTAGAAGCTATTGACAAAGGTGTTGATGTATACTTGTTAGCTGAGCGAACTAAATTAGAATTGCTGCAAGAATATGACAAAATGAAAGTCACAATTTTAGAAAAATATGGTTCAATCGTAATTTGATCAAATTTCAATTTGTTGCAAATTCCGAAACAAAATGGGCCTATCTAGGATCGGATAACGCCGCAGTTAAGTCTGGATTATTTATTTATTTATTTGATACCTACTACTATAATTATTGTTAAAAAACTTAAATAAAACATTCTTGAACAAATCTCTCAACAAATGAAAATCGAAAACTTGAGAAACTGTATTGAGCACCCGTGATATTCTCAGGATCTGTTCCGAAAGAACATAGTTTGTTGGCATCAGGTCAATGAATAAAAGCCCGTCACGTTGACGCATTTGGCTTTCGGGAGCATAGATTTTTAGACGTGCGAGTAACTCGGTACAATCGATACGGGAATTAATGATATCGCGCACATACAGCGGCGAAGTTATGTTCCGGCGATAGTCTAGACGTTGCAGTTTCAAAAGATTACATCGATCTTGTTAAGGTGGGAGGACATATTCTACAGCACACTTGGCCGGCAAACATCGGAGCGCGAACAAAACAAATTGCTTCTGAACACTTTCAATCCACCCGGAATGAGAGTGGTAGGATGGCGCCCAAACTGGAGATGCATACTCCAAAATAGACCGAAACGAGACATTCAGTGATGTCAACGTTATCGGGTCCCTAAAATCCCTACAGCTTCATTTAATAAAGCCCAACATAATATTCGACTTTGAAATAATGGTTTTAACATGACTGGTAAATATAGCGTCATCTGCAAAAATTAGACCAAGATCGGAAATGCACTCCACTCGGTCTTCATTGTATAGCTGATATTGGTAAAGAATGGGTGAGCGGATACGATTAAAAGAAAGCGTCTTACATTTGCTCATGTTCAGAGCCAGTCTATTGTTAATTGACCAACTAGAAAATCTGTTTAAGTCCTCCTGCAACTTTATACAATCAGACAAACAAGAAACCCGGGCAAAAATTTTCATGTCATCTGCGAAGAGGGGGCAGTGAGCAAACTCAAAGCATTGCACCACATCATTGATAAACAATGAAAACAACAATGTTCCAATGTGACTACCTTAAGGCACGCCATATGGCACATGAAATAATTGGGGTCCAAGATCCTAATGGAATGCCAACGATCAGTGAGGAAGAAACGCAACCATTTAATAAGAATAAACTGACAATTTAGTCTCTCTAACTTACTAAGAAGAATAGAGTGGTAACTCGTATCAAAAGCCTTGGCAAAGTCTGTATAAAGAACGTCAAGCTGATGTCTGGAATTTAAACTATCAAGTTAGTCGCAATAAAACGAAATCAAGTTAGTTACTGTAGACCTACCGGGATAAAATCCATATTGTACAGGAGAAATTAAGTTTCTAGTGTGGAAGAACAAGATTCTATGAACCATAGACTCAAACAACTTGGGTAAGACAGAAAAAATGGCGATCCCACGATAATTACTCACATCACTTCCTCTACCCGCCTTGAAGATTGGATGAATACAAGAAATTTTAAAAGAATCGGGGAAAAAACCACGACGAAGGCTTTCATTAAATATGAAGGTAATATGACAAGTATAACTCTCAGCACAACACCTAAACATAATCGGCGGGAAGCCATCATAACCCGCTCCCTTTCCAACCTTGCTTTTAATGAAATAATTCCTTATTTTTCTTTTATAAATCGCGTTTTTTTTATAAGTTGCACTTATGTGCCAACGCCTGGCAAAGGTTACAGATTCCAGTGGAGCAACTAGCCCAAAATATTTCAATTATTTTTGCCCGTAGTTCCCAACATTACCATGAATTAAAAGAATTTGAGGGATATTTTGCACTGAAACCGCACAAAATATAGGGTCCTTTTAGCAAACAAGATGGTTTTTATTAGAAATGGTGATAAATCGTATAAGTGAATAATGGAATGCATTGCAATTAAACTTCATCTCTTGCACTTTAGAAGTTAGAGGAACACAAAAAACGACTAAAAGATTGTCGGAACAGTTGGTTATTTGTAAGTCGATTTGACATTTCATATTTTAATTTGACATTTATTAATATTTTGAAGCTAAATTACCACATTTTCAAGGCTTGTACAAAAAACAAAAACTTTCCAACTTTCCCTTTGCTCCTGATAACAGCTCCAAATAGCAGCTAGGGACAAATAGATAGAGCTGAACATTTTTTTACAGGTTTTTTGCTAAAAAGGTGAATGAGAAATATAGTTTAGTTTAAAATGAATTAGGTGCTCCGGATACAATCTATCCGGAGTTAATAAAAAAAACGGAGCTACTGTCTTTTTCACATAATCACACAAAGAAAAATTTAAATTTGTACAATATTATATTAATTAAATTACTAAAAAATATATAGGGCTGAAACCTTATTAGGTGATCAGAACTTCGGTTTTGATTAATTCAAAACCCAAATGAATCCTGAAATGAACCTCTTAAGTCAATCTTCAGCTTAAGCTCCAACTCAATTTACAATTTAACATAATCCTAAGCGTAATCACCAAATTGACGGCCAACCCAGCCATCAGTTAAATCACCAAATCAACCCTTAACCTAACTCCAAATCAACCCTTAAATAATTCCCCAACGGAGCAACACACATCCCAATGCAAGCCAACTAAATCCAAATTCTACGTCAATTCAACTTAGCCCAACCCACATCTCAACCCTCTGCTCAACTCTACACTTATTTTCCAACCCAATTCCAAAATTAACTGGATTCAAAAGCTACATGAGTGTAAGAACTTAACTCAATCTAACCTCCTACTATACCCTAAACTAGACCTCAAATTAATCTCTAACCAAACTTCTCTTTCAAATCTAACTCAATTTCAACTCAAACCCTACTCACCATCATACCGTCATACGTACCATCATAACATCATGACAATCATACTATTGTAGCATAGTGACCTCGAATCATCCCCTCATCACACCATGATGTATATCTTACCACCAATCCACCACACCTTAATGCCAACATACCATCATACCATCTTAAAATCGTACCATCGTAGTACCATCATACAATCATGTAATCATACCAACATACCATCATACCACTATACCGTGGTACTAATTAGCTATTATCTTTGATTTGATATGCAGACAAGTTTGCGCACCAGCAACATTCTATCAATATTTTAAGGAACTGTATACCATCTTACCACGATACCATCATAGCATCGTATCATCATTCCATCATACCATTATACTATGAAACCAGCATACCATTATACCATCATACAGGTTACACGCTTCAAATTGATCCATTTACACTTTAAAACTGAACTTTATAAATTTCAAATTGGACCTTTAATACAAATCCTATGAACGGCCAATTAGGATGGAGCTTGGCAATTCCTTAACCGATTATGATCAAAATTGGCATGTGCGTTGGAAATGAGATTCTAAAATGAATCTTGTATAAAGTTCTGTAGTATGATCAATAAGAATATAAATTAGCTATTAACCGAATATGACGAATTTTTACGTTTCATATGGGTTCATCGCGCATATTCCAGGACTTGATTTAAAAATAATTTTAGAATCACATTTCCAATGCACATGTCACATTTCATTATAATCGATTGAGAAATTGGCAAGTTCCCTCATACTTAGCCATATTCCAGAACTGCATCCAAAAATCATTCTAAAATCCCATTTCCAATGCACAAGCCGAATTTTATCATAATTGGTTGAGAAATAAGAAAGCGCCATCATATCTGGCCATATTCCAGAACTTTATCCAAAAATCATTTTAAAATACCATTTTCAATGCACACAGGCAAATTCCATCATACTTAGCCATATTCCAAAATTTCATCCAAAAACCATTTTAGAATCCAATCTCCAACGTACATACAAAATTTCATCATAATCGGTTGAGAAATACGCAAGTTCCATCATACTTGGCCATATTCCAGAACTTCATCCAAAAATCATTTTAGAATCCTATTTCCAATGCATGCACAAGGCAAATTTCATTATAATTGTTTGAGAAATTGATAAGTTCCATCTTACCTTTCCAAACCAGCATATATAAAAAATTGGTAAATATTTCTATAACCAGGTATTTTGGGTCAATTCGTATGGCAGGCACCCGACCCTCTTAACGCAAAGGTTCCAAAAGCTTTTCAAATCTCGGCCTTAAACATAGAAACGGATTAGCAAAAATAATTTTAAATCGATCATACCGTTCTCGAGATACCATGGGTACATCCATACAGACAAACCGACATTTTTTTTTTTTTGCTTTTTTAGACTCAGAAACTTTCAAAACGTCGAGAAAAGTGGTTTTGGTCTTTTTAGACCGAAGTAATTTTACTTCCTTTTACGTAAGTAAAATAAAGTATAGTAATCTTGAAAATTTTGGACCTTGAGATTTTTAGAGATTTGTCTGTTTTGAGGTCCCCTAAGTCCAAAAAAGTGGGTTTCGGAATGTTGTCTGTCTGTCAGTCTGTGTCCTCTCTACAGCCCAGATGGTTTAACTAATTGAACTGAAACTTCATATTTAAGCTATTTTGATAAATTGGGAGGTTCCAGTGAATTTCACTTCAAATCGGCTAACCGAAAGTGGCCACTCCCTTGGTCCAGAAAATTTATTTCGCAAATATCCCTAAAAGTATAAGGTTTACAGACAACTAATTCATACAAAATGTTTCCAAAAAATAAAAAAAATTCTCAAAATTCTTTGTTCGTAAAAGAAAGTCGTGTGTTGGCCACACCTCCATTTTTTAAAATATGTTAAACTCAAAGGTTTGATTTAAATATGTATAAACAAGATTTCATATTACGAGTTTTTTTGATTGCTAAAATTTGAAACAAAAATGTTCAATTTTACATAGGTTCTTATGGGAAATCGTAAAATGTACCCCCTTAAATAAAGCTTCTTTTAAAATAGGTCTGATGTATACGGCTTTTATGTATAAAGGAGTTTAATTAAACTAAGTGGGAAAGTTTACCGTACTAGATTACCAAATCAAAATTTTCAACATTCTAACAAAATTTCAAACTAGTTGATTACATCGGAAATTAGTAGTTGAAAAAAATAAAAACGTGTTCGATAATTAAGTAAAGAAAGCTCGTTATAAAAAATTCGGTAAAGTAACTACATCTAACAATTTTAAATGATTTAAATTTACCGAAAATTCAGAATTTCAATTTTAAATCTTAATTAATTAAATCTCGTTCTAATTTTTGCTCGAATTCCAATTAGACGAAAGTGCCAAATTCTGTTAAAAAGAACAAGTGAAAACGTTTCATCCGCAAAAAAATTCTACTAGTTAAACTGGTTTGCGCACTTGTTTGGATACTAGATAATTTATAATGCAACAAACAAAATTTCCAATAAAATGTGGATTTTCAGTCAAATTGTTACAATATACGATGTCCTCTTACGTTGTTAAATTAAAGATCAGCAGCAAGTCCGAAACACAACAATAAAGTAGATTAATATGTTTTGGAGTGTCTATGTAAGAAAAAGTTGTTGGCCATATGAAAAAAAATATATATTTTTATTGCCCAGCTAGAAAGCACAAGACCTAAACTTTCGACTCCGTTTGTTAAAATAAAGCTGTGTAGTAGCTACAACTTCATTTATTTTATTTCATAAAGTAATTAAAACCAATTTAACATAATTAGACCAAAACGATTTTCTGTAATAAATAACAATCCTCATTAAACAGTGAAAGATAATCTGTTTTGTTAATGACATGATACTGAGATTAAAATGAAATTAATTCACAATTAATGTATTTTTTGCTTTATATACCATATATATATATGTAAAATACTTAGCCAAAGTAAATATTTATATAGGCTGTGAATATAACAGTGGATGTATGCCACCCTAAATTAAATAAACGGTTAACACATAATTTATTGATATGTCTTGTAAAAATAAACACATTTTGCGGTTAAACTTTGTGGGCGGCCGTAAAGCTCTCGCGAGTGACATCATTAAGAGGATTCATTAAATTCATTCGTTTATTAATTATTATAGGTTTGTGCTTATATGTAGTAAGTTTTATTTTGTATTGGCTGCGTAGATAGTGTTTATTCAGCGCTTAATGTATTCGTGCTGCTGAATGCTGCCGGATGTCTACTAATCAAAATGAAATAAAAAAAATTTCCCAAAATATATTTACCAATGATAATTGTAGGTAATAAATTATTAAATTGCTGTCTGATTTCTTCAGCAACAATAAAAATTAATGCTGTACCTATATGTACAAAACATAAAATAGACGAACAACATAAGCAATTATTATTTCTTCGCCTTCGTCGATTTTTTGTTTGTTTGTAAACTTTATAAATAAAAACCATTTAGAAGTGAACACAAAATAAAATCCAATAATTATTTTCTAATAATCAACTAGTTATTCAATTAATTTAATTGCTATATACTCGTGCCAGTAATTGCATATTATTAATGTTCATGAAATAGTTATACTGAGTTCGGTGAAGTTTTAAGAAGTACAATAAAAACAATTTAGTTTGATTTGGCTGCTTGATTAATTGAGATGAAGTGGTTTTTTTTTTATTTCGAATAGAAATTGATTTTTAATGTGTATGATTATGTATTATGATTTGGAAGAAAGGTGTTGCTATGGTTCGATTATAAAGTGATTAGATTTAATGAATATGGAAGAGTAAATCATATACATTTTTTTGCTAGCGTATTAATTAGGAATTTGTCATTGATATACTTATGAAGAAATCGGAAAATATTTAAGTTAGACTGACCCAATTATTTTCGATATAAATAGGGTAGAAATCGAGTAATAGGACGAAAATGTTAAAAAAGGAAAAACCTTGAATAATTTTTAATTTGTCAGAATGTTTATTTTACATTTTCCAGGATTTGTAGCGTATTGTCCTTCAGAACGTACCGTGTGAATTCGAATAATTTTACACAAAATTATAGCTAATATAAAACGAATAATTTGACAGCTTTAAATTCTGAAACTTCAATGTACATTAACATTAGTCATAGCAAGATTTCCAGCTCACACATAGCATTTTTTATTTTGTACGAGGAGCATTTTTGGTTTCTTGTGTTGATTTTGGTCACTTATAAATTTTATAAAATAAAAACAAATTCGTTATTTTTAGATGTGTACTCCTTCTTCGGTTCTATCTTAAGCAACTAGTAC
Organism: Tipula vernalis; assembly: GCA_958295665.1. Classification (NCBI taxonomy): domain Eukaryota; kingdom Metazoa; phylum Arthropoda; class Insecta; order Diptera; family Tipulidae; genus Tipula; species Tipula vernalis. The sequence continues at coordinate 369,650,754 of OY282558.1, forward strand.
AATATTTTTAAAATATTCTGATGTTTAGAGTGTTGGGTGTGCTTAATAGGGTAGGGGTTGACTGTCTTTAGGCATATATCTCGTGGTCTATATTCCAACGCTGCAACTATATAGAAACCATAAAATGTATTTAGTGCACCTCCAAGTGGTAACACCCGGGCAACGAGGTGAAGAATCGGCGAAATGCTAGAGGCAAGTGCAGTACAGTATAAAGGAGCAATGAGCGGAACAAATATGGAAACTACACCTGTTGCTCAGGTAAATCCACCCTCTTCGGAGGTCGGTCTCATGGATTCTGGGGGAGACCAGCCATTGCTATGCTACAATTATTTTAACCAATCCGAAGACATTTTAGTGAATAAACAAGCTCAATTGAGTAAAACAGAAAAGGACAATTCACATCCCTTCCAGAGGAGTAAGAAAGTATCGTATTTTCCGATAAGAGGCGGTAGTTCCTCCATTTGGGCCAGCAACCACAACACTCGTTCTACAAACGAAGAAAAGCTTTACAATGATTTGTATAAAGCTAATAATGAATTAGTTGAAGCCAATAAAATAACCAAGTAACTGAATATTACAATTGCATGGATGAAGGAACGTATGAAGACGCTTGAAAACTAAGTCAAAGCTCTTAAGCCAAAGGAGCACATTACTCCTAACCAGAACAAAACTCCAAAAGAGACATAGATCATACGGACAAAGAAGAACTAGCTCGAGAAACTCGGTGGATTTGAGTTAAAGGTGGGAGAAAAAAAAGGAGACGGAATAATTCGCCCTCCCCACCTCAATTAAAGGATGATGTTCCAAATATTATCCAGAAACAACCAAAAAAAAAGACCTTTACGCCACCAATAGTAATAGATGAAGTCAAAGACTACGATTTACTCTATGAGAAAGTAAAAACAATAACTACTACTGATAAGTTTAATGCAAAGGTGATGAATGGAAACACAATCAAAATAAACTTAGAAGATGCTGAAACTTCAGAAAAATGAGAAAAATGTTGAATGAAGAAAAATGTGCTTGGCACACTTTTGAAGACAAATAAACCAGACCAATTAGGGTTATGACTAAAAACTTCCACTCTACGTGTAAACCAGACAAAATAATTGATGACCTGAAAGCAAAAGGATTTAAGGCAACTGAGGCATCGATTACGGTAAAACGGAGAGACAAAGTACCTCTCAACATGTTTATCTTGACCTTCGATGCTGATGAAGATATCGAAAAAATTTATCAAATTAAGTACATCTTATGGGGTGCAAAGTAGTTATTCAGCCTCTAAGAAGACATACACAAACATATTGCAACAGGGAAACCGGTGTGTCAAATGTTTGGGTAAACATCATAACAAAGATTGTGTAAAAGCCCAAAATGTTCAACCTGAATGCGTTCTCTGTGTAGAAAACCATCCGGCTAACTACAGAGGATGCAGCGTTGCTATTGAACTGCAAAACATCAAAAATAAGAACGTGATTGCTAAAAATCCAAGTTTATTCAGAAAGCAAGCGGTTAAGATGAACCGACCCGAAGTAAATCGCAGACTGCCGGGAACTACTCAAGGATAATTTGGTAAAATGACTTATGCACAAGTAATGATGAGCAACGGAAATCCTGGAAAAACTCCTCAAAATAACGATATAGTATAAGTGAAACACTTAAATTAATTTTAAGCAGACTAAATACATTAGATGAGCGATTATAAAACTAGAATACAGCACTAAGGGAGCCACCCTTAAACAAAAAAATGGCCAATGATCTTAGAATATTATGTTGGAATGCTAATGGACTGATGCAACATCAACAATAACTGCAAGTGGTCCTGGACACAGAAAAAATCGATGTATGTCTCATCACGGAAACACACTTCACGATACAATCAATCATTAAACACATTCACTCTAGAAACACTGCTAAAGGAGGTAGTGCTGTTATAATTTGAAATAGTATTCATCACTATGAGGAGTTAAAATATAAAACGGAAGAAATACAAGCAACTGCTGTTATTGTCAAATTCAAAAGTAGTTCTATTTGTGTTGCTAGTATTTACTGCCCACCAAAGCACTCAATGAAAGAAAAAGATTATCTCGAGTTCCTCAGTAAATTAGGAAAACGATTTGTACTTGGAGGAGACTTTAATGTAAAAAAAGTCCACTGGGGATTCAGATTAACAACGACTAAGGGTAAGGAACTCCTAAAAGCTATCAGAAAATGCAGTTGTGAAGCCCTCTCAACTGGAAAACCAACCTACTGGCCAACTGATCCAAACAAAGTACCAGATCTGATTGATTTCTTCATAATAACTCTGATCATTCACCAATACTTCTAACGTTAAGCGAAAAAATCATTCAAAAAGAAAGAAACCTATTCAAAGTAAATAATCACACTAATTGGGCATGCTTTAGACTATCGCTAGAAGAAAAAATTAACTTAATGGTTCCCTTAAAAACTGAAGAACAATGAAACAAAAAAGTTCACAAATTTGTAAACGATATACAGCAATCAGCTTGGGAAAATACTCCTGAAATTAAAATGAAAATTAAGCGAAAATACTACCCTATGGAAATAAGGGAAGTCCTCGCAGAAAAAAAAGAGCGAGAAGAGTATGGCATCAAACAAGGGGCCCCCAAGATAAAACTCATTTGAACAATCTCACTCAACAATTAACAAGAGAGAATAAAGAATTGAAAGATGAATCAATCAGCATCTATTTAAGAAAATTAACTAATGATATCAGTACTGATTATTCTGTTTGGAAAGCAACCAAAAGAATCAAAAGACCAATAATGCAGATTCCCCCAATAAAAATAGCAGGTGAGAAATGGGCTAGAAATAATGAAGACAAAGCTAGAGAATTTGCTGAACACCTCGACAAAACATTTCAGTCACATGAACACCAAACGTTGGAAGCCGAGATAATAACTGAACAAGCTGTGCTAGAAAGTAGAGAAATCCTACCCACAACACCAAAAGAAGTCGTGCGTGAGATAAAAGTTAATATGAATACGGTACGATCTTATTACGGTATATGAGCTTATTCCTGGGTACGATCTTATTACTGCAGAAACGAACTGAAAAGCTCTGATGAAACTCACCAATCTTATAAATGCAGCATTTAGAATCAAATGTGTACCAAGCTTATGGAAAATTGCAGAAGTAATTATGATCCCAAAACCAGGGAAACCACCACACATAACATCGTCTTATAGGCCAATTTCGCTATTGCCAGTCATGTCCAAACACTTTGAGAAGCTTCTGGTTAAAAGCTTAAATCCGATAATCGAGAGTAAAAACTTGATCCCAAATCATCAGTTCGGTTTTCGCAACCAACACTCAACAATTGATATAGTACACAGAATAACCAGTATAATTGAGTAAGCATTAGAGGAGAAAAAATTCTGTTCAACAGTATTTCTAGACATTGCACAAGCGTTTGATAGAGTGTGGCATGAAAGACTTAACCACAAGTTAAGAAATCTTCTACCAATGCAATTTGCAAAAATACTGGAATCTTATTGGGAAGATACGTTCTTAAGGATTAAGTTAAATGATACATTTTCTGAATTGAAAGAAATCAATGCAGGAGTTCCACGGGGCAGTGTATTAAGGCCGGTTTTATACCTGCTATACACTTATATTATTCCTGCAATAGAAAACAACACAGTGTCAACTTTTGCATATGATACGGCGATCTTAGCTATTGGAAAAGCAACAAAGAATCAACACAGAAGTTAAAATCAGCTATAACTGAAATAAATGAATGGACAAAAACGTGGAGAATAAAACTAAATTAAGCTAAATCAATTCACATCAACTTTACAAACAGACGATTCGAACATATTCCGATTACCATAAATCGGGAAATAATACCGCATGCGAACACAGCTAAGTATCCCGGTATGACCCCGGATGCTAAACTATACGATGGAAAGCATACGTCTTGAAGAAAAGTGAAGAATTAAGACTTCCAAATACTAATAACGTTAAATTATATAGTGACGGTGACACCTAGTGTGTAATAGAACAAGTTAAAATTAATAGCTCAATGTTGAACTGTTCTAAATGGAATTTTTCATGATAAAATTGTTCTACACTATTCTAACTAGAAAAATCATGAGCTTTCTAGAAGTTTGGTTTGTGTATATAAAAAGTTGAACGAAGTCGAATTGGATTAGTAATATTTGGTAAGCGATAGTGTACAGATTAAAAGAAATTAAAAAGTGATTTAAAGTGTTTTTGTGCGAAATAAAAAGTAAAAGTGATCAGTAAAATTTGAGAATAACTTATATAAAGTGATTTTTTGAATTTTTATTGATAAACTGTGTTGTAATAATTTGTGTGTAAAATAAATAAATTCGTTGGGAAAAATTAAATTGATTTTGTATTATTCTCAATCCAGTGATACGAACCTTGAGTGACAAGGTAAAAACGTAACAATATAATATTGTGACGGTGACATCTAGTGTGTAATAGAATAAGTTAAATTAATAGTTCAATGTTTAACTGAACTAAAATGGTATTTTCCATGATAAAATTGTTCTAAATGTTTCTACGCTGTTCTAACTGGAAAAGTCATGAGCTTTCTAGAAGTTTGGTTTGTGAATATAAGAAGGCGAATGAAGTTGAATTGGATAAAAAGTATTTTGTAAGCGATAGTGTGAACATTAAAATGTAATTAAAAAGTGATTTAATAAGTGTTTTAGTGGAAATAAAAATTTGTAAATGTACAGTAAAATTAGAGAATAATTTATTTAAATTGATTCTGTGAATTTTTATTAATAAACTGTGTTGTAATAATTTTCATGTTAACTAAATAAATTCGTTGGTGATAAATTAAATTGATTTTGTTTTATACACAATCCAGTGATACGAACTACAAGGCAAAAACGTAACAATTGCTGACAGCAGTGGGATTGTGAATAATTAGAAAAAGAAAATGATTCTGAACGAATTAAAAGTTCCAGATTAAAAAAAAGAACTTGAGAAACGGGGTTTGGTTACTGATGGTAGTACAGCAGCTATACAAGCGCGACTACGTGATGGCATGTATAAAGAAGGGTTGAACGCTGACCATCATGATTTTGGCGTAGAAGTTAGGGATGCAGCAACTGGAGAGAAAACAGAAGATGAACAACCGTCGGTCGAAACAATACAACTATCATCTGGAAGTTTCGAATGTTGGTTAGGTGTGAAGTTGCTCGGGGTACAACTTTCACAAGTGCTCGCGTTAAATCCACGTGGTGACCGCTGATAACTAGATTGTTGATTCTTTGGCTTCTAGGCTAAAACACGGCGCTAAAGGAGTCAACCTTAAACAAATCGCTGGGCTGGGTTAATGTGTTAATCGTACCGTCCCGATAATCGACCAGACCGGGGACCCAGCTTCCAAACTACCTCAGTCGCTAACGGTGGATCCGGATATGTGGCGCTCTCCGGATTAAGCAGTCTTATCTCTATACTGCGGATCTCTGCACAGGTGTAAACTTCTTTCTCCGCTACTCGTAGGGCCAATCATGGGTCCAAAAAAAAAACACACAACAACAAAAAGACCCGGCTTCCCAAAATATCCGGAAAATGTGGACAACGAGACTAGGGTCTTTAGGCCTGCTTCTGAGTCTACAAATAATCGACTGGACATATGCTTATGCAAGGCTGGTCCCTCCACTCGAGTCACCAAATCTGAGTATACAAATACAAAGCGGAACCAAAGCACGAATGAAGCTGGTTCCTCAAAACCAACCTACAATACTAAGAGGAAGGCCTGGAGAGCCCTGGTTAAGATCAATAACATCTCGCTAAAAGACAGAACGGATAAAGACAAAGCCACGCTTGCGTGGGCAGTCACCGAGAAAAGTCGGAAGGCCCTTCAGCTGGCCCACAGCTTGAAAGAAGCAGATTTCAGGAGGAAAGTCCTAAGATCGCAAAGCAAACAAAACTCAAGGCTACCGCTGTGAGGCCTTTTAACGAGATACTCAAGGACCAGCTGCGGTTGTGGCAGTTATTGACAAATCCCAAGAGGATGGTATTATCACGCCCGCCAATTGGCGGAAGGTGAAGGAGGCCTTAGCATACACCTACCTGAAAGTCCTGTCGGAAAATCCGGGACCTGCTTCGACTGGTCGGGATGCGGGCTGGCACAGGAATCAGGTGAAACTGACTGCTTGTGCAGATAAGAGGACTCTGCTGCTTTATAAAAAGGCAGTGAGGGGACTTGGCAAAGTATGGCCCGGAGCCAGCCTTGCTGTGATTGATAGGAAGGAGATCCCCAGTAGAACAAGAGCTAAGGTGTACATCCCTTCGGAGCCTAGTGATCCGAAGGTGATACTCCAGTTGTAGCAGCTTGGCAACCCGGATTTGCCAACGCACAATTGGAAAGTTGCTAAGCTCGAGGAGACAAAGGCTGACTATAGGTCAGCTGTTATTATCTTAAACAGGGAGTTATTGACTGCACTGGAAAAAACCAACGGTTTAATCAACTATTGTTTTAGTGCAGTTACACTCAAGGTATACAAGAAGAACGCGGACAAGTCGGAGGCTCTGAAGTTATCTTCAGAAACTACCGCGGTGCTTGATAGCTCACGGATACGGAGATGTCAACGTCCATGGAATCTTTAAAGAGGCTCTCAGAGGACTTCTCATCAGGGGATGACTCTGATGTTACTGTGATGGAAAATTGGCTGAAGAGATGACACTGACATTTCTGCAAGTCAACCTTCACCACTCTAAGGCAGCATCAGCTGCTCTAATTTTAAAAATTTGGGAAAGAAGCGACAGATACTATCTTGATCCAGGAACTTAGGTCACTGAAGACCGGGTACTTGAGCTCAAGACTCCCTATTATAGATTAATGCACGCGAAAAAAAGGTAAGGTTCGGTCGTGCATTCTCATTAAAAATAACATAAGTTGTTTTCTGCTAACAAATTTCAGTAATGGAGAGGTAGCAGCGGTCAGCATTGAGGTCGATAAACGAAACCTTTGGCTAGTATCAGCTTACCTAGCTTATGATAAAGTGGATACTCCACCAATCATTCTAGGTGAGCAAATCTTGGAGGCTCAGAAGCGCAAGGTTAGAGGCATTCTTGGAAGTGATGCAAATGCCCATCACACGATCTGGGAAAGTACAGACACAAATGAACGAGGTGAGTTACTCCTTGATTACATTTTAAGTACTAGCCTTTATATTTGTAACATAGGCAATAAGCCGACCTTTATAACTAGTAATAGACAGGAAATATTGGATATTACTCTTGTCTCAAGCTTTTGGACGATTAGTCTATTAAACTGGAGAGTGTCGGAGGACCACTCCTTTTATGATCATTGTTATCTTGAATTTAAATGGACTTGGCTTCTCCAAAAAGTCCAATCTACAGAAACAGGAGGAAAATCAACTGGGATACCTTTAGAACTATTCTGGGTAATTCACTACCAGTTCCGGTGCCAAAACCTCGATGGTTTGGTGGACGAGTTGTCCAGCGCTTTTAATGAAGCGATACTGGGCTCTTGTTCCCTTAGCAGCCCTAGGGGTAAATCTCGGCCACTTAAGACACTTCAAAACAGCACAGAAGCAAAAGCTGCTGTAGACTGGAACTCATATAAGGAAGTCCTCAAAATTTAAAATTTATCAAGTGAGAAGTGCCAAGAACAGCTCTTGGAGACTATACTGTGGCAAAACTCAGGAGTCTTCGGTGATGTCTAGGCTATGCAAAGTACTAGAAACTGGTCCTTCCATCCCAAGTTATCTTCAACGGCCGGATGGGATATGGACCACTAATAGTGCGGAATCGCTGGAACTTCTGGTGGAAACTCATTTTCCAGGTTGTTTCGAATCTGTACCTAGCACGTCAGTAGGTAAAAGGGCTAGTAGCCTCATTGGGCAAATTATTAGCAGAAAAAAGATCCTGTAGGCGATAAACAGTTTTAAACCATATATGTTGCCTGGACTCAATGGTATTATTCCTGCGAATATTCAACAAACTACGGATCTAACAATTTACTGGTTAGAGGTAATTTCCAAAGACAGCCTAGGACTATGTCACATTCCTTGTAAATGGACAGAAGTGAAGGTTGTTCGCATACCTAAGGCGGAAAAACGCCCACACTGCAATCCCAAAGACCTTAGACCGATTAGCTTGTCTTTCATCGTTTTTAAAACACTGGAAAGACAAATAGAAGCTAATATTAGAGGTACGATTGTTTTGGAAAACTGTCTAAATCTCAACATGCCTATTTCAAGGGGAGATCTGCAGAGACTGCTCTTCATTCTCTTGAATACTATATTTCATTGAAAAATCTTTCGAATATAGAGACTACGCAATGGTAACCTTCTTGGATTTTGAGGTGGCCTTTAACAATGTGCTTCCAAGGGATATAACTCAGGAACTTTCAGATCTGGGAGTGGATGATTCACTAAAGGACTGGATAGATCAGTTGCTAAAAGGCAGGATCATAAATGCCAGTTTTAGGGAATCCTTTGTCAGAAGATTTGCAAGCATAGGTACACCACAGGATGGCGTACTGTCCTCCCTACTTTGGAACTTGGTCATAAATGACATGTTGCTGAGACTGAAGGACGGTGACTTCAAAGTGTTGCTTATGCGGATGACGTTGCTATTGGTGTCCGTGTTAAATATCCCGTCAACCTTAGTGAGCTTAAGCAAAATGCCCTGGGCACTCTTTCATTATATGCCAATGGCTGTTGGATGAATGTGAACCCACACAAAACCGAAATGGTTCTCTTCTCTATGAAATATAAACTTCCTAATATCGATCCTCCCACTTTAAATAGGTTCAGCTTGACTTTTACAGTTAATTCATAGTTTTGGGTCTCGTTTTGGACTGCAAATTAAATTAGAAACCTAATATTCTGAAAAGGGTAAAGAAAGCTTTGGTAGCGCTATACTCTTGCAAAAATACCATTAGGAAAGGATAGGGGCTGGAGCCCCGCATCGTACATTGGCTTTATACCGCAGTGGTCAGACCCTTACTCTTGTATGGGGTAATAGTCTTATGGCCTGTTCTGGACAAAACTGTCAACCAAAAGCTGTTGACAAAAGTTCAGAGAACAATCTCTCTGTGGATCAGTGGTGCACCGAGGAGCACATCCACTCAAGCAATAGAGACTCTGCTATTTTTGACTCCTCTAAATATCTTAGGATAACAGCTGGCAGCTTGTACTGCCATACGGCTGAAATCCATCTTAACGTGGACCTGCAACAATACAGAACACTCATCTATTTTGTGGAACAAACAAATTTCCAAGGCCACCGACTATACTGTCAATATACTTCTCGTGTTAATCGAAACACAATTAAAATGGTCTAACCACCGGTATCATATTAGATATTACATGAATTAATTAATATTCAACAAAAAATTAATAAAAAATGTATGGTATGTCAAGACGACGACTCTGAATCGAACCGTAGTCGATTAGGGAAAAACGTTACTCCGTACAACAAAAGAAAGGAGTATAAGTTACACTAGGGCATTTCATTATTATTTAGTTGAATTCAACCAAAGTAATATCGCGATAAATTTATTTACATACTAAAAATTAGTTTTAGCCTAGATTTTAATAGTAACGCTATTAATTAGATATTGAGGTAACGTTTTTGAGAAATAGTCCTAATTGGAATCGGAAGCTAAAGCTTTAAACAATTTTTAAAAAATACATTATAATAAATTTCTTTAAATCAAATGGTTGTCTGTAGAAGATACTTAAGATTTTATGTTCGATGTTGTTTCCAGAGAAATGATTATTTTTTTTAAATATACAAATATACAATATTTGTAATTAAAAGTTTAAATAAAAGTTTTAATTCATAAATATGATAAATATATATGATATATGAACACGCTCCGGCCCATTAAAAAACTCCAGTTTCTTAATAGCAAGATGACGTTAATGCTGCAGTTTCGTCTGTTGCCAATAGTTTACATACCTTTACTATTGTTCGCTTGATAAGTCCATTAGCTGTTTTCATTGATACTACTCGAACTAAACCGTCGATATCGAAATAAAGTGTGATAATATGACCTATCAACCATTTTGTTGGCGGTATACATTTTTTTCCTTGATAGAAAGATCACCAACTTGCATGTTTTCTGTTTCACGATTCCACTTGCGACGCTGCAGTAACGTGTGTAAGTAGTGGATCTGCCACTGTTTCCAAAAACTCTGCGTCCGTGATTTTACATTTTGCCATCTAGATAACCGGTTGCTGACGTGATGCTTCTTTGAAACTTCCGGAATTATGGTAAGTGGGTCACACTAACATCGTTCGTAATCGGACACAAGGCCTTGAATTGAGGACGCCCTACATTTGCACTAATAAGGTTTCCGCTTCATATAACGTCATCATGGTACCCTTAGTAACTCTGTTAAGATAGTGCTTTATAGACTTTACGGCTGATTCCCACAAGCCACTGAAATGTAGACTACTGGGAGGGTTAAAACTTAATTTTATGTCATTCTGTAGAAGAAAATTTGATATAAGTTTATTGCTGATATTTTGTTTGTACACCAGATATACATACATAGCTCTCTCAATTGTCTTTTTGTCCCAATAAAAATTGTGCCATTATCACAGATTATTTCGATGGGAATACTTCTCCGAACTGTGAATCGCCTAACAGCTGCGATGAAGGCTTCAGCTGTCATGTATTGAATAAGTTCAATATGAACCGATTTTGTGGCAAAAAATATAAGTGGAATTCGGCTTCTTCTGAGTCTGAGGTAGGCTATTAATTAACTATTGCGACATAACTACTAACCAAGGCGGGCCGTTCCACCATCACCGACAATTAAGCAGTTGCCTGGGGGTCACACCGCGTGATGCGATATCTGCTGGATTCTCCTTCCATGTTACATGGTTCCATCTGCAACGGGGAAGTATTTCCAATATTTCTAATGTCCTATTTCCGTAGAAACATTTTCAGCGTCGTGGAATATCTGATAACCATGACAAGAATATTTCAGAATCCGTCCAAGCCCAACCTGCAAATTTTCAATTTCCAACGCCCGTTTTGTGTATTGAATTTACTTGCTCAACAACACCACACCACATAACTCCAGTTTAGGCAGAGATACCAGTTTTAAAGGTGCCACCTTCGTTAATAGATATAAATGACTGCCCCGTATCGCCGTTCGGAAGCGTCACAAAAGTCGTGAACTTGTACTTCGGTCGTTCAATTGTATGTCAGTAAAAAACAAGGAATTTCAATCTGTTTAAATTCTTGTAGTATAGATTGGCTGACATTCCATTTTGACGATATATCCTCGGGAAGTAGATCATCCCAGTTTAGCTTGCGATACCACAACTTTTGTATAATAAGCTTGAAGACAATCACAATGGGTGAAATCCAGCCTAATGGATCGAAAGTACGAGCTATTTGGGACAACAGCTCTCGTTTAGATGCTGCGAATTTGGTTTCCACGTTATTCTTATAAGAAAAGGTATCTTTCATTGGATTCCCTTGTAGTCCTAATGTTTTCACTGTCACAGAATCATCGTTAATGTGAGTCATTTCTCCATCTCTCAAATCTGGTGGAATTTGGTTCATTAATTCATTTGAATTGAACTTCCATTTCCGTTACATTAGACCTCCTGCAATCAACATCTTTGAGATTTCTTGCATAGCTTGTACTGCTTCATCTAATGTATTGGCTCCCAAACCTCGGCTAATTGGTATAATGTCCGAATGGTCAAAAAGGGAGCGCACGACGTACCGTAAGTGACCGTTGTTAGCCGGAAAGTTTGTATAGGCTCGCGTACCGCATTTCTCCAAATTATTCGTTGGTAATCTTGGTCAATCGGTTGACCTTAACTTGCCTGTACATTTTTTCACATCGGAGGAAAATGCTACAGCATGTTTTCGAAATATCATGATAATCGATATCAAATCCTTCTGTATTGTAGACCTGATTAACAATTTATCGTTCAGCGAAATTCTTGGCGCCGATTTGCACGAATTGTCAAAGACTACGCGTAATTTCGTAGTTGTACTATCATTTTTAATCAATACGTTGTGTATTAGATAGTAGCATTTTTTGTCATCTAACGCCTTCGCGGTTGGTGGTATTAGTTACATATGTCCCAACTGAAGATACTCTTTCACAAACGCCGTATATTGATTGCGTATGTCATTTTTAATAAATTTACGTTCCATCGCAATCAACCGGTTGACTGCCGCTGCCTTCGAATGACCTAACTCTGTCGAAGCAAGTTTAAAGGGAAGCCTTACGACGTACCTTCCTTCTGAGTTCCGCATATAGTTATTAGTATAATGCCTTTCGCATTCCAGTTCAACTTCATACTGCTCTAATATGGATTTGGAACTTTTTCCAATTTCCAAAATTTCTCTAACGTTCGGGATATATCGAGTTCTTGTATGACTGTGGAGTATGATCTCGTGAAGTTTTCGGGCTAGGTTAGAGATCCGACAACTACCCATTTAAACCTAGTTGATTGCATTATCAGTTGAATGTCGATTTTGAATTTTTTAGGCTTCAAAAATTCAAAAAATATATCGACTCCTAGCAGGGTATCGATTCTGTTCGGTATATTGTATAAGATGGATCAGGCAGCTGTAATTGCATCTACCTTGGATTGGGGATTGTAGAAGTAAAGCCTTGTCAGAATGCAAAGTTAGCTGCACGACACCCTTAGTTACTTCAGCCTTGCTATCAGAAAACCTGGATACTCGAACATTTGCCGGCGATCGCTTGAGCTGTAACTTCTGTACTAAGTTTTCAATAATGAAGGTAGACTGCGATTCCGAGTCTAAGAACGCACGAGCTAGATGATTAGCTCCGGTTCAGTCATGGACGTACACCAATGCTCTTGGTAAGACAAGACGCGATGTAGAAGTAACGAGTAAACTTGATTCTATTTGAACTTTAGTCTGAACAAGGTGCTTCGTCGTTTGAAACTAGTTGAGCATCGATTGAAATTCTATAGCTTGAGCCACAGAACTGACTGTCGATGATTGGTTGGATGCCTAAGGTAAACTTTCTAAATGTAAATACGTGTGGTGCTTTAATTTACAAACACGGCATGAATAGTCGGCTGGGCATGAACTAACGATGTGACCTTCCTTTAGGCAAATATAACGCACTCCAGATTGATTAATCATGTGAATCATGTGTATGTTTAAAATGGCAACAGGTGCATTTTCTACTTGTTGACGAAGTGTACAGTGATTTCACAGCACCAGAATTTCTACTTGGCACTTTCTTATCAAATTGAGCGCTTTCCCATTGAGCCCATGCTGTTCGCGCCTCCTCGTCAACCTTATTCAGCAATATACAAATCAGCCAAATACCTTTATTTTCAGCTTAAGGACCTAGAGCCTTGATGCCTCTAATTATCTCGTCAGATGTATCGCTAACCTGTCGAAGATTCTGTATTGACGTATTAACTGCGGATGACTGGTCACAAAATCGATCGATGTGCGTATTAAGTATCAATTTTTTTTTTTTTTTGTCATATCGCGTGACCAACTTTTCCCAAACCTAACAATAATTTGTAGCAGTGACTAAAAAATTTCATCCGTAAAAATAGAATGCCGGAAATCCAATAAACCCGCAACGGGCTTTTTTCAAGCAAAATAGCGACGTTATTTAAGCAGCAAAATTGTTGGTATCCAATTCAGTAATATGATGAACCGCTAACTTTTAGGCTGATTCCATTTGTAAAGCTAGTGAAATAATTAATGAAGTACAACCAGATTGCTTAAATAATTAGACAAACCATTTGGTTTAGGGAATTGTTGAGATATGTGTAATTTCACTACATCCTGTTGTCGATATTCGCGTTTTTTTTTTAAGTGTAATTGAGCGCAATTACAATCACAATTATTAAATAATTATTATTGAATTCTGATTCACTTCAAATTATATTTAATCAGTAATTAATTGTTTAATGAAATTTGAATATTTTAAAAAGAAAGTGAATTTGATTTACATATTATAAACACAAGAAGGATATTTAAATAAAAGTGAAAACAATGAAATTATGAATTAATTTGTATATTGTACACCAATTGAAATATATCCGGGAGCAAAACATACTATAAATGGGAAAGTGATAGAAGCGAAATTAATCAGTCAAGATTACATAAATGTTATTAACCTTTGGTCTTCATTTACACATGTTTAATTAGACAAGTTTGTCACAGACACCAGAGAATGTGATACAAATGGAAAATTTATCGATGAAAATAAAAGTCTTACGCATTTCTTTTTTTTTTATAAATAAATAATTTATTACTTATTTGTTAAAAATAAATTAATTATATACCTAACCTACTAAACGATTATCGTTTATGTTAGGCATATGCGGAGTAAGCCAAATTTTGTGATTTAAATGATCGTCCATAGTGTGAATGTTCGTCATGACCATGTGCAACAACTTCGTACGATTGTGATGAACCCTTTGAATCGAATAATTTTTTCGCGATATTAGCGAGCGATATAAGAAGCGCCAATTTGCCAATGATCAAAGCCTTGAATGCAATAAGGGCAAGGAAACCGATGGCAAGCGGTAGAATAGCGGCAGCCTTTAATTTGGCAAGTAATAAGATTGGCAACAACAACTTCTTTAGTTTTTTGGCTTTGCCGCGACCTTCTACGACCGATTGTTGTATTTGTTCGATTGAATCTTTTGGTACTTTAAATTGAAGGGTATGCGTTCCAATAAAACGGGCAGCACGTTCAACCAAAAGAGAATCAATTTCATTTTCACGCGCTTCTGGTTCGACTGGCAAATCATTTTCGCTGAATGATCGACCTTGTTGGGCTGGTTGTTCGGTTTGAATGAATTTAACACCTTCGCCAAGTTCAATATCACCATTAGTTTCGTCAGCGTAACGGAGGGCACGTTCCTGTAATTATATAATGTAGACAAAAAGAAAAAAAAAATCAAGTTAATTATTATATCGGACATCAGACAACACTATTTCACTTTTAATTTAAATAGTAGTATTAAAACGAACGAAAAAAAAAACCAAACAAAAATTTCATTTTTTAAAGACCCACGAATAAAACCTCGCCTTGTGATGAATGAATGTAATCCAAATTTCATTGAACGTTTTTTTTTGTTTTTGGGTGAGATTTTTAAACTTATTTGAGATCAATACACTTTAACAATTTATTATTATGAACAGCTTTTTTTTTTTGGTTATTTTTGTTGTAAAAGTTTATTATATCACAAATAATCACTCGTAATTATTTTTCGTTTGTGTTTGTAATCCAATATAATTATATATCCATGAACTTGTAATTTTTATTTGGTGTTTTCACTTTTACACTTTTAGTTTTTTTTTTTTTTTTTTTGTTGCTTTTGTTTTATTGTTAATCTTACCTTGACACACAACGACATTGGCCTATCACCACATTCTTTAACGAATTTTAGGGCCGTTGATAGTAAACCATCGGTTTCCGATTGTGCAGCAAAGGCGACAGCCAAAATAGTAACAAATACTATAAAACTCCTCATTTTAGTGATTAAATAAAATTTTTTTTGTGGGTTTTTAAATATTAATATTTTAATACCGTAAACGATAAAAACAAATATTTGTTATAGTTGTTAATGGTCAGAAAACAACTGGTGAACTGTGACTAGAAAACAGCCGCGATCGCGTTTTATTCTCTCAAAAAATTATCGCGGTGATACTTTAGAGAATATCCAATTAGTGTGTCTGTGTATAAAAATAACAAAAACTAACAAAATACAACAAAAAAAAAAACTACGAAAAATTTTTACATATTGATTTCTTAACTGCTTCACTATTTGATAGTGGTGGCAATACGTTACGGTTTAAATTTTTGGTCAACGGTCGTGCGAAAGAGACGAGAAATGTTAATTATTGTCTAAATCGAACGTTTTTTTTTTTTAATAATTTTGGTGAAGATCTGCGGTAAATTAACGCCTCTTACGATTCGTCCATCTATTTTACATTAATCGTAACTTATAATTAACCGTTCATATAATGATTTCTGCAAAAGGTTCACCAATATAAATAAGACTAAATATAAATTTAGAATATTATGGAATATAATTACAGAATAAGCGTAGGCCTAAAATACAATTATAATTTAGTTTTTTTTATCTATGATAACCACACTTTTGAACAAAATAACCTCGATTTCTTTTTGGCTATAACTGGGTCAGATTGGAAAATGCAGAGTTTAATAAGAAGTGTTGCTCGAGATAAGATTTATCAATATACAAACCAAAAATACACAAAACAATGTGTGTCAAAATTTATTAGACAAAACTTGACAAAAAAAAAAAAAGTACAAATTTTAAAAGTCATACACAACGGCAGAAGAATATAATATACCGTATGGTACAATTGTTCAACCGGACTTAAAATTAAATAATAGTTCCAAAAAGATTTGTTTTTGTGTTTTATTACGTAATTATTTGATATAGGTAAAAAATCTTGAGTTATGTTCAAGTTTTTTATAACAAAATGTGCCCGAAATACGGCGTTTTTACTTTTAAGTTTCGCCTAGGTATAATTAATATAGCGTTGAAAAATTTTCTATATTTTAACCATTAGTAAAACTATCTTCAAACATTTTGACGAATTTCGAAGTTCTAAATCTAAAACAAAATGTCTATAACCTATTTTGAGATTGCCTACATGAAAATGTCGACAATAGCACAGACAATAGTTTTCAATGTAGACAATTTGTAGACAATGTAGTAAATTCGTAGACAATGATTTTTTTTTTTAATTGTTGTTTTCGATAATACCCGGAAAAAAATAATTTCTAATATGAACAAAAAATTGATTAATTCAAGAAAATTTGTACATCATTTTTCAGCTAAACAAAACTTTTTCTCACCACAAACCTTACGTTTCTCAATTTGAAATTTTTCTAAAATATTAAAGTAATCTTTATTTGCTTGATATCAGAAAATTAATTTCTTGGTGCAAGAAAACATGATTACATAGAGAATGTAGCTTTTCTTGATTGTTAATTATTATTGCTTGAGTTAAACGAAATAGGTTTGTTTGTACAAACCAATTCTTCTGATTGAAATTTAGAAATTCTCAGGTTGAGAAACACGTTTCTTTATTTAGGTAACATGATTCTTGCTGGAAAACACATATTTTCTAGAGTAGAGTAAAATGTATCAATCTATTGTTTGAATTTTCTTGTATGTATCCATTTGTTTCTTATATGAAACTAGCTAATTTTTGACTAGAGAAATGAATTTGTGAATCTAATGCGTGGGCTTGGATGCATCTATTTAATTCTTAAACAAAACTTGCTTTTTCTTAACTTTAGAAAATAATTTATGAATCTATTGTTTTTGTTTCTTGTGTGCATCGGTCTACTTCTTCCAGAGAACTTGAATATTCTTCACTAGAGAAACGATTTTCTTGTGACAACACAATTGTGTTAAAATAATACAATTGTCTAGTATAAAAGCCAAACGTGATCTTGTCCATCAAATGCTATTCTGAGAAAATTTAAAAAACTTCCTGTGTATTAAGGAAACAGAAAATGATATCTCCGACACTATTTATTAATCGATTACGATAAAATAGCATTAATAAAGTATTTGACATATATTTAAAAATAATTAATTACAAGATATAATAAATTCAAAAATGGATAAGGTTAGTTTTTCGATGCACAAATGGATAAGGTAGATTTTGCTATGAATCGATCTGGATAAGGTATATTTTAGTGTAATTAAAAATGAACAAATTATTTTTGATTTTTGTAATCAAACTTTATTTTTAAAATATTAAAATAATAATAAATATAATACTTCATTACATTCCAAAATGGTTAACTCATTGCACATTAGGAACTTTACTAAAATAAAATTAACAAAAAATATAATTTCTGATGATATAGATGAGCTGATTATAATAAAAAAATTATTATTTTTCAAATCCTAAGTTGCAGCTCCTCTTCTACTGGTTCGCAATTTTCTTCTTCTACCCCTTCTATCATCTGTTCCGCTAGTTCAGTTGGCTGTAGAATATTTTTATAGAATTTGAGTTCCTCATTTAACAGCCAAACTTCCCCATAATGTTTTTCAAATAAAGCGGTTACGTCTCTGAGCTTTTAAGCTTTTATTGATACGTTATGAGGCAGCACACTTACTGCAATGTTTTGAATCTTTTGTCCTTTCTTAAAAACAAATTTGGGTATCCCCGTATCGGATTTGTAAGCCACCTCTCAACGAATGGTTACTGTTCGGTTTGGTGAACGTCTAATCACAAACCGTTTTAAAGCATTGAACTTAATTGCATTGGGTTTAATTGCATCAGCCGCAGCCTGCTTTCAATTTCTGACTAAACAATCTGGAGTCATAAGATGGACAATAGTACCAGTATCTTCATAAAATTGGCAATATTCCTCTGGTTTAACGATTGTTTCTCTGCGTTTTACTTTTTTCTCTAATAAAGCAAAAACTCTGTCCGGCGGTATAAACGAATGTCCTGGTACAGGAAACACAATTTCGGTCTCTTCAACGTGATTCGGAGCTTCCATGGTCAGCCAATATGAGCACATAGTCATCATGGCGCTATTTTTATTCTGTGCGCCACAGCCATCACATATAAATCTAATTTTTTTTAATATTAGAGTTAAAATTTGTGCTTTGCAGTCGATGGTGGACTGCTGATAATACTTCATTTGACTCTTTTGGCCGATGGTTTTCAGTCCAAATGCACGGAAATACATTATTTTTCTGTAACTTTGACCATGACGACCCTTGTACGATTCCCAAATTAAACAAATATAATTGGCTGCTGTAATACGCTGCCTGATCTGCAACTTTCGGTAGCAACATATTTTTCTGGCAGTCGAAAGGAAATGTTTCCATATGTTCTTCTTCCTCCCTAGCCAAAGTGTAGAAGGCTTTTGCCCTTAACTTAGGCACTCGCGACGTCGTAATTAAAACTGACTGTGTCTGTCGATTTGTTTCGCATTTTAGATGTTCCATAAGAGCTAGACAAGTGCTGCAGACATCGCAAGTTGGTGCTTTAAGACCTACATTAAAGCTTTTATTAATTATGTAGCGGAAGTAGCTTCGCTTTACTTCCATCGCTGGAAAGTCAACGGTGAGCAACTTATAAAGCTTATTAATGGAGAGTTCACTAGACAAGTATTGTCGTTCTGCGATAATAGATCGGCAGTAGTGTTTCTCTGAAACCTAGAACAAACCAAAATTAACAACGGGGTAGTAATATAAAATAATATATAATAATTACATGAAATCTTTTGACGAAATCGATTACAGATTCCCTTTAGGCATTAAATTTGGTTGATATACGGTCGCCCCCACGTCTGGTGCTGTTTTGAGGTCAAAATGTCTACTTGTTATCCCGTTTATTCTTATTTTTGTTATACCGAAAATGTTCGCAAAAGTATTTTGTCATATTCTGACAAGCTTAGAGTTGATTTTTCTCATCAAATATTCAACACTGAACTTTTAAGGAGGGCCACCTATACCATGACGACGCTTTGATATATTTATTTTAGTGTGCAACAATATAAAAGAATCTTGCGAAATTTTATCTTTGTATTTGTAAAATGAGTCCGAAAAACTCAACGCATCAACCCCTCAAATTGTTTTGCAACTGGAAATGGTACCTTTATGTGTTGGCAGTTTAGGTAAACTTTTGCCAGAATACCTATTATTATTATTATTATTGGGGGGGCCATGCGGGTGATCAGCCACTTCGCACTGCGACCTAAAAGATCTATTGTGCTGGCCCCTGCTTAATTATCCGTCCAGTCAATATTCAGGTTCTTAATGAACCTGACAATACTGCCTCCCGGTACGTGATACATACTATCTGGGCTTATTGCTCTCCCTCCTAGATGTTTACATGTTTGCATGTAGTTCCGCTAGAAAGACGGTAGCATTGGAGCACAAGGACCTCGAGAGGGTTGTCCCGCTCCCGTATATTCCTACTCCTGCCCCCTATTCCGTTTGATTTGACTCTTACGAGTTGCTGGGAATTGCAAATCACCTGTAGGTCACCCAGCATTACTACAGGAAGGCTAAATAAAACTAAAGGGTGCCTGGTATCCAGAGTCCGCATATTTTGGACTGATTAACCTATCAGCCATTCATCTTTCGGCATTAGCTGTTCCACCTTAGATTAGGGTTTTTTGTCAAGGTTTTCTCCTTTAGCACCGTACTTTAGTCTGTGTCAAATGGCCAAAAATGTGCCAAGTGGCCTTAGTTACCAGTGGTTGCCACGTGGAGGCAGTACGTACACTTGCGAATTGTGTACAGGTTATCCCTTACACAATTGTACCCATGACGTAGCTGCCTAATGACAAGACCAGAACAGCTCACGTGATGCGCACCCTACTGGAAGGTTACGGAGCTGGTAGATTAACCTACTTAACTTTGATCCCCCCCCCCAATAGACGCCAAACCACGGCCAGAATACCTAAAATTTACGATATTTTAAATGATTGGTAAAACAATTATAATTAAATTCGGTTACCGTTTAATTTTCTGTTGTTCCCATTTCCAATTTTTTTTATTTAACACCAATTTTCTGGCTTTTTCACCGTTCACTACATTTTTTGCGAAATTATCTATTTCTAACGTCTTTTTTTTATAAAATAATCTTGACTACACTCATTAAAATGTCGATTAATACTGCTGATCACCTTTCAATTCGATTAATACTTTGCCGATCACCTGATTTTGTTCTAACGAAATAAAAAGGGATAAGGTTCATTTTGCTTTATTAAAACAACTATGTATAAGGTGTATTATGCTGTAAATATTTTTTATTTGGATAAGGTAACGTTTTGCAGTAAACAATCATATGGATAAGGTAAGTTTTTGATTGTAGTACCAGTTTTGTTCACATATTTAAAACGGGATAAGAAGAGTTTTGCAAGGTATGTGTCGTTTCCATAGGTGCCCCTTTTCATAACGAATCGAACGATATCTATGAGTAAACAAAACTTTTTTTTGGTGGAAGAGTATGTTTTGCTTTCAACCTACACAATTGTATGAATATTTATTTTAATGATTTTTTTATTTCATCATCAGAATTATAATATATATTTATATAATCAACAATTTAATTAACAAGCGGTCTATATGGTATATATATATATATATATATATATATATATATATATATATATATATATATATATATATATATATATATATATATATATATATATATATAAATATATATATATATATATATATATATATATATATATATATATATATATATATATATATATATATATATATATATATATATATGTATATATATATATATATATATATGTAATATATATATATATATATATATATACATATATATATATATATATATATATATATATATATATATATATATATATATATATATATATACTACCTTGATCAACAAGTTTTCGGAATAACCACCGTGTGGCGCTCCCATCGTTCCGATTTGAGTTCGGTTTTTTTGTTAATTTGGTACATCTGTTGTTGATATTCTCTCTAAATCTTAGCGTCACAGCTTGACATTTGCAAAATTACGTAGTCAAGAGTACATCTATCTCTGTGTGTGTTGGCGTATATTTACAATTTTAGAAATTATTCTGAATCCGATCCCA
The DNA here is from genome assembly GCA_958295665.1 of Tipula vernalis. Taxonomy (NCBI): domain Eukaryota; kingdom Metazoa; phylum Arthropoda; class Insecta; order Diptera; family Tipulidae; genus Tipula; species Tipula vernalis. The sequence continues at coordinate 369,672,377 of OY282558.1, forward strand.
CATTCATCAAAAGGATCATTACTGGAGACGAGACGTTGGTTTATGAGTACGACACGCAATCCAGACATCAGGCAAGTGAATGGCGTTCACCAAAAAAAAAACACGTCGTTTTCAGTCAAAAGAGACGGTTTTCATATGGATAACAACGGTGTAGTGCATCATGAATTTTTGCCAGAAGGCCATACCGTAAACAAAGAGTTTTTTTTTGGCGTTATGAGACGTTTGCGTGAAGCAATGCGCCGAAAGAGACCAGAATTGTGGGCAGAAAACTCGTGGATTTTGCACCATGATAACGCACCGTCGCATAGAGCCATCATTATTTGTAATTTTTTGACGAAAATGCAACAAATACCATCCAACAGCCACCGAATTCACCTGATTTGGCTCCCTGTGACTTCTTTCTGTTCAATCGAGTTAAAAAAACCATTACGGAGAACGCATTTCAGCAGCCGAGAAGAAATTATGGAAAAATCGCCAACACTCACAGAGTAGATGTACTCTTGACTACGTAACTTTTGCAAATGTCAAGCTATGATGCTAAGATTTAGAGGGAACATCAACAACAGATGTACAACTTAACAAAAAAAAAGAACTCAAATCGGAACGATGGGAGCGCCACACGGTGGTTATTCCTAGAACTTGTTGATCAAGGTAGTATATATATATATATATATATATATATATATATATATATATATATATATATATATATGTATATATATATATATACATATATATATAAATATATATATATATATATATATATATATATATATATATATATATATATATATATATATATATATATATATATATATATATATATATATATATATATATATATATATATATATATATATATATATATATGTAGGAAATTAAAATCACATAAAACAAAAAAACAAGAAAATTATTTGGTAGAATCACGACCAAATTTAATTTAAATTAAAAACGTATTTATCATTCGACTGCTAGTATAGAACTGGATTTTAATCTTAATTTTATTTATCAAGAAAGCTATACGATAAATTACAAGGCAATAGAACATAAAATAAATAACACAACAGTAACTTAACCCAAAACCGAGAGTAATGACTGTCAAAATCATCTCACATTCTCCACACGGCCATACTGATTTGTCATCCGGCCTGGGTGATATTATCATCTTCGAATCCAGCAAACCCAGACGCGCCACTTGAGAATTCTATTTCAAAATCGGGATTATCATTTTCAATGTCATCAATATTGGCCCCATCATCATTTGACATAGTAGCAGCATCATTAAAGACTGTAGCTTCTTCACAGTCATCACTATCATCAAACATGCCAGTTAGAATGGCTTCTGTAAGTAGCACAAGGTGACTTTAAAATAGGACCTTCAGTTTGCCCTATTTTTTTGACATCAAATCTCTCGTTATCCTTCACCTTTATAATCTCATATGGGCCAATGTACTTCGACTGAAGTTTATTGCCTCCACTAAACTGCGTCCTCTTTATGAGAACCATTTCACCCTTTTCGTATGTCCGAGCTTTGTTTCGTTTTCTGTTGTAGGTACGGCGATTCTCATCTTGCACTGACTTGATATTTCTCTTGGCCTCATCTCTTAGAATCTGTCGATCTTCAACAAAAATACTGGCTATTTCTTCTTCAACAACTTCCAAAATTTTAATATTTTCCGAAACACGCATCTTTACCCCAACATGTAGCCCAAATGAAGTCATACCAATACTACGTTGATAGCTATTGTTTATGAATCTCTGTAGCTTGCTTGTATATTTGAACCAAGATTCAGGGTCATCCATCGATAGTTTGGTTAACGCAGGGATCACAACACGAAACTCACATTCCACTTGTCCATTGCCAGTAGGTACACCAGCTGTTATCAACATTAGATTGATGTTTTCATCACCACAATAGCTTTTGAACTCATCAGAACGAAACACACCTACCCGGTTAGCTATTATGTTCTTCGGATTGCCAAATATAGTCTTCTGGATAGAGCTACAAAAACTTAGAAAATACATTAATAACACCAAATATCTAGCGGTACTGCTTTTTTGTTGCAGTTAAACTTCCCGAATGATCCACGTGGTAGGTGACTAATGGTAAATCACCTTTTGGTATCGGATGGAGAAAACCGTCTTGACGCCTCATCCATTATGCACAGAATGCAATTGTTTAAACTAGTAGAGATCTTTGGTGCTAGTTTAGGTATATAAAATTGCCTCGTCACCAATCCTTCGGTCTTCTTCGTGGAAAAATGTTCTTGCTCGTGACACAACTTGATTACTTCCATTTGCATATTTTTTGGAATAACCAATAGCAAAACACCTTTCACGATCACATGATCTTCAATCAACATTACACTCGGTTCTCGACTCAACGCATCTACATGCTTCATACGACAACCAGATCTATGTTCAAGTTTAAAATTGAACTCTTGCAATTGTAACGCCCAAACAGCTATTCTTTACGTCAATTCTTTCCGCTCCTTAGTTCCCTTGAACGCAGCATAATCTGTTACTATCTTGAAACAGAGACCTAACAAAGAAACTCTGAATTTCTTCAAGACTTCTACAATCGTTAGTACTTCCAGCTCATAACTGCAGTATTTTTCTTGGGCTGAATTGGTCTTTTTTGAAAAGTAGAAAACAGGATGAAACGTCAAATCTTCGGTGTGTAATTCAGTCGCGTCGGTGTGTAATTCAGTCTCAGCTTACATATAATACAATCTCAACACAGGCGTATCACATAATACCTTCTTCAATTTTTCGAAAGTCATCATTTCATCCTTATCAAACTTAAACACAACATCCTTTTTCAATAAGTTGGTCAAAGATTGCGCAATAATTGAATATCCTTCAACAAACTTCCGGAAATATCCAGTTAGACCCAGGAAACTTTGAACTTTCTCGATATTCGTTGGAACTGAAAATTTTCAAATGGCTTCGGTTTTCTCTTCAGAGACTTATCCGATACCCCAAATATTCGAAGTAACTGACACTTCGACCATTTGATTTGCAACCCGTTTTCTTCCGCAATCTTCAAAATCACTTTCATCTTTATTAGAGCTTCATCAACGTCTTTAGCTGGAATAACTAAATCATCTAAATACGTGCAGACATATTTTTTCACTATCAAATCTCGAAAAATGTTCAAGATGTACCTCATGAAAACAGCAGGGCAATTGCATATCTCAAACGGACATCGTAAAAACTCGTACAGACCAAACGGCATCACAAACGCAGTGTACTCATGAGATTCTTCTGCTACGACTACATGGAAAAATCCATTACGCAAATCAAGTGTTGTGAAATATTTGGCACCCTGCAGCTTATCAATTTCATCTTCAATGAGGGGAAGTGAAAACCGATCTTTAACAACAACATCGTTCAACCGACGGTAATCGACCACAGTCGCTTGGATCCATCCTTCTTATTTGCTGGCACCACCGGACTTCCATAAGCAGACGTACTTGGTCGTATAATACCTTCCTCAAGCCAATCATTAATCTGATGCTTCACTACTTCCAATTCTAATGACGAGAGTCTTCTTGGTCGCTGAGCTATCGGATTTTCATGGGTAAGCACCAGTTTTATTTCGACATACGGCTATAATTGATTTCCATTTTTCGAATTTCATTCGCAACGACAATATCTCGAATGTGTTTCAGCTCCAATTAAAATCCTCGAAATGAAAAGTGGTATCATAATCTTCACCATCAATTGCAATCTTTGTTCGACATCTTCCAATTGTTTTAACTTTTTGAGGTCCAGCTGCTGTGAATGACAAAGCAATATTGGAAAAGTTTGGTGAACCAATTACCTTGTATTTGTTTAGAGCAATGATATTTACGTCACTTCCATTATCAACAAGAGCAAACATATCAATACCACTTATCTGGATTTTTTTCACGTCTTTTAATGTGGAAAAATTACGCGTTAAATACGCGTTTATCATCTCCGTCATCGGCGGTAATAGCCATATTTTTACCAACATCACCACTACTTTCCTTTGAAGTATGACCAAACTTCTCACACTTGAAACACTTACGACCATCCTTTTTGTTGGGACAATCTTTTTCATTATGACCAATTGTACCACAATTATAGCATCTACCTTGACTATGGAATGGTTTTCGTATAAAAGCAGGCTTTCGACTTGAAAAATTCGCATTTGTATTCGCACCAGAACTCTTGTTTTTAACTTTCGGTAGCACAGTTTTCTTCTTTATCGTCTCATAAAGTTTTAACTTCGACTTAAACTCCTGCATATCAGTAGCACCATACAAAATTGACTTGTTTGGTTCAAAGTCAACTATCCCATCAATACAGTGCTGGATAATAGCACCATCCGATAAGTCACCAGTAGTTCCGATTTCACGCATAGTTATCAAATAGCTACGACACGATTCTCCATTCTTCTTCTTCCTTTCCTGTGGCTGATAACTACTTGGAACAGATAAAATTGGTGGTAAATAGGCCTTTGACCGAAGAAAAGTGGTTGATGTTAATGTGGTTGTTGTTGTTGGTCTCTAAACGTTACACCCAAACCTGTAGTACTTGTCTTCATCATCTCATTTTCACGTTTCAGATTTTCGATGATTTCATCCTTTTGTCTCAACTCCAATTCAAGACCGTTATCAATCAATTGCGTAGAATTTATCACATTCCTATTAGTCATTGGCGAAATCACCTCTCAACCTTTATCGAGTTCTAGTGCAGTTCTCATGGAAAACATGGCTAAAATGTAATTATTGTTGTAGCATTATTAAAAATAAAATTCAAACCAATTTTACATTTTCTTCACGCCATTGCGCAATTCTCAGGCGTAACTCCGACTTAAGGCGTACTTTCTTTAGCTCAGCAAACATCTGCTCTTGGTAATTATGTGATATTCCGTCAAGGTCGCTAGTCTTTACAAAACCACATCCTTTAATAAGCAAATTAAAAAATTATCGGAAAATTTTATTGAATTCAATTTTAAAGAAAACACAAAATATTTTCACAAGTGCAGCAATAATTAGTTGTTACAAAAATAAAAAATTATATCACGTACAAAAATTAACATCACTTACCACCACTCTTTTACCTATCGATACATTAATTACCTAAATAAAATTTTTTGAACACAATGAAATAAAAACACTTACATTTTGAAATGTTTCCAGAAATCCTTTTTTTTCACTTTACATCACAGTTTAAAAAATCTAAGTTTTTTTAAACACAAAAAATCAAACTTTCGTTCTTCACTGTTGAAGGTTCGCGATAGTACGATTCCTTTTTTGGTATACATCTATTATATAATGGTAATGTACACACCGTTATAACAATTTAAATATTGTTTTCTTATATCAAGAAAGGCTTCGTCAGTTGATATACTTTGTTTTCTTGTTATTAGAAATAAGTTGTTCATATTATGAAATAATTTCTTGGATAAATAATATTCTCTCAGATTGAGAAATTTTTATTCATATGAAAAATGCGATTTTTAAATAAGATTGTTTGAGAGAAGAAAATGTTTTCTTGTCCTAAGAAACGTAAATAGTTATTTGTGTATCAAGAGCGCAAAGTGCTAGTTTGTCACGCGAGAAAGGAAATTGCTGGCCTACGGGACGGAGGCCAGCAACCTTTCGAGCGTGACAAACAACTTTGCGGACGTGTTTCACACTTTATTTTTCCTACAATCATTTTAAAAAATATAATAAAAAGATAATTTTGTGGTAAAATTTACTATACTGACAATACGATTTTATTTTAGGACCGACATTTTGTTCAATCGAGTAGTCAAAGATTTTTTTTATTTTTCATAAAGAAAAACAAAAATTTGGTTTACTCTTACTCTTCTTTTCATATGTTCAAATTTAGCGTGCGGTTTCAAGTTTTGTCACACGTTTCTAAGAGAAACGTGTGACAAAGTAATTTGTTTATTAACTGTCAAAAAAACAGACACTTTGGGCTTTGAAAACAGAGAAAAAAAGCCTGCTTTTCACGGCGATTGTAGGAAAATAATATTTATTTATTAAGAGAATTTATTAAAAAAAAGTTTCTTCTATTGAATGTTTTCTCTCAATTCAAAAATTGGTTGTTTCGAAGAGAGAAGAAACTTTTCGTGTTGTACACCCTGATTAATTGATCTACTAGTTTAAATTTTTTGATATGGTTCACATAGCATATGTATTTTAAAACGGCGTGTAATTTATACCCTTCATTCAAAATAATTATTCAAAATAATTTATTCAAAATTGAATAAAGCTCAGAATCAAACTTTATTCTTGTTTATAAATTTATAATATAGGGAGTTATGATGAAAAATTAAATACAATTAGTGATAAAATAAATTTAAATTTTGATGTACGAGTATTTATACGTATATTTACATATTAAGAAAATGTTGTATTTTTAAAATGAGAGATTTCCGGAAAATTTTGAAAATATCTTTTGAGAAATGTTTCCATTTCGTTTTAAGAAAAATTCTATCTTACCTTCAACATTTCAATAGTTTCTCAAATCAAGAAATTGCTTTTGCGTTCATCAAGAAAATTTTTAATTTTTAAAATAACCAATTTCAAGAAAATTGGACAATATAGTTTGAGGAATGGGTCAATTTCTTTTTGCAAGAAATATTGGAAACAAAACAATCATATTTTTCTCCATTCATTGATCGTATTGTTGAGGGGGGCGAGTAGAAGAGACAGTAGAGACGCAACGATTTCAACAACAACGTCAAGCAACACTACCTACAGTTAGTACAAATTTGGGTGACCGCATGGGAACATGATGATGGAACGAAATCTCGCCCCCCTCACAACCGCCGATGGAACAAATGGTGGAGGGAATAATAATAGTTGTTTACAGCTTTTCAGAAAAAAGAGTTTGCGGCGAGTTTGCGGCACCAGGAAATTTGTGTTGTCATTGTGTCTCTTCTCTTACAGGTTGGAGCAGTACAGAACTTTAAAATTGTTATTGTCTTGTGTTAAATTACTAAAAAATATATTACTAACAAATTTACTAACTATCAACTACTTAGGTGTCTGGAACCGGGTTGAGTCTTTGTTGCTAATATTCCTTTCCCATCCCTCGATCTTGTTATATGTAAAAAGGTGTACGACGGCAGCCTGGCCAGGGGCGAATATCATACTATTAGACTTATGTGGGTGGTTAATCGATGTGAAGCCTTTCTTTACGGGGTTTGGCTTCATGAAGAATGGTGTCGTGACATGGGTATAGTGGTATGGTATTCGCATTTATAATACGGGAGACTTGCTTAATGCTTGATCGTACATCGCAATCAATCAATCAATCAATCAATTCATTGATCGTATTGTTGCGTATTGTTTTTTCAATCAAGAATTTTGAGCAGTTATAGAAGCAAGGAACTAAATTTCAGATTTCATTTATGCAACAAATCTTAACTAAAGAAATTTTTTATCAGTGCAAGAAACACAAATCATACATGAAAAAACCTTGAAAGAAATAAGAAAATTAGCTTTTAAACGAAGAAAAAATACATTTTCTTTCATTAAAAATCCGTTTTCTTCGTGATGACAAGCCTAGTTTTTACCGTGTATAAAGCATGTAGGCCACATCATTTCTCAGGGACACAAAGAAACGCAAAAAATAACAGTCACAATTTAGTGTTTTAAGCTTAGTTAGTACTACCTTTTATTTGTACAGCGACGTTTCGATGGCTTTATTCGATCATCATCATCATTCAGGGTGAAGAACAATAATAAATACAAAATATTTTCTAAATATTTACAGAGAATGAGTAAACAGAGAGGCCTTCCAAATGTTAAATTCTTTCAGTTAATTATTTATCTGAAAGCGAAATAGTCTATGGATAAATAAAAAAAAATAATCGGCCTGCTTTATGAAGAAGAAAGACAGGAAATATTATTAAACGGTCGGTTGGACCTTTTTTAACCAATCATTCCTTTTTCAGGTTTAAGCGAAAATATTTTACAGCCGTATTCCCTTAGTGGTATCGTTTGTCACATACTGTTAAAGTTAGCCGAAAGTTGCCAGCCGAAAGTGAAAAGTTGATAATGCAGATTATGTTAGTCCAGCCGAAAGTAAAACAAAAAGTAATGTAGATGGTCTTATCCCAACCGAAAGTAAAAAGTCGATAATGCAGATTATGATATTAAAATTTCAGCCGAAAATAAAAAATTTTGTAGTTATCAGCCGAAAGTAAATAGGATACATGGATTTAAATAAAACATTTTATAAATAGTTTTACGTGTAAAACTTTTCTTAACCTATTCGTAGAAAATATCGAAAAATCAGAAGAATCCACAAAATTGAAATAAAATCAGTCTCTAGCGTGTTATGTCTGGAGATGGATTGTATTGATGTAACTTGTCTATAGCTATCGCAGGAAAAAAATTCAGTTCAAGTTTCCCGTGGGAAATCTCGGAAAATTCGATTTTCCAAAAATTATTAGAAAATATGTATAAAATCAGCCTCTAGTGTATTATGTCTGGAGATCATACATTTCTTACTTTCGGCTGGAAACTTTTTTGAATTTTCCGAGATTCACCACAGGAAACTTAAACTGAATTTTTTTCCTGCGATAGGTATTGACAAGTCACATCAATGCAATCCATCTCCAAACATAACACTCAAGAGGCTGATTTATTTTCGGCTGGAATGTCAATAACATAATCTGCATTATCGACTTTTCACTTTCGGCTGTAAACTTTCTGTTAACTTTAACAGGGTGTTTGTCACGCCAAATAGAAGGCAAATTTTAATATTCCTTCTATAATCCCTCCCTAGACGGCTGCTACGAAAAACATCGTATCGCACTGAGTTTTTACGACAATAGTCATTTTAATTCTTATTACTATACTTTTTTCGTAATTTCGCCACAGAAGAAATTGTCGAATGTTCCTAAGTATGCGGTATAAAAGCCATTTTAAATGACAATTTCCATACAAAATTAATGCAATACGATGATTTTCATAGCAGCCGGCTAAAGTTTATAGAAGGAATATTAAAATTTGGCTGCTGTTTGACTTGATAAATGATACGACTAAGTGAATACTTACGAGAAGTCTATTTATCAGTAAGTTAGTTACTGTAGCACTATCTTGCACTAAAACTAAATTCAGTTCTTTAGTCGGTTTTTTATTCTCAACAAAGAAATTTAAATCTAAATTGGAATAAGTTAATATTCTTTAATAATTACTTCATAAATTTTTAAATTTTCTAATTTCTTTATTTGATTTTAATTTTGAAATCTTCTGCAAATTTTTATTTATAAAAAATTGAGACCACTTACTTAATGCTAACCCAGCACAGCTAAAACAATTGGTCTCAAAGAATTGCCGTCATTGTTTATTTTAGTAAGATCGTATATCCTTGAAGTCACACCATTTCATTTTCTTATGTTCTTAACAATAGATTTATTTATTTCGTAACATTCCTTATGTCCACGTACGTAATTTTGTCTGCTAAGAGCAAGTATTAATTTCTTTAAACTTAATTGGAAGTTGAAAAATCAGTGAAGATGAGATCAGTGATTCAAACTGTGAACTTAAAATCAATTTTTTAAAGAATATCCTGCGATAAATAAATACATAATTGGCGCCTTTGTGAATAAATCAGTGAATAAAAAAGGTTCAATCTAATAAAACAGTGAGTGAAATTTAATACAAGTGCGAGTGGCCCAAAATACTCGGTTTTCTTTATTAGTACACTAACATGACCCTTATTAATTTAAATTTATTTATTAAAATTACAGTCAGGACGAGCTAATTATTAAAAATAGACAACTAAAATATAAATTATATCAAATCATATCATACGAGTGTATCATATTATGAGCAAAAAAATATAATTTTTTTTTAAATCCGAAATACACTGAATTTATTTTACTTTCGCCATAATCAGTTGATCCATTGGTATATGAAGAGATTGCGAAGTGAGGAGAAAACCGTGATCTTAGTTGTCATACAAATTATTTTGAGATTATTTAATTTTTAATAAACTCGTAAGTCCTTATTAGCAGTTTCAAATAGAAATTGTATCGTAGGCATATAGGCAAACGTCCGCTTTGAAATTACGGGAAGGTAGGTCCGTATCGTTGACTTGCATTAGTATTATAGGGAACCCAAAACCGAATTACAACACAATTCACGTCAACAAAGCAAGTTTTATTGTATTCTACATCACTTATTCTTTCCTTTGATAGATACAGTCGCCTAATAATTTTAACGTTTTTTCTTCATGGTTAAGTATTCTAACGGTTTAGTGAGGTAAAAAAAATACAGCAACAACTCAAAAACCTTTAATACTCTGTATCAGGCTAATAAATTCGTCAGCTGAAGATATTTTCTGGAAAAACTCCCTTAAAGCTGTGGCAATTACATTTTTGTTACTACTACCACAACGAACATTTCTGTTGGAGATATTGTCTTTAAAAAATTCGAAAATTTTATTGAATTTCTTAAGGCCAACTAATGTGATTTACAGTAATTTCTTTTAATGCCAGTTTTGGTTCTGTTAAACTAACAGAACTCTCTTCTCAGTAAACTAATAAACTAACTAGAGGTCGGCGGGTTACTACTGTATTGGAAGTTGGAACTCGTCACCAGCAGTTGAGATTCCTTAGGATACTTGTCCATATTAAATATAAAATAATCAATAGGTTCCTTAACAGATCTGTTCCTGATGCTGATCTGTAATGTCTCGACTAATTCAGAAATGCCACCCTTTAAATCTGGCACAATTCTTTCTTGGAAGGTAAACAAAATGTAAAACGTCCTGAGGAATTCCCAAACCTATTAAAGCTATGATCCATTTCTCTTCATTAATATTTCGTGTCCCATAACTATGGGGAGAAGCTTATTTCTCCCGCACTTTTAAAAGGTTGCGTTAGTGAAGCAGCCTCTTCTTTAAGTTTTTAATTTAAGCGCAGTACCCTTCATTAAATTAATTATTTTGACGTGCTAAAAATTCAATTTTTTTGTGAGAGCTACAGGATCAGCGCATTAGTAAGCCCAATATGTACATTTTCTTCTTATTATTATTTTAGCAGAAATAATTTTAAAGTGAAATCAAACACACAAAAAATTAGAGTTATCAAAATTATATTTCAAAAATAAAAATTTCCTATTCAACTATCCTCATTCCTATGCAACTATTGTGTAGTTGCAGTTATCGAGTGTTGAAATAAAGGGGTTTGTTGCATAATTTCCATCTTTTCCTCGTAGGACAAAGTAAAATTAAAATATGGATTGAAATAATATGTATTTGTTAAATTATTCAAGTTTAATATGTTAAGGTAATTGTCTACATACTGCCTATGTTGTCGACTTACATTTTTAATTGTCTACATACATGTCATGTGCTTTCTAATGTTGATTGCTCGAAAATTCATGTAAATCAAAGTGGTTGTGCATTATCCAAAATTGATATTTACCACCCTTCCCTGCATAAAAGAATTGATATAAATTTAGTTAATTGTCTATACCATAGCAACGACTAATTGTGCCCAATCTAAAATTACTAAATTATACTAAAATAGATAAAAATACTAAAAAAATACGAACCCGAAAATACGAAATACTAAAAGACAACTGGATTCTCTAGATTGGAGTCCCATTTTTGTAAATTACAAAGTTGATAAAGCCGTTAATAAACTTTATAAAATATTATAGGGTTATATTACAACTAATGATCGCTCTAAGGTAAAGTCACATTTTCCAATGTTTTACTCTACCAAACTTATTACTCGATATGGTAAGTTTAATAATACTAACGATTAACTATATGGTTTTTTCCAATTTTCGTAAGCAGTTTAAAAACGAAACCCGTAAATGTTTTTCATATTCCGTAATACAATTGAAAGAAATATTAAGAAACATCCAAAATTACTTTGGGGATATTCCCAATCACTTACTTGGTGATACTGAAGCTACTAATTCATGTCGGATCAGCAATTTGGGGATTCGCGTGCTTATCTGTATGACGATAATTTTTTTCATTCTATGAAAACTTGTAGGTATAATTTTGTTGATTTAATCTGGGTGCTGGGTCTGATAATTTATCCAACTATATTATTTCTCATTTGAAGTTTCAGCTATTCGAGCCCCTAACCTGTTTATTTAATTTATCATTACAGGCAAGTTTCAATATTGAACAGTTTCAATAAGATTTTTGAAAAATTAATATACGGAATTATCTTTAATGAAGTTAAAACCTCAATTAGTCCTTCTTAGGATGTTTCTTTTCTTAAACGTTCTACTACTACAAATTTGTTGGATTTTTCTAATATCGTGTTTAATAGTGTTGATATGGGTAGTCAAGTTGACTGTGCTGACACCGACTTTGAAAAAGCTTTCGAATAATAGTATATAGTTTTATAGTATTGGTCTTAACAGACAAATCCTCACATGGTTGGGATCTTATTTAATTGATCAAATACAATAAGTTAAAGTTAATGGTTTGCGGTCAAGATAAATTTTCCAGGTCCGCTTTTATTTCTCATTTTCATCAATGATGTTTAAGCGCATTCACACTTATGATGGTTGTACTAAATTTCAATTTGATCATGATAAACTTCATGTGTGGCCGAATTTAAATAATTTGAACCTTAATATCAAAAAATGTGTTGTGGTGATATATACGAGAAAAGTTTACCTGAGAAAGGGTTAGTGAAATTACTAATCAAGGCATAATCTTTGACCCTAAATTAAAATTTGACCTTCGAATCACTCCAACTTATTCTAAAGAGCTTAAACTGATTGGGTATATTTTTCGACATGGTAAGGAGTTTCGTGATCCTTGTGTTTTTTTTAGTTTATACCACAGTCAATCCTGCAGTTATCTGCAATACTCTAGTCAGATACGAAATCTTTATTATTAGATTAACAAACACCAAATTGAGAGTGTGCGGCGTAAATTTACTACTTTCTTAATTTATATATAATTTACTTACCATTTAGCAGTCATATTAGTTATATTAATAGAATTAAAATATTTAAATTGCAGACACTTGAAGTCAGAAGACAGATACTTGATGAGATCTTTCTCTTTAAGTTGGTCAATAATTTATGTGAAGCATCATCTTTGTTATCTCTTAATTTTTATGCACCGTCTTACATGTTTAGAAGTAAAACGTTATTTTTTCCATCTTTCTCAAAGGTTAACCTTGGTTTTGCAAACCCAGTATCGAGTTTGCAACCGAATCGTAATGATTATTTTTGTACTTTGGATCAATTTATTGGCCATTGTAATTGTATGCATAATAGCTTGTTGGTAGGCTTAATATAATAATTGGAACATTAGGAGCGTTTTTTTTATATTTTGGGTTGTTGTCTTCGAAGCATTCAGTTGAATAACATCATTGTAAAATCGATAGGGTATTTTTGTGGTAGATGTTTATTCTATTTGTATTAATTTTTTATAATTATGAATATACTTTTTTAATTTGGTTTTATATCAATATTATTATTACTATTATTTTTCATTTATTTTGTATAACGTTATAATGTAATTAATTGTGTAGAGGTAACAAGTAGTTGGATTATATCTATGTGTTACCCTATGTTGGAATCAATGAAAATAAAAATAAAATCTGATTTGCTTATACGGTTTTGGACAACGAAAATTTCGCTTAATTTTGGTAGAATTCTCTTAATCCATGAATATCAATGCCTGTACTCGTGTAGGTCAAGAGATGACTGCTAACCAACTGATGAGATGGACAATCTTTCAAATAAATTACATCAATGTAAGCTATACAACGCAATAAAATTTCACTATGCACACACGTTATCAGTGAGGTATACGTTTTCAATAGAATTTTACCAGAAAACCAAAATCCCAATTGCAAGACAGAAATCAGATAATTAACCTAAATAATAATTAACCATCAACAAATTCTCAAATTTTCCACTTATTTATTAAAATTCTAATATTTTGTTGAATATTTGAGTGAAGCCGAAATTGTTGGTAGATGCAGATCATCGAGGTTGAGTAAGCTGTTTCAATTCCAATAAAAAAAATGATCCCATTCCACCGAAATTATTTCAAAGCTGTCCTGCTAAAAACAAAGCCCTGGAAAGATAAGCTCCACAATTGTATGCGGTTAACTGGGTGGTTTATTTTAACTCGATGGCAACAATAAATTTAAACTAAATTAGTTGTTAGTTTTAATAACGATCAATATCGATAATAAAATATCATATTGAACCGCATTTGATGCTTTAAATTCATATTAGAATAATGTGGATTGGCTCCAATTGTTTTGATTACTGTAGTGTGGATTGCGCCGTTAATTTTTCTCTTTGATGTGCTGGGCTTTTATTGTCAAAATGTGCGTATCCCCTTACTATTAAAAAACCAGTGGTAATAGGCCTCAATCGATTTAAATATATAACCGATTTTACTAGCTCTATGTATTGAAAACAAAATTAAGTCCCAAAAAAAATTTGGGCTTTTCGGTAATGCTAAACGAAGTGTCAAAGCGTATCCACAAACTATGAAATTTGAGCGCAAACGAAATTTAAAAATTATTTTGTAGCTACTTTTGGTTTAACTTTTACAGGCAGCGCTATCTCATTGCAAGGCATGCCTTAACACCAACAATTGTTCTGAGGGAGGGTATACATGTTAGGTTCCATGATATTTTGAGAAAAATTAAGTATAAAAACTACTAACCTAAGTTTTTAGTCTTCTTATATCTCAGGACTTGATGGTATTTCTTCAATGTATTGCTCTCTAGCCACTCCGCTTACCTTGATCCACAGACCTTTGGAATTGTCTTATTTTTCCTAAGTTTACTATACCTTAATACAAAAGAGGGAGTAGATCTTAATTATGAACCTATTTTCATTTTACCTGCTGTTCCATTGCTATTACGTTTAGTAATATTTTGCTAATAATCTCCTAGAATTTGTTTCATTCATGATAAACGCAATTGATGATGGTAAGCAGGTGTACTGATTTCATGAAAGCGATTATTAAAAGTACTGGATGGGGACATTTAAGGATTTCATAATTTCACTAGATTTAGAAATTGTGTCGTATATGGCGCTACTAATTTTGCAGATAAAAGTATGACTTGCCTGGATCCAGTGCTATTGAACAATCGACTAAAGTTAAATTTTTTTACCCAAATTTCAGTTCTTCGGCTATTTACAACTCATGATATGATTGTACCTGGTTCGTACAATTTTGATATAAATATTTATGACAAAAACACATTTAGATATTGCCAAATATAAACGTGGGCTCCCCCGCAGCCGCGGGGGAGCCCACGTTTATTGGTGCCCTTGAGATTTATCAGGCGTTCGAATATTAGTTCAATGTCAATGTTAAATAGATGGTAGGTCAGATTAAACTTTAAGTAGATCACCCTTTCAAATTTGCAGAACATTTTTAGAAAATTTTTAAGAAAAGGCGATGGTCTGTAGTTTTTAGAGAGAGAGGAAATTAACCCTGTTACTACTAGATATTTTCTTAAGACAGACCCAACAATTTCTTCTCGGTTGCTGAAGGTGCCCATACAAATAAAAATGGGTTTTAACAGATATTTAAATTTGCTAAAATTTGCTTTAGAACATTTCAATGCACTAGCATCTCATCTGCTCGATAGGTATGCACCACTAAGAAAAGCTTGATTAAAGTCACCGTGCAATTATTTCTGAATAGATCACACATTACTGCACTCTTGGTATATTTGAGATTTTCTTCATGAAACTTGTAGATCAAATAAAAATCCAATTTCGTTTAGTTATTTTAAGAAGTAGAGGAATAAATTTAATGAAATTATTAAAGCAGCTAAACTCCAGTATTTCAAACGTAACATTTATATTTTGGTCCTACCCAATAAGATATTATGGAGGTATTTCCAAAAAATATCAGCTTCCAAAAAGCAAATGAACTGCAGTTATCACATCAATTTGCAAAATACTCCCAAGTAGCTGTGCAAAATCAATTTCTTTGAATTCTGCTATGCTATATGAAAGTATATGTAGTGCAATTGAAGATATTAATTCTGAAGCACAAAATTCTCATGGTATCGCCATAAGCTTCATTCGACTATGATAATCGGTAATCAGCACTATTTTAACAAACTTAATAAACACTGCGTTGACTTAATCTGTTTTTCGAAACGGTCGGAAGATTGCACATATAACCCCTATTGGGAAGGTACATAAGTCGGAAACTGTACAAGATATTTGGCAAATCAGTATACTTCGTTGCTTATATAAGGTAATAGAAAAAATTGATCATCTACAATCTGGGTTTTGAGAAAGACATAGTGCAACTTCTGCATTAATTAAAATTATAGATGATTTGAGTTCATCTGTTGCCGAAAGTGAAGTACCTTTGTTTGTGTTTCTAGATTTTTCTAAACTTTTGACAACGTTAACCATAAAATTCTTTTCCATAAGTCCAACTAAAACGGTAATTTTTCCAATTCTGCAGTTCAGCTTTTTGCTTCATACCTAAAAGTTTTCCAACGAGACTTTGTTGACTTTCGGGGTTCCTCAGGGTTCAATATTGGGCCGCTTGTTACTTATTAAATATAACTGGTTTGCTAAGAATAAATGATGCCGCCACACAAAATCAGAATTTAGTAAGTTCGATTTAAACGGTGGCAGGTTCAACCATATCGAAATGTACATTGTTGCTCCGTTAAACTTATTAAATGGTTCTCATTAGATACGAAAGATTTGACAGGCTGCCAGAACTAAAAGGAATAGTTTATATAATAACTAGGTTTATAGGTTCACAGTGTCCCATTTTATAAATGTATAAACATTTCCTATGGTGTATTCAATAATGATCCAGCTTCGGACCCAAACCAGCATATCTCGAATTTCTTAAGTTAGCTTCGCACAGAAATAAGACTTCAGTTCATTTACAAATGGAATACCGAAGAGTACCGTGGTGGCTAAATCAGCTGCTGAATCTATTCTCGTAGATAAACAAGATAACGATCAAGGTGGGAGAAATTTATCAAAGATGGTTTGGCAGCTTCGATCTTTAGTTTTTAAAATATGCTCTGCGAGTTGTCCTCCGAAAAATAATTAATAGTTTTTGTTCTGTTTTATACCAACAATGCTTGAAGCAACCACACAACAACTACAATTTGGGCATATATTGCATTTTCAAGTCAGAGTCAACAATTTTTAGATCAAATTGAATAATTTGTAAACAAAATCCCATATTTTTCAAATCAAAACCAACTTAGCCTCAATAAAACAAGTAACTGTTACAAGGTTGGAGCTTTGTGGGGGCACTTCATCTATTGTATAGTACTCATTCTATGATAGTTTTTCATTGGTTATCCGGAGTTCCAAGAATATGAAAGAATTTTATAACAACCGAATCGCGATAACCCTAGAATCTATTTTGCGGGCCAAATAAAACCTGTTCCAGCCAAGCGAAATCCAGTTGATATCATTTTGAGAGTCCTAGAGCCAATAAATCTAATAAATTCGGAACTTTGGTTGAATGCCCAACAATTACATCAATAATAATCTCTGCTCAAGACGTGGACAAGACGTGACTCAATGCGTTGATGAAAATAAGCAATAAGATATTGCAATCAACCTCCTAGCTGTACGCCTAATTCATTGTAACATTCAGAAAATGGATTTTCATAACGAAATCTATATTCTCAACCAGTCATGCTCAATGCTGCTAAAGAACCAGTAGTCAGCTCTACATTAATTCATTAATCCAGATGAATTATTGCGAGAAGGAAGCCTGCAAGAAATAAATTTACTTTGAAATATTCGGCAATACATCCTGTCGCCTTGTCCAAAAATCATAAAATATGTAAATTGATAGTTCGCAATGTTCACTTGAACAATATGAATGCTGAAAATTCTCTATTATTTTGCATTACCCATATTCAATAGTTAATAATAAGTGCATGTTTCACCATCAAAAAATGTATAAGGTCCTAAACAGCTTGTATTTGTCACCGATTCAATAAACCTTAGCAAATCTTGACAAGTTTACCTGCATTAAGACGTCTCAAGAACTGACTATTTTTAAGAACAGGAATCGATCATGCGGGTTTGTACTGTATACATATAAAGCAGCAGGAATAAAAGCTCTCCAATGAGGATGATATATATAGTAGTAGGTTTTGGGTATCTATAGTTGTCAATACCTTGAAGTTGTCAGCACACTTGATACAGAATCAAAAGTGTAAAGTGTAAGTATTGTAAAAGTATTTTTCTATAAAAATCCAGAAATTCTCGCTAGCTACAGGATACTGCAAATATCTACTGATCTTAAAATATTATTAAAACAAAGTTTGACTCCATCAACATAAATATAAAATTGTTGAAAATTTTTAAGGTGTGGATGTCCAATGGCAAGGATAAAGGGTTATATGTTTTCTTTCCTTTATTGTTTAAATTGAATGTGGTTATTTATTTGTTGAATGTTGCCATCTACCTAAATAAATGTTTCTTGGGAGTCTTTGATGGTGTATTTTATTGTAGACTTCTTTCGTCACTTGTCCTTTCTTAAAAATTTTTTTGTTAGGACACTAAGGAGAAACATACAGAAAATAACTTTAAAATAATATTCGAAAATACAAATTAGCGGGGAGTATAAATAAATACCTTTTTCATAAACTTCTTCTTTAATGTCTGTAAGTATACCCCTAAGGATTTCAGAAGATTTTATCCTAATCTCCTCTTTCAAAAATTCAATATTTTTTAAAATTTTCTTTCCAGTGGTCGAGTATATCCTCTTTTTCAGGGTGCAGAGCCCTACATGTAATTTCAGTCACATGTAATTTATTTCTGATTATGTCGGTTTCATTGAGTTTCGAAAATAGAAGTTCAAATTTTTGAGGTTCAATATTTGATGAGCGAATTTAAGTAGATACTTCTTTCCGATAGTATAAGACAAATATTCCAGCGCGATGTTATTGCATGCGCATAAATTTTAAACTGTTCGTGTTTGGTCTCAAATTTGAAACTTCAAAATTTTCTTAGTGATCCTGACTTTTGTAATATAGTTCGATGGTGAATCAAATTGTGTAATTTTGGCGTTAACGTATCTTTAAATTATTTTAAATATTAGGAATTGTGAAGCTCAATTTTTTTTTTAACAACATTACTAAGTAATCCGTTATATTAAACGATAGAGTAAGCTCCTTGATATCTATTAAGTAAATAAGAAACTCCGAAGTATCACATTCAGCGGGAATCACATCACCATCCATTAAGGGTAAGTACGTAACAAACGTAAGCATTTCTCTTGGTGACATTTTAAAATAGTGGTTTTTCAGGTGAGAAAGTTTAATCTCCTTAGATTGATTAGCAATTCCAATTGGGCCATACTCAAAATTCTGTTTTCTTATGTCAAGATTTTGCAGAGTGAAATAATTCATTTCATTAACACAATCAAGAAGAATCTGGGAGAGGTCATAATGCCAGACCCTTTAGAAAATATCGTGCTTTGCATCTACGGCAAAATTATCCACCACTAGAAATGATTTTATTTGGTTAAAGCAATTTTCGTTCAAAACTCCTGTTTGCTGAGAATTTTATAAAATAATATCATCGTTATATTTGTCGGGAGTCCTCATTAGTTCGGATTTTTCAATACACAATTTAGTTAAATCAGCTTTAGTAATTTTACAAAACCGACAAAAAGAACTACTGGAAAGAAATCAAGTATCGAATTTAGTCCTAAATTATTCGCCAAAAAAGTCCTAATAAGAAATGAACGTGATGATAACTGCCATCTTTAATTTTAACGAGATTCCTCCCTCTTCAAGAAATTTTAGTCCTTCTATTAAAGATTGTAAACATTTTTGATTTCCAAATTTTTTCAGGTCCTGCGATTTTATTACACATGCTAGAAATATATTATCTAATTTTGATTCACGGTACTGCAAACACGTAAGTAAATAATAAAAATTACAAATTGAATGAGTCATTGCGTGAGCTCTAAGGGGATTGTTGATTTCTAGATCGTCGGCATTTATAAAAAATACGGTGTCAATATTTTTCCTGAACGTAACTTGCATTTTTCCTTCCTTGAATAAAGTTTAAAAAAAATTCATTGCTATTATTTAGATAATTCATTTATTCAAGCATTTCCTCAAACATGTTATCTTGTTCAAACAGCAAAGGAAACTGTAAACGTAATGGTAGAAAAAAGGCTCTTACCATATTTTCGCCATATGTCAATTCTCCTTTGCAAAATCCTGAATTGAAATCTTTGCTGATTATAAAATCATTGATATCACCAATTTGTCTGGAACTATTAAGGGTTTGCAACAAATTATAATCTATATCACAATTTTGAAATGGATTCGAGCAAATATTTAAAATGTTCGTTAGTATACGAAAAATCTCAATCAGTTTTTAAAAATAAAATGTTGTAAATTTAATTCATTTTGAAAAATAAATGAATTGGCGAGGAATAAATTTAAATTTTTTGGCGAAATTAGTTTATTATCCAAATGAGAAAAAATTTAAAGATTTTAATACAAATATTGTCGTTGAAAATGCAAGGAACATAGTAGAGCGGGATATGTGATACAAGAAAGTATTTTCTAAATTTTAGACTCCCAATTTCAAAGTTTTACCCTATTTCAGAAAATTTAAATTATAGCTATATGCGTTACTGAACAAGTACATCCTGTATTCTATGAAGTTAAATAGAAGAGTTGGTAATCGCCGACTAAACCTTCGCCGGCAACGTGGCCGTCATCGAGTTGGTTTCACCCAATTGAACGTCGCCGAGTCGATTGTCTCCGAGTTGATATCGCCGACTTTGTCGTCGCCAAGGTGATCGTCATGAAATTGGTTTCGCCGAGTTGACTGTCACCGCTAAAATCATACCAAACCATCAAATTCGTTTAGTGGGGTTATTAATTGTTAAACTGAACAGCAACCGGTTGCCGCGGATCGTGATATATTAGATAATTTGGTAGCGATTTTATTTATGGTTGTAATATTTTAATCATTAATTGTTTAGTCTCACCAACCATATCACACCAAAAACATTTAGACCTATTTCATTGAACATTTTTGTAAATCATGGGTCTTTACATTTCGAATACAAACCTTCTAAAACAGAATCAAACAAACTAATTTATAGTTTCAAAAAACTGAAAATAAGCTTTTCAGAAACTTAATAGAAGAATTGTTAAAAACGGTTATATTCCTGAAGATAAATTAAGTGATAAACGTTTGAAAATCCAGCTGTTAGCTATTTAAATTTCAGGTGTAAGGGGTTGGAAAATTCGCCAAAAATTATGCGTTGGCAACGACTCAATTTCGATTTTTTTCTTTGTAATCCAAAATTGCTTCCGATTCAAGAAAATGAGAATATAGTTCGTTTATGTTTAAATGGTTCATCAAAATAATAGCAGTCTTTTTTAGAGTCCAGCTACCTCTAGCTCTATACTTCCCGTCGCTCTTAAAATCAACGAATTATTAACTAAAATAAAATGCTTGGTTTAATTTTATTAGTTATAAACAAAAATATTTTATGATTCTACAGTAATCTCCTTATAGTGTATAAAGAAACTTTATAGCATTTTACTGTACAGGTTCTTATCACACTTAATTAAACCCGGGCGAATATAGCTAATACACCATAAATATAGTCTTTTAGTAAATTTTTTGTTTTATATTTTGGCTGCAGCAATGAAAGTGGTTTATTATTTTCTCTTTTACAAAAGCCAATAACAAACTGCGCGCATTTACGATACACAATTTCACTTTCATTTGGCGTTTATACCATCATAAATATTCTTATGCGAAATGATTTAATTTTGTTAAGCTCATAATGCAATCGGAAAGAATTTTTTTTGTGTAGGTACGTCTTGTTATAAATTCTGCTTTTTTTTCATAATTTGATTTTCAATTCTTCACTTTCTTCACTTGATGTTCTCTTATAATTTTGGTTGAATGACCTGGCGGATATAAAAATTGATTTTTTTTTTGTTGTCTCGAAATCTTGCAATTTGGTTGGTATAAAGTAGTTTAAAAAAAAAAAAAAAAAACTAGAGAAATAGAAATTGATTTAATTTTATAAATTTTCATATCCGGAATTTTTTTCAAAGCTATTGAATTTTAAATAAGATGTTTTTCTTTTCTACTTTGAAGTTTTTTTTTTTTTTTTGTTTTTAATTATATTTAATTATGTATTTATGTTTTAAAATAAAAACTCCTCTACAATTAGTAAAATAAAACACAAAATTGAATCGTTTTGATTAATATGCGATTGGTGGTGTCAGAAATACCGTGTTGTCGACTCGTATAGTGCACTGAATTATGTAAATTACGTATTTCGACAACACGATTTTTTGTAAATGATTCGTAAATATGATTTAGAAAATGTTTAGTTTTAATAAATTAATTAACATACTAATAAATATTCGTTCAATATACTTGTATTTAGTTGTATAGTGAACATAAATAAAATGCGTTGCTTATTTAATAAATTATCTATCGTAGACGACGTCTATTGATTAATTGGAGAACTACAGACAAAGAAAGTTTATGCTTTCTCCACCAAAAGAAATTTTAATACGCCTATTGTGTATGCAAAGTTAAAGTTTGAAATGTATATAAATCATTTTTTTTTTGTTTGTTTGTTTACGTAAGCTCTTTCTTTGTAATGAAAGAAAGGGCATCTGATGTAATTTATTTTTTATTTTTTGTTTTGTTGTTAAAGAAGTTTGTAATTTTGATAGGTCCATAATGGAAAGTATTTGTAGATAAGCCAATTTCTTTCAAATCAGCGTTATTTTACTTGAGTGATACGAATGCCTTGGAGAAAAGATTAGTGGCTTTGAAGAAGTCATACTCAAATCAACAAATCAATACTACAAAGATAGGCAAAAAGTGGTATTAAATTTTACAAAAAACTTTGAGGATATGCAACAAAAACATTTAAAGTATGAAGTTTTGTTTCATCTTAGCAGGTCAGCAGCAACGGCACCGAAATCCGAAGGCATGAAAAATTAAATTGTGGGCATAGCCAATAACCTGAGGCGGCAAAGATTTAGTGAAACATTAAATTCAATAATTAGAGCAGTTTATACTGAGAAATCCGATTGGCTGAGGATATCCTGGCAAGTAACAGGATATTTAAACCAGATGTAAAAATCAATTTGAAAACAAAAAATACGCCGGTAAATATACACAGCTGGAACATTATTTGGTAATTTTGAACCTACTAGATTAAGTAAGCGTTGAGATGAAAAAGGTTTTTTTTTTTGCAAATTCAGTAAATTTTTTGGTTAAATCGAATACGAAACTGTTGCGGCCATTGTAACAGCGGATCTGGGTTTGGTGTCTAATAATAGATTTAGCGCAAATAAACCAACTCTTGTTATTTCAACTGGCAAAGAGCCCATATCAGAAATCGTGCCGATTGTTGCTGCTCCGGTAGGTGTCTGCAATTCCAGCTTGTGTCCAATTTGGTTTGAAAAATAAATCATCTTTGATTTGTCAGCCTACATCTGTTTCACCTGCACCACTTGCTTCGAACTCTAGTTGTTTGTCGATTCATTAATCCAATATAAATGTGAAACATGGAAAGGAAATTAGTAATTCTCCTAAAAGTATCATTGATGCTAAAGTGTCAGCGCTCTTGCTCAGCAAACTCTTTCATCTAATTTTAAATCAAAAGTGGTAAATACTGTAAACATGTGTGTGAACTGTGCTCTATTACGTACAGTGAACCACGTAAGAAATTTTTGGTTTCAAGTCAGCATCCAGATTTCAATGACTTAAATATTAGACCTTGATCTGGAGTTTATGTTTAAGTTAGATACTGGTCCGTTGGGTTTTCCGCTTTATTTATTTATAGATTTTTCGCATTTGTTAAACAGATCTGTTTTTTTAGTAGAGCTTGGTAATACTGTATCAGGAGTTAAAGCGAAAAATTTATTAGTTTTCGATGATAAGAGTTTAAATATATTAGGTTATCCTCTAACTTCAAAAATTTATAATAGCGTCTGTGCCAACGAAAAATTCTAATGGTTCTGCTACATGCATAGATCACACATATTTTATAATCATGATCTGATCCGGATTAGATCAAGTGTCAAGAAATTCGCCTAATAATCGTTTACTACCAAAATTGAAACATTATATTTCCTCTATAAATTATGGAAATTTATTTGTTGAGTTGAATGATGAATGATAGCTCAAACTGTATGCTGAAACAATTATATCTAAGGCTTATAATTATTTTATTGCCAGCTTAAAACAAAATATTGGGTGCATTTTGCTCTGTCAACTGTTAGAAACATGTTGAGTAAAATCAACGATTTAATAGCTTAATGCATATGATACACACGATAGTTTTAATGTCCATTTTTCCATCGGTTGACTTTTAATGCTAACAAAATGACCTGAAGCTGCGGACAGAATTATTAACCCTTAAATTTCAGCAATTCTACTTAAAAAAAATTAAATTTGAAAGTAGTTTAGTTGCAAATTAAAAATCACTAAAGTGTTTAAACATGAAACTTATGTTGAGAAAGAAAAATACTATAAACAATCAAATAATACACAACGCAATATTAAAGATATTTAGCTGGAGAGTGGTCAACTAAGTTTTAAATAAGGAGCATAAGAAAGATTTGATTGAAGAACTTGTAGTCGACGATAATTCTTCAATAAATGATAAACTTTGTAAATCAGAGATATTTAACAATCATTTTTTTAATTCTGTTCTTAATTTAAAGCAAACTACCAATTCAAATAATCAAATTTGTTCTGATCTTTGTTTCTTGGAAATTCTAAACATAATTTTTGGTGCTTAATTGACTTGGTTGACTGGTAAGGATCAGGTTAGTAATTTCTTAGTTAGGAAAATTTCGCTAGAAACATTAAATGAAAGGAAGCTATTATTCAAAATATCTAAGCCGAAAACCAATATTCAAAATGGTGATAAAAAAAATATTGCAAATTATAGGCCAATATCATTGCTGCTCCCTGTATTCGGTAAATTATTGAAAAGCAAGCTCATTTCCGAACTAGCAGTTCACTAATCAGGAAAAATACCTAAGTACCTTAAAAACAAACAGTAATCATGATAATGTAATGAATAATCATTATTTTTAAAACATATATGTAGTTGAAACTAAATGTTTGTGCCGGACGTGCAATGACATTTCACAAGCCCTGCTTGTGCCCCAACAAAAGAGACTATATAGCAAGATTGTTAAAATACTGTTGTAAAATTAACAATATAGAGCACGGATGAAACAAAACACGGTTATCTACTTAAACATGATGTAAGACAATAGAAACTTACGTAGTTGCTTTATTATAAGTAAATATTAAAAGGTATTGCCAACACAACAATATTAATTGAACTTTCAACACCCTCACTAGAATTGATATAATCTTAAATTTCAGCCCTAAAGCTTTCGAACAATTCATATGTTTCATCGGGCTCAACGGCTTCGTCAACAGATCTGCAAATCTGTAGGGTAAGTATCTCGGTTGAATTTTCTTATCATTTAACTTTTCTCCAATGAAATGATGCTTGACGTCCGTGTATTTTTTTCTAGAATGATAAACACCATTTGAACTCAATTGGGTTGAAAGGGTTTTTCATAAGTTCCATTTGAAAACCATTTAACCATAATGCCTTAGCCTCGTGTATTGCAGAAGTCATAGACATACGAGTATATTTCGCCTCGGATGTAGATTTCGTCACTGTTGGTTGTTTCTTCGAATTCAATTAAATTGAGCCATTTTGATATAAAAACGCATATCCCTTTGATTTAAATCGTTTGCCCAATCTGTCTCACAATAACCAACCAAATCCTTTAAGGTATCTCATAATTCGGTTTACCGTACTTAAGTGTGCTTTACCTGGATTTTTATTAAAATAGCTTATAATATTCACTGCAAAACTTATATCTGGTCTGGATATCTGGAATGGAAATAAAATACTTCCAACGGCTTCATTAAAGTCTTCTTGACTTTTCGGACACATTGTTAATGGTGGTCAATCCAAATTGAGTGATTTCTAAAAAAAAAAGAGAAAAGGGAACACAAAGAATCATCTTAAATAAAATTCAACATTATATACTTATCTGATAACAATTGTAGAACGGCTCAGCCGATTTTGTTGGATTATTTTTTTTTTGTGAAATCTGAAAATATTATAAAATTAATACGTTTAATCCAATTTTTATTACATAAAATCAATTCCTGCTTACCGTAAACTTATTTGATTATGTTTGCGTTTGACATCTCGATATTTCGTAAACAAGATTGTAAAATATTATATTAGGTATACACACTGCAACACTGTGAATAGACATGTACTAAACATAATTAAATATAATTATATATAGTGTAGCAATATTTGAATATTGATTAATAGATACACTTTGTTGTAAATTTAAGACTTTTCATAAAAAGTGAAGTGAATAAAATAAAATAGATAAAATACAGTGATTCGTTTATATATTTATACCTACCGGAGCTTACTCTTGACATTCTAATTACCGCTACTTATATTTATCGAACCTGCATCAAATATTGGAAACGAGAGACACCGCTTTATCTTTGATTTTACCTGCTTGTACCTGGACATGGAGAATATCGCATCGAATTTTTCGGACATTGGAATTGGTAAAACCACAGTTTATATTACTACAGTTTATATGATAACTTTTGATTTACGAGTACGTCTAATGGCGGAGAAAGAGCCTTGCAATCAGACATGATCGGCTCTTGATCGATCCAAATCTTTCCCGCTCTCCTATGGCGCGTAGTTTGTATCCTTGTATACATAACGAGAAGAACCAATATCTTTCATTTTAAATGATGTCAACAATCCCTTTTTTAAATCATTTTGAAATTTTTCGACATTGAAGAATATCAAAAAATTCATCCACATATGTATATGGCAATTATTTCGATTTTTATAATCCAAAATTTGTTAAATTACCATGCAGTTTAACATTCCAAATTCGGCTGGATTGCTTTAGACCGTATAAATATTTTCATAGACTACACATTTTTTCGTTCTTTGCGAAACAGTCAGTTTGGATCATATACTTATATCATCTCTTCCAAATCAACTTGGGGGAACGCTGTGCAGTGTCGTAACTAGGTACCCGCAGCATCCGCCGCCGCGGGGGCCCACGGTTGATAGCGCCTACGAAATTTCCTTTATTAGTTAAAATTTAATATTATATCAGATTAAGGTTAAAGTGTAAACTTGCAGAACGGTACATTTCTTGGAAAATTTTAAGAAAAGCCGGTGCAGTTGCTATTAAATATTTTCTTAAGACAGGCTCAATCATTTCTTCTCGGTTCTGACTAGATAGAAATAAAAATGCTATAGGTTCTGACCGATATTTAGATTTAGACGAAAATTAGCTAAATAGGTTTAAAAGCTTTATTGTGTTTGTTGGGTTGATTTATTTGTATTATACCCTTTGCGTAACTTCCAGTTTATCCCATCTGCATTTATCAAAATTCATCCTTTCACAAATCATATTGTACATTTAGCTAAGCAAATCCAACCTTTTACAAATCTAGTTTTGATTAGAAAAGATTGAATTTGATTTCTAAATAGAAAAAAATTATTTTGCAAAAGGTTAAATTTGATTTGAAGAAGGGAGCTTATAGTAATCTGGAGGTGTCAGCAGCTTGCGAGGTGTAATTGTGATGTTCATAAAAATCAACAAGAAACTATAAAAATACATAACCGCCACTAAAAATATATTCTTGTTTCCCTCACTTGAGCCAAACCAGTCAGTCTCTATAATCAATTAGTTTTCATTCGGCTTATTGTTTCTCAACTAGCGGATTCGCTTGTCTCAGGTTTCATCTTTTGATAACTTTTTAAAATTTCTCGAGATTTTTGGAGTTTATCATCAAAATGAGATGCACTTTGCTTCAGACTTAATTGGTGATTCGGTTTTATGAAACAGTCAGGTTATTCGAGATTCTCGATCTTATTCGAGTATGTTTGATTTTGTAGTTAGGGTGTATTTGACAGTTCAAAGTTATTCAAGTAGTTTAGAGCCTATTCGAAGAATTCGATTGTTCAATATTTAAAAAAATATCTAATAAAGTCCGAGGGTTCTATTCTTATTGCCTATCGTTTTGTTGAGCTTAACTTTAAATTGCTTAGCTGTATTAGTAACATTAAGATACTTGACAAATAATTCCATATATACATGAATTTAGATTTTCTTCCCTTTGGTTTTACATATTTACGGATAATTTGAGAACTTTCTAGAATATTCAAGGCACTTTAAATGACATTTTGCAAATTATATTCGCAATTTGTGATGTTTATCGATATATTTAGAATTCGTCATAGCATAGAGTTGCCAGATGTTTCCTTTTATTAAAGGCCATTTTAATGAATCACTTTCTGTTTCATCTAGCGTTTTCATCTTTTGAACGATCGCCCGAATATGTTCACAAAATTTAATCTGAGTAAACCAATTGGTTTTCTTCTCGAAAATGGAAACCCATTTTGGATATAGGATATTTACATTGAGAACAAAATACCATCTGTAATATCAAATTTTTGGAAAAAAATGATTTGATTTGAAAAGCTTCGAAAAGTGAAAGCTTTTAAAACTAAAAGCTCTTAATAGTTTACATTGAGCACAAATATTATAAATCCTAACCACAATTCCGTCATCCCTTGCAATATAAAATTTCTAAGTAAAATGGTTTGTTCAGAAAGCATCGATAAGTGAATGCTTTTATATATAAAGCTCTTGACAATTTTTTCAAATATATACTTTAAACTAATCAAACATTTGATTAAAACTCTGCAATTATTCAAAAACACGAAAATGTTAAGTTCAAACTCAAAAAGTAGGAATTAATTTTCAACCTTAAAGCTCGTTGGAAACAAATATTCTAAATTTTTCGCAAAATTCCGTCGCCTATTTCAATACCGAATTTCGAAGTAAAATGACTTTATTCAGAAAAAGCATTCATTGTAATACCAAGTTTCCTTGTAAAATGGTTTGGTTTGACTAAAAGCTATTGATAATTTAGTTTGAGATCAATTAATATACTAAATATTGTCCTTAAATTCCGTTACCTTTTATAAATTCGAATTTCTAAGTAAAATGGTTTGGTTTAGAAAGCTTTTCTCATTGACAGCTCTTAAAACGAATAGTTTTTGTCATTTTTTGCAAAAAAAAATTTTTTCTCTAAAAATATTTTAACACAAACCTGAAATTTTGAAAAAGCTCAAAAACGTTAAGTTCACACCCAGAAGGTGTAATTTAATTATTAAGCTTAAAGCTCTTTGAAAACAAACCTAAAACTAAGAAATGAGCTCAACGTTAGAAGTTAAGTTAAAACTATTGACAATATTTCCAAATACATATTTAATGCTTATCCTATTTTTGAACAAAACTTACGGATATTTCGATATTTGAGAACTTTCAAGAATATTCAAAGTACTTTGAAAATTCGATATTTTTCAGATTATTTCGAAATTCTTAATATTTTTTAAATTATATTCGAAATTTGTGATGCTTTGTCGATATATCTAGAAATCGTCAGAACATTGAGTTGAAAGATGTTTCGTGTCATCTACTCTCAAAATCAAATAATTTTAATTAATGTGAGACTAGACAATAGAAAGAAATAAGATTTTCACTAAAAGCTTTGCTTGTTCATAGATACACGAAGCATTTTAAGGGCCCCAAAAAATGTTGCGGAGGCAATGTTTATAGTTACACCATTGATGCTGTGGCCGATACAATCATAGTAAACACAAATTAATTAATTAGTCACGAGACTCAGTAAAAGTGATTGGACGAAAAATCAATTCCCTAGTGATTCTAATATTATTGCATCTTGTTTGTTTGATGCAATATGCTCAATGCAATATTCAAATAGTATATTTTGTAGGTCACAGTTTTTATTCCACCGGATTTGATATTTGGTCTCATGGAAAAGAAACTAATTTTAAACTTGAAGGCAGAACAGCGAAGCATTTAACTTTAAACAAGCCATAAAGAGTACCATAAAATCGGTTCAATATTAAAACTAATATCCAAAAAGGTTACTGTGGAGGGAAGGATAATAACCGTGAACCAGCAGATTTATTTTGCAAATAATTCAAAAATATAAAATTTCTGAAGTTTGTTAGAAATCTACACAACAATAATGATCAAAATATTTTTAAGAATTTATTTAAGATTAGAAAAAAAGCCGATGATTTAGAAACTAATAGAATTACAGAAGGAAACAATTTAAGCCGCGGAAACAAAGTAGACGTTGAAAAACTCCTTACCAACCGATATGATGGTAATTGATGACATAATCAAGATCTGAAGTTTTCTGTTAACGTTATAAACGGTTCTGATATGATTGATCTCGCAGAACATACTATCTGTGGAATGGTGCAGGATTGCCTCGAAACACTATTTTCAAGGACATTGAGTGAAAATTTAAAAGTACTTTGAATAAAAATTCAACATACAAATTTTCGAATTTAGAGACATTCTTGTGGAAATTCAAAATAAGGACACAGCACGTGTGCTTTATAGTATCGATTTTGTCTTTACCAAAGGAAATATTCATCGGCAGGAGAGGCCAACCACAAAAAACCACCTGGAACCAAATAGCCGAGAATGTGAATAACATCGGACCTATAAATCAGACAGGTGAACAATGGTACAAATTAAATATAACAGTGGGATCAAAATGCATTTAATTGCAAAATATTTGGTTATCCTATTTAGACTTGGACAACTTTAAAGTACAAGGTGAAAGACAAAAAGAAATTGATTTGGAACCATGAAAACTAAAGTGGAGTGGGACCAATTACGAATGCAGAGGTTGGTGATAGCTGGGCAGTTTCCGGAGCTGCCCAAATTTTCGGGTGGGATTGGAAGATTATTAATCTTTCTAGGCTAGATAAGTTAGACGGATTTAATATAAGAGTATGACAAATTTATTGAAAAAGTAACCTAAACATTTAATGTTTTAGATAGCCCTACCACCATAAGACCTAGTTCGTCACTGCGTGGTGCGCCTGCCAGCGCGATGCTAGTTCCATCAGCTCCTGATTATGTAAGTTAAAAGGAATACTGTCAATATAGGAAATAGTTTTATTAATTTTTTTACGTTTCAGTTAATCTCGTCAAATCCGGAGGGAGTGCGAACATTCAAAGAGGATAGAAGTGTTTTTTTCTATCCTTTTCAATTTAATTAAATTTAATTTTTATTTTGTTTTATTTATGTATGTAGTCTATGTAGTATATAAAGTTGAATTATAATTATAATTTTAATTCTATTTAATTCAGTTTTTAGTGAAATAAAAATTTGAGTGGAAGTGAAATAATTTAAAGTGTAATTTTGGAAAATGTAATCCACCAGGATGCATTTATTAGGCAATGTTTTATATTTATAGATCCAAATCCAAATTATTGATTTTTTGATTAGGTGCATGATTTTAACTTTTGTGTGATTGTTCATGAATTTTAATTACTAAAATCTAATAATTGGATCGTATTAAAACAGATTTTAACGTAAATTAACATACTTACGTCGTAGTTAATTTCATATTTTATTTTATTTTACGTTTTATGTTATTAACTATAGACACAAATACATTCTTGAAGCTTGATATATAGCAAAACCGACAAAATGTTTATACAGGCCGTCCCGTTCGCTCTTTACACAGATCCTATCAAGGAAATGTACTATATATTATTGGTTTTTGTCATATAATAATTAAACAACAACAAAAATACAGAAACATTTTTGTTGCTTTGGTATACATACATATATAATATAATGAAAACATGATAAGTCTCCTACTACGCACATGGAAGATTGTAGAAAAATATTTGCTTTCAATGTGTGTTGGTGGTTTAGTATACATATAAGAATCTGTTATTTATTTTTGGTGTTGTTTTCTTTCTTTGTGTTTTTTGTATCAATGAAAGAACCATAGTGTTCTTTATAAAACATGATCTATACAAACACAACGAAATTTTAGTGTTTTCGACTCAAATATAATTTTTATACTTTGTATAATCGAATAAGTTTGAGTCGAATTGGAAACTGCCTTATATAATCTATATAAAATAGTTTGTTTGGAGCTGCGATCGAATTCTTGGGTAAATCCGTCAAATTTTGTAAATGCATTAACCATTTTTTTATGGAGGCTAAACGAAATAAAAGATGGTAAACGTTTCACGTTTAGATATTTTATTCTTTATTGTTGTATCAATTGAACGAGCATAAAATAGAAAAAAGCGTAATTTAACAAGAAACGAACTCTACAAATCTACCAGATAACTCGACTGCAGCCTAAGTATGATTTGTTTTTACAGGGTATTACAAAATGCATTAAAATGAATTAAATTAATTTAATCAATATTAAAAGATTATAATTTAACTAAACCATATAAATAAAATGCTAATTTGGAAATGTTGATGATTTGAGTTGTGATTTGGTTTGCAACACATAATGACGCATGGCAAATTTCGATTAAATGATTGTGAACAAAGTGGAATTATGTAAACATTTCGAGGGGCTGGATGTGTTGTACTTCGTTATTGGCTTAATGGAATTTGTTGAGGTTTAGGTTGCGGTTTTCACACGCAAGCGTCAGTATTACTTATATGGTATACCGATTAATTTTGTAGGAGAATAATGTTTAAATTTTCTTTCATGGATTTGTTGTTTTACTTGCTTTGCATGCTTGATTTTGCAGGGTAATATGTACATAAACGGAATTGAAGTTTTATGGGTTATATACGTAATAAGTTTCGTAAATTTTGATTTTTGTTTATCTTAATTATGTCAACAGGATTAGTATATTAAAACATTAATAATAATAATAATTTTTGATGTCTTGATTTAGATTTAAAGAATCCTTAGTTCTGGCATTGGTTTACAGAGGAACGAGCATCTAATTATGTGGTTAAAATGTGCTATCTTGTGCTAACCTGTTTATCATTTATCGTTTATCATTTATTGTACTAATAATTTGCTATCAATTAATCGCTTAGCAGACTGCAATTGGGTTGAATCTGTCCCAACTTTTTACCTTAT
Source organism: Tipula vernalis (assembly GCA_958295665.1). Lineage (NCBI taxonomy): Eukaryota > Metazoa > Arthropoda > Insecta > Diptera > Tipulidae > Tipula > Tipula vernalis. Next base: position 369,705,416 of record OY282558.1, read on the forward strand.
TCTATTCATCGGTTTTAATATGTGTAAATGAGTGTTCGATGTGTGCCCGCGAATACTGAAAATCCTGGGGGATTATTTGGGAGTTCGATTCGAACGTGGTCGAGTCTTCGATGTGTTGGATTCCTATTTGAATTGTTTGAATTGAATCAGATTCAATCGTTTCTTATTTAAGTCAAGTATGAATCTTGTACGTCGCGGACTCGATCGCGGTATAGTCGAATTCCCAAATGGCCCCCTGTTATAATAATTGTTCATTTAAGTAATAAAATTTGGTGTTATGGTGTTTTATTAATTAAATTTAGTAATTTTTATATTCATTTTATTTGTTGATTCTTGATATAATTATAGTACCTAATTGAATTATTAATAAGTCTAGGTGTTGTGGTGCTGTAACATTATCATTTAAATCATTTTATTTAAATTTTATAAAGTATTACGTATTTTCTTTTTCTGGTTCGGTAGGAAATAGATGATTGGTTTTAAATTAAATTTTATGTTTAAATGGTTTTTAATGTTTATGTTAATTCATGTTGCAGTACGTAATAATTAATTGATTAAATATAAAAGAACCGTGAATAAGGGAGTAAGTGTTGTTATTTTATATTTTTCTTAAATTTTTTTGGCTGGTAAATAAATGATAAGAGGACAGGGGTGAAATTACAACATAATATTAATTTTTTAAGTCCTGTTGTAAATTAAGGGAGTCCTAAGTATGCGGCCCTGGATATAAGAGAAATGATCATCTAATAATGTAGTTAGATTGTGCTGTCTTGTGCTAACCTTTTCATTATATATGGTATTAATAATTTACTAAATCTATAAATTGCAAATTAGTTTAATTTTATTGTTAAATATTTATTTTTTATTTTTAAGTTTTTTTTTTTATTTTTAAATATAGTTGTAAGTATATAGGGATTAATTTATAACTTGTTTCAGAGAAGTTAATTTAATTTTAACTTAACTAATCTATTAGATTAATGTGTAATATATCGTGTTTTGTTAATTAATGTATATTAATTAATTTAGTTTAAAGAATATTTAAAGGGGTCTATTCCTTAATATGTTAATAAATAATCCAATTTTAAAAATATAACATAGTTCCAGAATTAATCATTATTATAGGATTAAATTAATCCTGAGTTTCTGAATTAAATTTTTGCTTGAATCAACCCTCCAAGTAGTATATAAGCTGTAGTTTAGAAATTGTGTTGTCCTGTGCTAACTATTTTACTATATAATAACTAATAATTTACTAACTATCGGCTTTACCTAGGTGTCTCTAACCGAGCCGATTCTGTCACTTCTAACTATCCTATCCTATCCTTCGGTTTTGTTATGTGTGAAAGAGTGCACTGTGGGACCCGGCCAGTGGTGGACATGATGCTGTCACATTTATATGATATCGCGGATGGTTGTGCTCTCCTTGTTGTAATGGTGCTTAGATAGCTTCAGTAAGGAAAGCATTCACCTGTGTTATAAAGTTGGTGTGTGAGTTTAACGACCACATCACTAATATGGAATTTCTTGCTTCATAAGCTTTGCCGTGCCTTCATATCAATCAATCAATTTCAGATAGTCTTGTCAAATGAACCGGAAGCATAAACGGTTCGGTTTAAACTGCCGCTACATTTATCTGCTATTATCGGAACATCAACGGTAAACACAAATCCTAATGCAACTGGAGCAAGAAGAGTTCCGTCAATTACTCCAATAATATTTGTAAAACCATAATCTCCAAAAAACTGTACGAAAATTTATAAATTAAACTTCTGTATAATCAATAAATAAAATTAACATTGCATTTACATGGTACATACTTTACAGACATTTTGTCCGTTATTAAAGTAGCATATAGTTCCTCACACAATTCGATATTTTTTGCTGGTTTATAAAAGTCAACAAACTATGCTAAAATTGTACTGCCATTTCGATGCAATTTTGATATAAATGAGATTTAGTTCAATACAAGTTTGAACAAAAATAGGTTACGTATTCAAAGATGCAAAAATATAATTGATTTTATACCATTACCGCTTGTTGTTTAATTAACATTTTAAGAAACATGAATGCATTTATACACTCTTGAGTATTTTTGAACGAGCAAAGTGTAAGAAATAAAAGTATACGTTACTGTTGAACGATAAAACATAATATGAGAATCTTCAGCATACATACATTATATACAAGTAATCTGTTAGTCTTATAACAATACAGATTGGAAGAAGGTGAATAAAACAAAAGCGAGATTTTTTTATTTTCTTAAAGAATTTCTGTTCTTTTGTATATGTTTGCTTTTAACTAAGTAGAGGAACAAGGCTAGTAGGTCATTATTCTTTTTGTATTTCTCTTTGGCTTTAAAACTACTGTATACACTTGAATTGAATTTTATATAAATCATACACATGCACACAGATCCAAATTGTAGGATAAGACGCGATACAAAGAATAAGTAAAAAAAAAAAAAAATGTTGGATGTGTGTATGGCTGTTTCGTATTTCTTGGTAAAGAAGAAAAAATCTTCAACAACAAACATTTGTATCATTTGATTGAAAGCTGATGTGATAAAAATATTAAAAATATTTTATTTAATCTTTTAACTTTTTTCGTCGATATATAAACATTTATTAAAATTTACTTTTTTTTGTGGAATTTTTATTTAGTCGAGATTTAAAAAAAATGATTTGGTGCGGCTGAATTCTTCTGATGTATTTATGTAAATTATTTATACGTTTATGTTTCATTTTTTGAAACGTGGTAATTAACAAGAAATGAGACTAGATGATTTTTATTCAAAAAATCCAACCCGATATATTGATGCATTTATTAATGATATTATATCAACTGTAAAAATCATGCAGTACGATACAATGCGACAAAAATGTTGAACTATTTATTTAAGTCTTAAAGTTTTGGGTTAAAAGTTTCCATTTTTACCCTATTCATACTTTTTGTTTAAACGAATTTATCCTGAATGATTTCTATGTTGTAAGGGTTATAACCAAAGGGTCTTTCATTATCTTCTGTTATCAAGAGCGTGTCAGAAAAAGATTAAGTAATTCTAACAGGTTTTGTTGCAAAAATCCCTAAAGAATTCCACAAAATATTGCGTATCTCTTTTACCTCAAGTTAATTTTTTTGATTTTTTAGTGGTTTTCAGAATAAGTAATTATTTTTTTATAAAGCAATTCTTACCAAAATCATACAGCCTAAAAAATGTAAAGGCGACGTTTGTAAAAACAGAATTGTTTAAAGATAATTTTAAATTTTATAATTAACGTTATCATATTCAATATTTTGTCGAAAATCTTCTGGCATTATTTGCTATAAATTAAATAAGCATTCAAAACTTTATTTTTGAATTTGGAGTTTTTTTTTTACAAAATACAAAGATGAAAGTTAAAAGAAAATATTCTCGACTTTCAATCATATCTCACGTATTTTGATAGAACCGTCAACTTATTAATTTCGGTTTTCGATGGCTGTTTATAAGTAAAAAAAGAAAATATTTTCGCGTTAGGCATTTAAAATATTTTTGAATTTATGTGAAATCATCATTGAACAAATCACAAATGTTTTTAAGACTTTGACAATAAAAGTTAAAAGTTCAGAGATGGAATTTTTAGAATTTGGAAAATATAAGAAATCTTTACACTTATGGTCATAATATATTGATGACTGAAGTCACACAATATTGATATTGATCATAATTCCATTACAGTTGTACGAAACTAACATAAAGTTTTCTAATAAACTTTTCGTGCTATTCAATTGCATAATTTGCGGAAATATTATTATTACATGTTTCTTAAATTTACCACACAAAAAGAAGTCATTACGGAGCAAGAAGAAAGCGCTCAACTTTCTTTTACTATATATTAAAATGAAGCACACACACACAATCAAGCTAAAATTTTAAGATGCAAAAGAAATTATTTATTTATTCATTATAATGCAATATTTGTCTTAATGTTGAGAATGCTTGTGGTTTTAAATTAAGTATGAAATGTAGTACTTATACATACAAGCGTATATATATACTAGAAACTTAATAAAGCATTGCTCTCTTAGGAAAGCTTTCAAGTTGTTTATATATTTGTTTTTTTATTAAATAAAATATTTAGGTGTGCAAAAAATATTTATTTCGATTTGAATAATTCATCATCTCGCTAGCTTTTAGTTGATTAATTGGCAGCAAGAACCGTTTACAATATTTAAGATATTATCATAGTTAATTTTAAATCATCATAGTTCAACCAATGCTAGATAATTTTATCGACTCGGCCCAAAGTAATGATGATAAGGCTCTAGTATACTTTATTTACAAACAATTATTCATGGCTGAAATTTTCATCGCGAAAAGGCTTTTTTCCAAAATGTGTGTGTCTCGGCTAAAAAACTTAGGGAAATTTTAATTCCGACTAGAAATAAAATATTTAAAACTCTTAACGAAACGGTATTCATCCAGAAAAATAATCGTAAAGACATTTTTTAAGATTTTACAGCCTTATAGTTAACTTAATATTTGTTGATAATTCTTTTGGACACAATATACATTTATAGCGAATAAACAGTGTCGATCTCAAATATGCCCTCTGAAAATCCGTACAATATAGACTTCTTAATTCAAACACAATTAAAAACTTGATCCTCTTATGCCGATATCAGAGATGTTCCTCCTGAAATGACATATGCTAAATTAATTACGAAATACAAGGTTTTTAGACATACTTGAAGAATTAGATTTGAAGGAATTGACCATTATCATTTCCGACATTTTAATAAAAACAACCGGTTTAAACCCCATCCCTACCAGGTTAAGCCTTATTAATATAAGAGGGAATGAACGACCTATCCAAAAATCACTTGATAACTAAGGCCTGTTGTGGACATAGAAATAAAGAAACTGCATGTCTCGCTTTCAAATTAGTAAATAACAATTTGATAGAATGTAAATTTAATGTGTTTGGCTAATGTGATACTATGGTGCATCAGTCACCAAAACAAAACAAATGAGTCGATCTTATTGGCGTAACATGTAGAGCAGTTAGCAGAGGAACTCGCTAATGGTAAATATGCTGAGTTTGTAAAAAAATAAACAATATATTAGCGGTAAAGTCAGACACTGTTTTACGAAAAATTGGGTTTGAGGCACTAACTTTTTCAAACGGTGGTTTTACGATGTACATCAAAAATTTAATTAACGCTTTATAAGAGCGATCAAAAGCAACGATCATGATACTACTTCCCCGTTCCCTATTACAGACATAGTAAGTTCCAGTCGTACTATCGATTCTATTGGTGGATGGCTTAAATCATTTAAAGCCTTTGTAGAAAAATCGTTATATGGACGTTGTACATTATCTCAATACAAGATTCGCCTTAATAAATAATAAGCCTACGACACAGAAAATAGATGAAATAGACAAAATTTACTTATGTTGCTCGCACTTCTCACGCACTTGTCGCAATCGATATTAACAATCATTTCCCGAAATCTATATTTTTGGAGTCGGATTACTGTTTTTTAAAACAAATTTGGAAAAGTTTGACCACTTTACATTTCATGTAGAAATGAAAAATGGATTTGAATAATTTTATCCCGAATGATAATAGTGAAAACATCTATTTGAAACATACGAAAAATGGAACAGTTTAAACATGTGATACGTACAAAGCCGTTTCTGTCTAGAACTGACGACATTACTAAACAAATAAACCATTTACCAAAAATTAGTAGGGAGAACAGTTTATATCAACCAACATTCCTTAATTTAGCCTTAAATAAATACATAACTATTGCACTATTGTGGACTGCAATCCTAAATAGTGGTGAACGGTTTAGCAATATTAATTTAGAAAATGTTTGCTTAGTTATAAGCAAAGGATTAAAACATTCAACAAAATATACAAAATTTTAATAGAAGCAGGGCGATTCTTAAGCGAAATTAATTTAAGAAACAAATGTATTGTAATAAACCTAAAGTTTATTTCAAAAATAAATTAAGTATAAGTAAATATGTTTCAATCAGAGCGACAGATCGAGCCCTAACCAGCGTGGAAATTTTGTCTAACCGTTCCAGAACAATGGCGAAGTTAAGAAACTGCTTCACTATTTATTTTGAAGAAAGGAACTATCTTTTAGTTGATGTGGGCAAGCTGGTCGACAAATGTTTTTTAAATATACTGCAATGTTTGGATGACAGTTACTACAGCTTAACTTGTAGCCGTTGTTTACACAGAATCAGCCAAAAATTTGCAGTTTTCCATGATCTCATTTGCATTTAGACAGAAAACGCCTTTCCAGAGCAAAAAAGACCCCAAATTTAGCTGAGATACCGTACTCTATTATTAGCTAAGTTCCGGGCCACTATCTAGTCAATCGTCAAGATACTTGGTATAAATAGGACAATTTCAACTCGTACATTGCAACTATTAGGAATTCCAAAATTCTAAAAAATTTACCACATACAGGAGTAAAAAATAAACCAAAAATTTAAAAAAGTGATTGGTTTGTTGTGTGTAAATTTCGTTTCATTGGAGTAAAATTCATTCCTAATACAACCCTGAGATAGCCACAATAAATGTCTAAATTGACCATGTTGCATTTTAAGTATTACGTAAGACAGTGGTTAATTTTGGCTCGCGTTTTAAATTTTGTTTCAATTAAGATGTCGGCATTGTACAGAATTTCAGATGACATATCTGAAATCGATGCAAGATATTTCGAAATTAAAATTTGAACGCTTAGTGGTGATTCACTGTACTATCAATAAATATTTATATATATATAATGCTGACACATCTTAATCAATTTCGTTACAATTATATTTTGGGATGAATACCATTTGTTTAAGAGTTTTGAAAAAAATCCTTTTCGCGATGAAAATTTCGTGCTAAATTCTCATACATCTCAAATTAAGGATGAATAGATGGATTAATAATGTAAATTTTTAGCGTTTAAATTATATTTCAAATTAAGATTTAAAACTCAATTGACTTAATGCCGGGACAATCGTTGATAGTATGTCCAATCTTTTATTGTCTAGTTATTCCTTACAATTGTTTAATTTTTCTAACCGTACAATTTTTCAAAGAAGAATGCCTCTTTGCGAACACTTTTTTATGTTAAATAGGTACTCGATAGTTTAGCAAACACATAGCACTGCTCGATAAATCTTATACTAAGCAAATGTTAATTTTGTTTCTAACACAATATTAAGTGTACTGCTTTCAACCAAAATGGGTTAGGTATTTTATTTGGTTAATGACTGGTCAAAGCAACAGCAAAATTAACCAAATTTTGGTCTAATTTTTTGTGGCAGACTTTTGCGACTCTTGTGGCAGGTATTGAAACTAAAAATTTGGTTAAGATTTGTTTAATCACTAATTTTTTTGGGTTAGCTAAACCATTTTTTGGTCTATCTAGTACGATTGTTGTTGTATTTTTTTTATTTTTGGTGAAAGCAATACAACTATTATTGCAAACAATTTCTATAGTCAACAAATAAAATGAGCAAGCCATGACAATGGATATCTTTGACATAAGGTCATCCATTAATCTGAAACCCCTCCGTCAAATTACATCGATGGAGTTTTTGAATAGTAGTTTTTGTAGTCTATTTTTTAAAAATAATTTTAAAAACAATTTTAATTATCACCTGGTTTAATTAGTACTTGGTGATGTGTCGAGCTTAAATTCTATCAACTTGTCTTTATAAGCTTTGATTAACTCGTAAAGCTAGTCATAAAATGACCTTTCAAGAGCGTATATTTAATTCCCTTGCTGTCTAGACATGTCTTCACCTTTTGTATTTTTATAATTTGAATTTGGTGCCGGATTTAATTTTGTGATGTGGCAATATCGATTACGAATAAATTTCTTTATTTAAATTTAGGATTAATTGGTTTGTCACCCAACGTAAATAATTTTGACCGTTCATATCATTGTGATAATCCCTGGTTTTGTTGCCTGATTTATAGCGTAAAAAGGCCTCTTGGACCAAAACCTCTTCTGACCCGGCGTGTATCACTATAAACGGTTGGCTTTTTGACATAGGATGCAAAAGACCTACGGGTATAGGTAAGTATAGTGCAATATACAATATATATTTTATTTTATTTATCAAAGAAAAATTATTTTAATATTCTACTCATTTTTGTTACTATTATTGCACATTTTTTTACCGTAAAGATGACTGTTGTTCATTTATGTATCATCGATATAGACTACTCGGTATCTTTTCTCACAGTATCTCACGAATCGGCCTTATAACTCCGAGGTCAAAATCGTCAAAATTGCTCACGGTACAGCATCGTCTTCTCTGCGAATCTCAATTAAATTTTTCTTTTTTAATTTTTGTTGAATGTTAATTAATTCTTATAATTTCTAATAATCCTCAATTAAATGTTGATCTCGACGTTGTGTCATACGGTTGACCAGCCTGTATTTTGCAGGCGCATAACGTAATGCCGCTAACGTTAGATCTACTGTTTAGTGTATAACATCGGATTGCTACTGATGTCGATATGGCCGATCGTTTCCTTCATTATCTCTCTCTAGTCCTTAAGGCATACAACACCTGATTGCAACTTTCGGAAAAACATCCCTACTTTCTGCACATATTCGCACACTTGGCTGCGATATTGATCTGATTTTCTCATTTTATGTTTAATCACAGATAAGGATATCAGATGCTTCAAGCCTAACCAATTGTTGGTCATTCATTCTGGAACCCAGAACCTGAAACTCAAACCAATTTAAATTATTTTTAGTGAGGTTCCATCTAACCTTTAATAGAAGAGAGTCAGTTAGTTGAGACACATTTTAAAAGCTCATTTTGTTTTAGGTGATATAGGCTATTTTTGTTGCAATAAATTACAACTACAATTTTTTGCTTTAATAATTTAACTTTAAAATATAATTTAACAAATAAAAATATTCTATAAAAGTAAATATTGTTTCAAAAATATTTATATTTATTTACGATAGATGGTGTTACCTGAATAATTTTTGTATTATTTTGAGCCCAAGATAAAATATTACAGACGGGTTCCAGTTCAAGGAACCGCAAACTCATTCGGACTTGGTTCATCTGCTATTTTTATCTGTGGTTTAATTTTGCCCAAAACACATCAATTTGAATTGATTTTCGTGGAAAAACTGTCAATAATACATAGTTGTAAATACTGAGATTCTTATTTGCTTAAAAATTTGTTGATTTTGATTTAAATTTTTTTTTTTAATTTTCCTCAAACTGATTCACGCAAACTTTTAATTTAAACTCGCAAACATGTGGATAATTGATTACTTTTTCGATAATTTATGTATTTGCTTTTTCACAAAACTTTTGAAAAATTATAACAGATTATTCCTATGCTTTTTTCAACATAACTGACATTTGATTGAAATGTATGGTTCGTCTATGTTTTTCAGCAGCGTCCGTTTTTTTTTATTATTTTGAATTTGGGTTGGGCACAGGTTACCAAGATGGACTACCTCCGATATGACAAAAAAAATTCCTCCACAAAATTCGGATTATTTTGAAGTTCTTAAAATCAAGCTTTTTAATTATAAGGCAAAACCCCTTCACTTTAATTTTATTCTTGAGGTTTCGACGTGCTCCCTTAAATTAGGTGTTACCCTTTTATAATTAAATATAGCGAATAATATAAACGGGTTGGTACTGTTATCTAAAGTTTAAAAACTCCCAAAAAAACAAACAACCCCAAAAATCAAGATTTTAAATATAAAATTTTTTTGAAATATTATTTTAAATTGTTTTATACCTTATAGAATGAGGGCTATCGCCCCAACCCTCGCTTTGAAGATTTTTTTAAATTCTAACATTCATAGAGATTGGAGCATTTTCGAAAAAAATTGGTTTCTTAATAATTATTCGCATACTAAAGTAAGGAACCTCCCAAAGCCGTGGAGCTTTTAAGCAAGAATTACAGAAAAATGTCAGAAAAATTTGAAAAATATTAGCATTTATGTAGATACTAAAATAAATAATAATTACTAATTTCCAAAGCCGCTTAGCATTTTTCCTCTCTGCGCAAGGATGACAGGAACAAGAATTTCCTGGGTCTTCCTTTTCGATGGGAACTTAACTTTGTATTTTGTGGTATTTTTTTAGGGGATTTTTTTTCGGCAATTGTAGGGTGCTCATCAATGTTTAATAAAATCTCGCACAATATTTAGCGAATAAGGTATAACGAATTAATGAACTTTCAGTTTTTTGGGAATATCCTAGGCAGCTGTCACATTAATGGCCTCTATAAATGAAGTTCGCGTGACCCGGAAACAATTTTCAGTTTTAAAAAAAATAAAGGATTCGAGTTTTAACAACAACCATGTTTGATACGATTTCACACAATATACAACATATTCCATTTTTCTTTAGAAAATCCTGCGAAGCTATGGAAGCGAGTAAGATGGAATATGGCCTCGGCTATCCAAAATAATTTCCGGTTCTAAAAAAATAGGGGAATATAGGGTTTAGATAAATCACAAATTGAACGCTTAAACCACCATTTTTAATATTTAGCATGACTGTTTCTCCTACAACATCGTTAGACCAAACCAAATTTTAGGTAACAAAAAAATGTGCGGTTGTCAAATAAAAATTAAATTTGGTTCGTAACGATATCTCGTTTCAAAAATCCGCTTTTTTAATTTTTTTGATCTTGCATCTATAGTAAATTCTGTAGTTTTCTCCAAATAAAATTGTGTCTTTTCCAAAATATTCACTCAATTTATGCGAAGGGAGTTTTTGAAAAGCAACATTTACTTCGGTCTAAAAAGACCAAAGTATTGAGATCCTGTCAAACATGAGCAAAAATTTGATTGGTTAAAAACCATTTTTCTCGATTTTTTGAAACCCCCTGAGTCCGAAAAAACGACAAAAAAAAATGTTAGTCGGTCTGTCTGGACGTGTGGATGTACCTATGATATCTCGAGAATGGGTTGTCCGATTTGGATTTTTTCGCCAGTCTGTTTCTATGTTCACGAGGATGGAGTACCTGTATTACTTATTGATAAATACCTACCAAATTTTTTGTTATGTATGTTGGTTTGAATATTGAGTTGGATACTGAATTTGGGGTTGAATTGAACGTTTAGTTATAGGTCAATTTGCGGGTATAGTTGAAGTTGAGTTATAGTTTAGTTGGAGTTGGGTTAGCACATAATGTGCAGTTGACAAGTTTTTTATATATGCTGGTAGAGGATTGAGTTGAGGGTTGAGTTTGTAGTTAAATTTAGGGTTGAGTTGGGTTCAATTTGCGGGTTGAATTGAGGCTGAGTTGGACTTGAGTTTAGGTTGGTTTAGCGTTTAGTAAGCAGTTGAGAAATATATATATATATATATATATATATATATATATATATATATATATATATATATATATATATATATATATATATATATATATATATATATATATAATTATAGGTTTCTTTACGAGAGAAACATAAAAAAAATTATTTTATTTATATTTTATTTCGAGTTCTTTACAGAATGAGTTAGATCTTAAAACTAAAAACTTATTTCTATAATTTAAAATATTATGTCTTATCAAAAGTGCAATAATGCATTTTTATATCTTTAACCTATTTTACTCGATCGTATTACGGAGCGTTTCTTGTTATTCATTGGAATTTATTTGATACCTTGCTTGTGCAATGATGGAATGTTCTTAATCATCACTTATATGATTTATGTGAATGTAACTCCTCCCGGGGGTATTGGAAGGGCGTCCTCGTCCTTTGTTCTAATCCCTAATTTTATCAGTAGATTTGGGTATGTTGTGTCTTCATTCTGTTTGGATATTTCCGGTTTTCGTTCTTGTGTGTTTTTTTTCACCGATTTCTCCATGTGTTGTCTAACATTGATGTAAATACAAAGTGTAATTAACCCAAACGATGAGATAGATACACCTCCTGGCAAAGACCATATCCAGAATTTGTGGTTCTCTTGTTGTAGGTTCATATGTGTTAGCCGTTTTCTGTTTTGTATGTTTTGTTGTTCAATCAAATCTATATCCACAGATTTGATCAGTTTGCGTGTAATTTCGAGGTTATGAAGAGCACCCTGTATTTCTTCTGTTTCGCTTTTAATTTCGAAGGATTGGAACTTCTTATTTTTTACTATTAAGGTGCAGTTATGGAATGTTATTAAGAAATTACCCGTTATTGTGCGATTATTTGGTCCGCAATCCGATAAAAGTATTTCTTCTTTTGCGTTATCAATGAGCAATTTGTCTTCTGTGATGAACCGTACTGTAGTTTCTGATTTTGCGGTTACGTTGCAAATACTTTTAGTTCCCATTATAAGAGGTTTGATACATTCGTCCTCAAACTCTTTGATTTCCGAATATTTTTGTACAAAATTATTACGATTGATTGTTGTAAATAATTTTTGTTTCGTCTTTACGATATGCTGAGGGTATTCTTTTATTATTGTTTCATTGACTGTTAATGGAACGATCATTGCTGTTAGTGAAGTTTCCTCTTCTAGTTTTGGTGTTTCTAGAATAAAAAGTAGCGTTTCCTTGTTTACGGCTACTTTTGGTATCACGTATTGCAGTGCTTCTTCAGGTAGAGTTATGTTTACTCCTTGGCTTGTCATTAGGTCTTTTATCATCATTAATTCTTTTAGCGATATAACTTTGTTGCTTGCCAGGCCGATTTTAGTTTTGACGATAGCGTCCTGGATGTCTTCTAGTATGGTATTTATGTTATCTATATTAATGATGGCTGCTATCATTTCTATTTCACTGAGTGTTATTTTGTTCGCTGTGTTAGTGGTTGTTACAGCTTTGTTTATTGTGTCTGTTATCATCCGTATTCTTTCATCAATCTGGTTGTTTATTTGGATTTGCTGGTTGTTTTCATTTACTAGTTCCGTCATTTTGTTCTCTATCATTCGCAAATCTATGGCATCTGGACTACCCGCCAGCCATTTCCACGCTGAGCCCAGGGCATCCCAACGTTTTTGTCTATAATGCTTTATAGGTTTAATTTGTTGTAGATTGTCGTACAACTTTCTGCACTTTTGTTTTACTATTTTATATAAATCTAATTTATCGTTCTTATCATCTAATTTATTATAAATAAATTTGTTTATTGAATCTACTGTTTTCTGTATGTTATTTATATCAATTGGATGAACGACTTTTATGCTACCTACTTGAATTTTACAATCATTAGTTTTTAATATTAAAATAGGGTCGCCATTTAAATTTTTTATTTCTAATTTTTGGAAATGATAAATTTTAGGAATTATTATTAATATTGCTAATTTTATTACAAAGTACATTGTCATGGAAAATAATAGATTTGTTTATTTGTTTTACTTTAAAATTTAGAAAACTGATATAATATTCTTTTAATTTTCTTTTTTTTTTTTATAAACCCTTAGGCTTTATTACCAGCTAATTATAAAGAATGTTTAAAATACAATATTCAAGCCTAATAACTTATGTTATAATATTATTTACTATTTAGTATTTATTTCTTCTAGTATCTAGATTTTATCTTAATGTTATATATTTTTTTTCTTTTTTTTTTCTGAAAATGATACAAAAATAAATTTAATTAGTCTTTTTTATTCGTTTTATTTTGTTCTTATTCCGTTTTATATTTCTTTTTGTACGGAAAGTTTTATTTTCAATGTTTTGAATTTTAGTCTCAACTCCCCTTGGTTGAGCTTTCGTCCTTATATTTGGTTTCAAGAAGACCGTTTCACCTTCTATAAGATTAGGTGGTTCTTCTTTTTGGTCGTTTTGTTTTTGCATTTTCTTTGCGGCTTTTTCCAAATTGTTGTTAACTGTTTGGAAGATATCGTTAGCTTGTGCTCGTATTTTTATGGGGTCAATGAAATTATTTTGATTGAATATAACTTCATTTGGCGTAAAGCCAGTGGCTGAGTGCACGGAATTATTATAAAGAGCAACTGACATTTCGATGGCAGTTGAAGTATCTGGGCTTATTGCTTTATGTTTATTTGTATTGAATATTTCGATCACGGTGGAATGGGTTTTTTCTATCTGTCCGTTGGATTCTGATGAAGATGCGTAATCTAATTTTATATTAAGGCTGTTCAGAAATTCTTTAAATTGGGTGGACTGGAAAGTAGTTTCGTGATCACAGATAATAGAGTTCGGTATTCCGAAAAGGGTAAAATATTTACTAAGACTACTGGTTACGTCTGTTAAATTTTTTGTTTCCATTGGCATCATCTGTAGATGTTTGGAAAATGAGTCAATGATTGAGAGGAAATTGTTTCTGTTTATACTGAAAATGTCAATGTGTAGTCTTTCTAACGGCTTCTTTGTGATTGGCCGTGGGCTTATTTTAATATATTAAGGCTTGCGGTCGTATTTATGCACGTTGCATATATTACATGCATTAATGTGAGTTCGGATTTTATTTCCCATTCTGGGGAAGAAATACGCTCGCCTTAGTTGGTTTTCAACCTCATTAGTGCCCCTATGTGCACGTTCGTGTTCCTTGGTTATTAGTAAATTTTGTCTATCTTCATTCGTAACGTCTTGGACTATTTTTGTGACTATCACAAAATGACCTTTTTGACAAAAATTTTGTCTGAACGAAGTTTGGATTTTGTCGTATAGACTTTCGGGAGCCATTATTGCTGATTGTTTCCCATTATGGTATACTTTTAAAAACTGTGTGATATCGTTTTCTTCGAAGGATTTCTTTGAAATAATGGTTCGTTTGAAATTTGGGAAAATCATTTCTTCCGAAATGATACTGTTTTTGTTTGAAAATTTGAACACGAACTGGTTCCTGTAGTAATTAATTGGCCTGTCAGCGAAGTGGATGAAGTAATCGTCTGACGTGTTCGCTGAGTGGATTGTTTCTATTTCGTCACTATTGACGTTTGGAATATTTTCTGCGACTTCCTCGGATTCACGTGTAGTGTTATCCGTTCCCTCATTGAGATGCTCTGTTCTTATTATGTTTTTTATATCTTTTTTGCTAATTATTTCATGTCCAAAAATAGGGACTGGTTTTAGCGTTTCGAAGTTGTTAACGTTCAGTTTTAACTTCGGTAAATTTTGTGGTGGTACTGGTTCGTTTGTGAGAATATTTACGATCGTATTACCATTAATGGCTTTATATACGCCGGGTTGAATTATTATATTTTCATTTAAATTTTCGTAACTTGGCACGAACCATTCGCCTTCATTACTTGTTCGAAATGTTACTATATGGTTATAGACTGTTCCCGTTGGATAATAACGGTGAAATTTGAATTTTGAATTATTTATTATTATCTCATTGGTTCTGTAATCAATTTTGGTGTTTAGTATCGCCATTGATTGCGAACCTAGGATTCCATCAAAAAATTTATGGAATCCTAATTCGTAGTAAGTTTGTTCCGGGATACCTTGACCCAGAAAATTTATTTTACCTTTGGTATTTACTACGTGAGTTCCTAAAATGTTTTTCACAGAAGCTTCTTGGAAGCTTAATAAATTTTTGGGGATGATACCGGGTTTTATTATGTTTTTATTTGCTCCGGTATCTATTAATAATTTTATATTTATGTTGTTATGTGTGTCCTTGCATTCAAGGTAAGGAAGAAAGTTTAATCTTCCGTATCTTCCACCTGATCGTCTTGAAAATTTGTCGCATTGACATCTAATTCATTCGGAAGGTTTTCTGATTCTTCGCTTTCAGCGTTGATCTCATGGGTGTTCACCATTTTTTTGTTGAACGTGTTTCTAGATTGCATAGAAACGTCAACGTCCATAGGAGTGGCTTTTTCTCTGATTGAACCTGGTCTCTTATACACCTGGTTATTTTCATTCCATTCCTTTGGTTTTTGGTATGAATTATTAAATTTCGGTTGCGGTGGTGGAACATGATTAATTGGTTTTCGAGAATTTCCTGAGATTATCTCGTTTGAATTAAATTTACAAAGGAAAGCATACGCTTCCTCGATTGTTTTTGGTTTCGCCGCTTGGGCGTAACCGAAGTAGGGTTTTCTTAAACCGGATATGAAGGCTGCCAAGGCATCCTCTTCGATAAAAGCGTTTATCGCGGTCCATGAGTAACTATAGGTAGCGTTTTGTCTCGCTAAAGTTTTAATGTTTTGAACATTTTCTTTTATTTTTTGAAAATAAGTGTGAACTGTTGTGTTCTCGCTTTGTTTCGTTGCCCATAACTGGGACTTATAGAAAGACAACTCTTGTTTGTCTCCCAAAGTTTCTAAGAGGATTTGTTTGATTTCCTCAAAATTTTGTGGGTTACCGGCTAGACATATCGCGTCTTTTGCCTTACCCCTTATTTTATTACTTACTGCTTGTAAGTATAATTTGAACTGTGTTTCAGACACTAATGGCGCGAATACGTTCAGTGTATCCTCCGCTGTCTTGATCCATGCAGATAATTGTTTTCGATTCCCATCATATTCGGGTATCGATTTGATTGGATCCGGTATTCTGAATAAATCAACTGTCAATTGTTGTTCTACAGTAGGTTTCTGTGCCTCTGTAGTGTGTTGTGCCTTTTGTTGCAGAAATGCCAACACTTGTTCGTGTTCTTCCGACTTAGTGGTCATTTTCTGTAATTGCTCAACAACAACTTTCAATTGCACGGTTAATTCGTTTACCGCTTGATCCATTTCGTGGTCGAGATCGATCTGTCGATTAGCTATGAATCTATCGATCAATTTATCTCTCATTCACTTTATTTATTTATTTATTGATTAATTTTTCTTCCGTGTCTATCAGGTAGTGCACGGGTATGGTTAGCAGGTTTGTGGCTATTTAGTAGTTCCACACGTTTGCCAAAAGATAATCAAAGTATTTGGTACAATTTAAAAAATTTAAAAAAAAATTATATAAACTTTGTTACCTGGATATTATACTTCGTATAATAATTTGTAGTCGTGGTGTCTCAGGTTCAATGTAGAGCTCGTGTTGTGATGCGGTGGAATCTCAAGTCTCTTAGCGGTTATTTAATCTTCAGCTAGAGATGTTTTTCACAAAAAAAAATTAACACCTATTTTTTTTTATTTTTACGGATTCACTTCTTCACTAGTTTTTATTCACTAATGTTTATACACTGTTACACTAACATGAAAACTAAACACTACCGGACGGCTGCGCCAATTATAGGTTTCTTTACGAGAGAAACATAAAAAAAATTATTTTATTTATATTTTATTTCGAGTTCTTTACAGAATGAGTTAGATCTTAAAACTAAAAACTTATTTCTATAATTTAAAATATTATGTCTTATCAAAAGTGCAATAATGCATTTTTATATCTTTAACCTATTTTACTCGATCGTATTACGGAGCGTTTCCTGTTATTCATTGGAATTTATTTGATACCTTGCTTGTGCAATGATGGAATGTTCTTAATCATCACTTATATGATTTATGTGAATGTAACTATATATATATATATATATATATATATATATATATATATATATATATATATATATATATATATATATATATATATATATATATATATATATATATATATATATATATATATATATATATATAGATAGATACGCATTTGTATGCATGTATAAACGATATTTAAACAAATTAACTCACGATGTTGATGGTAATGGTATAATGGTGTAATGGTTTAATGGTAGAATTGTAATGGTTTCACCGTAATGGTATAATGGTGATTATACAATAATAATTGTGTAATGGTAAAAGTCTAATGGTATAATGGTATAATTGTAATAGTACAGTGGTAATGGTATAATGGTAATGCTGTAATGGTATAATGGTGTAATTGTTTAATGGTGTAATGTTATATTCGTTTAATGATATAATGTTATATTGGTAAGATGGTTCGGCGTGATGGTATTATGGGATAATGGTATGATGGAATGATGGGCTGATGGAATGACGGGATAATGGTATGATGGAATAATGGTATGATGGAATATTGAAATGATGGAATAATGGTATGATGGAATGTAGGAGTGATGGTACGATTTTATGATGGAATTATGGTTTAATGGAATAATGAAATAGTAGAATAATGGTATAGCGGAATGATGGAATAATGGTGTAGTGGAATGATGAAATGGTGGTATAGTGGAATGATGGTATGATGGAATAATGATATGATGGAATGATGGCACAACAATTTTTCGGACCGCGTTGATTTGAGGAAGGTAATGGATGTTGAGTTTGGAGTAAAGTTGATTTTCAGTCGGGGGTCGGTTGGAGGTTTAGTTAGAATTGAGTTGAGTTTATAGAAACGGTTGAGCTTATAGAAGCGGTTTTCAGACCGTGTGGTAAATTAGAGAGAGTTGAGAGTTGAGTTGGAAATTAGCTTGAATTGAGTTTACGTACGCATGCATTTTTTAGGACTAGAGATTCAGTGAGATTTATTGAGCTTTACTCGGCAGTTGAATTGAGATTTAAGTCTGAAGTTAACTTGAATTTTTTTGAGTTAGCTCCTGTATGCATTTAATTTTTCGGGCTATGTTGAGTAGGGAGCTGCTGTAAAGTTTCCAAATAATATTGATTTAGGGTTTGAGAGGAACGTTGAGTTTGGGATGAGTTTGAGGGTTAAATTTTGGTTGACTTGAATGTTGACTTGTAGTTGAGTTATAGTTAAGTTTAGGGTTGGGTTGAGTTAAAGTCGAGTTAAATATGGTTTGAGTTGAAGTTGGGTTTGGTTTGAGTGAGTGGTTCAGCTTTAGGATTTAATTTACGGTCAAGTTTAGAGTTTAGTGGGAGGTTAGGCTGAATTGGTTTTAGTTCGGTTCATACCCGCAAGAAGTTTTGGTATCGAGTTGCTTTTGGAATTGGGTTGGCCGTTAGGTGTGGAGTGGAATAGGGGTTGAGGTTTGGTTCGATCTAAGTTCAGTTAAAGTTGAGTTAAGGTTTAGTTAGCTGACGTTAGAGTTAAGTAAGTGGTTCGATTGAAGAATTATTTAGAGGTTGATTTGGGGTTAGTTGATTTAAAAGATGATTTGAGGTTGATTTGGTGATTAAGTTGGTGGTTGGTTTGACGGTTAATTTGCGCTGCGATTGAGTGGGAAGTGGTTGTAAATTAAGAGCGAGGTTTAGCTGAAGATTGAGTTCAGAGTTTTAGTTAGGGGAGTTCAGTTATTTTTCAGGACCGAAGTTCTGATCCCCTTATGAGGTTTCAGCGCTTTATATTTTGCAAATAGGATTTTGAAAGCAGAATTTTTAGAAGCAGATATTCGATTCAACCTTTAAAATCCAATTCCAATTTCGTAAATATCCATTGCAGTGTCAGTTTCATCGGATTTAACGAAGCAAATTCTAAAAATCAGTTATTCATAATATTCGCCGTACATATTGTATGAGAGCGTATTAAACAGCACTTATGAAGCAACCTCTTTTCAAAAACTAAAAATGTTTCGGACTTTGGTGTCAGCTTACTAGAATTTTCACAAGAAAATCGGGAAAATCTTTTATTTATAATATTAGGTTCATATTGTGTGAGATCATATCAAACAGATGTATCCTAACTATGGGATTTTTTTTTTTTTTTTGTCAAATCGAGAGAGATTCACACGAACTGCCTCTATCAGCGACAGAAGCGGCACTTTAAAATTTCGTAAATTTATAATTATTACCCTATATCGTCTATTATTGGTACCGTGTATAAACAAATTTCTTTTCAATAATTTTTTATTTTCTATTCATTTTAGAGAGGTTGGTCAACATAATCTGTCACATCCGAACAGCCATTACATAGATAAACGTCCTAATTAGTTTTGTTCTTCCCCTTGGACTCGAATATTTACTGTACCAGTTAAATTGATGTATCCATCCGTTCTCAAGTTATGCAGATTGGCCGCAACAACACGGCCGCACGGACGACAAACCGAAACCATATAGCCCACCATACATATTTTTTTAAAAAACCGCTAAAAGTTTATATAAATTAATTTTTGTCCAAAATGCATCATTATCAATAACTGCAGATGGCCTTCCCGACATTGAAAGTATTATCCTAGAGATGAAGTCGTTATCACCACATATACTGACTTTCACTTTTCCAAAAAATAAACCAAATTAGGTGGTTTTGATTTCGACGAGCTAGTGGTTCAACGGCACACAGTGGCTTTCTATATAATCTGGTTATTAAAAGAGGTTATTGAGGAAGTCTCAAGTTCCATGCATTATTCGAAGTCTAGTGGCATTTCGGGTCGAAATGCTTTTCTAAATTGGTTAATTATGAAATGCTAGTTTCTGCATTCGTAATTGGAGAAACTAAAATCTACTGAACAGTGGCAAACAGAACGACTGTTATTCAGAATCTACAGAAAACAATATCACCGTTGAATGCTGATTGTGCTTTAAACGGGTAAAAAATGTGAAACTTCCATATAATATCAAACACCAAATCTTTCTCCCTAGAAACCAAAGAGGTTCATTGATTAAATCGATTCTTTTAATTTTCAAAACGTTTGCTTTGTTTATAGCGGTTGACTTAATAAATTACACAAATTAAAAAGCTCAATCGAAAGTTGCCGTTCGAATATTAAAACTTTCCTGCTTAGAGAGACCGAATATTTTCTATTTTATTGCATAACATTTCGTAAAACATTGAACAAAATTTTGTTGTAGGTGAAATACTCAAAATTATGGAGGCCAAATATCTCAATAATGTTAAATAGTTTATAAATTGGTCGTTTTCTAAACCGGCATCCAACAATATTTAAGTGTTTAATTTAAACAGCTGGTTCGGGGTCAAAATTAAAATTGAAGTGTTAAGAAAATTTTTTTTTATTAATAGTTAGTAGGCTCCGTACAAGTATACAATTAAGCCAAAAATTATTATGGACACTTACCACTTAATATTGTTCAAAAGAGTCGACAATGTGAAATCAACGTTATTTTAAATACACCGTTGAAACTTTCACATGAAACACGTTAAATAAATGCAAATTATGAGCTTTGTATAAGAAACAATATTG
Organism: Tipula vernalis; assembly: GCA_958295665.1. Lineage (NCBI taxonomy): Eukaryota > Metazoa > Arthropoda > Insecta > Diptera > Tipulidae > Tipula > Tipula vernalis. Next base: position 369,726,384 of record OY282558.1, read on the forward strand.
TATAAAAGCCGCGATTAATTAACTTTAATTCTTTTGAAAATTGCTATAGTTCACTGATCCCGTGAATATTATGAATTCTGGTGGTGTGGTATTTACTTTCCAATATTCTAAGTTATTTAGCCAGTTTTGTTCTTTAAATTTAAACTTCCCAGAAATCAAATTCCTACAGTATATAATTGATCAACAAATTGTAAAGTTTTGCGTACAAAAAGTAACGGTCGCACAAACAACAAAAAATTGAGTTTTTTTTTGGTTACTCTTGACTTGTGGCACCATACCCTAATATTTTCAATGGGTAACCGTACAATATTTAATTAGACCTCAAATATCAAATAACCTCTTAGTTTGTATTCATATTACCGTAAATAATTGTTAAGCTTCATAAAATTCTAAATTAAATGCCTTCAATCATTTTTAACACTTTCAATTTTCAACATATCTAAAAAAATGTCTAAAGCGTTAAACATGGTTAATTAATGAACCAATTATCTATATCTATATAGCGTCTTTACAATTTTTGTTGTATTCTTACCGTAAAGTTTTTGTTTAGAAAGAAAACAAAATCAACGAATTCGGTAGCAATATTTTTATGTTTCGAGTTGAATTAGAAATGGATTGGTTTTTTTGTTTCGGTAAAATTTATAAAAAAATATTCTTTGGGATTTTTTGTTAACTCAAATTAAATTATAGGTTTTGTAATTTTGTTTTGGATAATATGTTGTATTACGTATATTACAACAAATACGTAATATAAGAACGAAAGTTGACCAGTTCATTGAAATCGAATATAAAAAAATTGGTGAACACCTTTTAAAAATTGTATAGTGATCGAACATTAGCGTAATTTTCCATACCATCTAAACCATTGATTGGTACATACAATTCACATAAAAATAAATCTTAAAACGGACTCTTGAATCCTTTAAACGTAACCTGCACCTAACTAGCCATGGAAACAGATTATTTGCCGTTTACCTTTTTTTGATTTTTCCAATAATTGCCAATTAAATAATGTTGGAGTGGTGCATATTTTATTGTACCATAAAAATGCTCGTAAATTTTCTTGTTTCTAGGAATATTCATAAAAGATTAAATATTTTTTTCATTTTAACATTTTTATATTTTATTTACCGTACTGAAAATATATTTTGTTGATTTTATTTCACCAGAAAAACAATCAAAGCCAAGTAAATGCGTATCGAGCACTCAATGTTCTTTGTATATACGTTTTTGGTTGTTGTATTGGTGAAATGAAATTAACATAATTAATTTTCATTCGGAAAGCTGAACATAAAAATTTTAAAATGAAAAAATGTTCAATCCTTCATTAATATTCCAAAATGCATATGTGAACAAGAACATAGATCCAAACTGTTCGTAATTTAATTTCAAAAAACAAATATTGGAATTCTGAAAATTTTTTCCATTAGTTTCAATAATGTTCAGAAGTACATTTACATGGCATAATAAAATAAACAACACCAAAAAATTCTAGGGGTGTTATTTGACTGGCAACGTGCTGGCACGTATTATGTTTACATACCATGTTAGGTGTGCCATTTATACATACGTATGTATTATTCAAGATTCTGTTTCAAAAAATATTTTTAATCTATTAGCCTGGTTAAAGGCGGAAAATAAATTTTACAATCGAAATATTCAGTCGCTTGTGGCTTTATAGAATGACTTGCTAAAATTCTGAGTGAAGAGGTAGCGACACTTCCATTAAAGTAAATATTGAAAAAATCTATAAGAACATTGGGATTTTGTAAACTACCGATTCTAAAAAATTTTGCGATACAAGAAATTTTAGCTCTCCATAAAAACAACAATAACTACATTTAAAATGAAAATGACGAAAAGCTTCAAATTTAACCGGAAAAACCAACAAAAACCAACCAGAAATTGAGCTCGCTGCCAAACAAATCTAATAAACAATAATGGAAGCCTCTTCAAATGATGTTCAACTGGTTAAATTTTCAAAAATCCCTAGTTTTAGTAATGCCTGGAAACGTGTTTAAAGTACAGAATTGTTTAGTTATTGTTTATTTTTAATGTATACTACTCTTCCAAAGGGCTTAAGAACCTTAAAAAATAAAAATTTAGCACTCTCAATTTGCCAATAAGACAACACCCAATCATAACAAAATTATGCTTTTTACAAACGGGAATCGGAAGCCAATTCAAATTAGTTTTCGGGATTTTTCAGCTTTATCAATAATTTGGCTCTATTAGGCGCGTTATTTAGGAAAATCGTCAAAAAAAAGGTGGACCTAGTTGTTCCTTAATTTGTCGTAACGGGTCACTAAGTATTAATATTAAAAGATAGCCTAAATAATGATAACAAAAAAGAAAAAAACTGTGCAATCGATCTTGCTCGAAACGCTGATAATTTGTCAGCTGAAATGAATAACTGTTCAGGCAAATGTCTGATAATACAAAAGTTTTTTGTCAATGTTGCGCCTGAAACAAAAATCGGTTTATATGGCGAATCTATTTATTGTAATTTTTTGTATAAACCTGCAAAATTACCAGTATTAAATGCTGATAATAACTTATCAGCTAAAATTACTAATTGGTCAGGTATAAGAAATAAATAAACAGTTAAAAATGATTTATTTTTAATGTTGCACAACTGCGAGTTTTGCTATATATCATACAAAAGACTTTATAAAATGTAGCACATGCAACAAAAATTAATTTTTCACGCGAGTCCTTTTATTCTATTTTTTTTTAATTAGACTATTTGCTTACAATTCAGTGCAAAATCCGTTCATAATAAATACTGGTACTTGGTCAGTCAACGTGAGTAACTTAGGTCAGGTTTATTTAATAAATTGTAATATTAAAAAATGCAGGAGGGGGTGTTTTCGATCAGTAATGAAGCTCTGATATTTTGTCATAAGGTTTGACACCTAGCTACTATTTTCTGTTTCTAAAATTAAAAAAAGCTGCAAGAAAGTGTTACCCAGAACAAACTCATATTTAGAAGTGGTTGAAAAATCGCTTTTCAAGACAGGTATTAAAGTGTTGAAAAAACTTTGGCTGTGCATTGAGTTAAAAGGAGATTATATTGAAATAAAAAACATTGCGAAAAACGTTTTTCTTATTAACAATACAAAAAAATTGTCAGCCCTTTAGAAGTTCAATTGTGATAATTTTTTAACTACACGTCGAAGATTATTGAATTAAACGCCCCCTAACATCTTATTTTGGTTTTCTGATATTGAAAAAGAAAATCAGGTACCTATAGCCGCACTAATCTGCTGCGGCTATTGCTGCAAGATAGATAAAACTGATAACTCCGCCGCCTTATAAATTAGAGTAGGACAATCATATATTTTTTTTGGATAGGAAATTGCACGGCCTATGATACTGTTTTTATATTATTGCTCTAGTCGGTACATTTCTAAAGATATTTAGAACTGTACTGGCCAAAATTTGAATTTTATGGGTTTCAGTGGTTGGATTTTATGTTCCTACACAGTTTCCAAACACCTTTAACAACCAATAGAACTTGTAGCTTTAAAGAATACCAGGTGGAGGAAATAAGGAATTGGGAGGATGTTTGAAGGCGGATTATGAACAATGCCTGATGCCATTTGGTTCTCTGCTGCAAGATAGCATTCTAATATAAAAAAACATTAAATCAAATAAAACTTGGCATTTAAATTATAAACTTTAAAAATTAAATTAAATTCTGAAATATCTTTCATTGCTTGTGATTTTTATTAGGATTCCTAATAAAATAATTTAAAAGTTGGAATAAAATTCAAAATAGCAGGACTATTATCATTCGATGATATGTTTATTATGGCACTGTGAGTTTCAAATACTTATAAGTATTTCATTAAAAAGCCATTACGTATTATGATCTAATGATGTCGACGTTCACATTTATATCTGTCAACAGACATACTGCTTCTTTTCATAAGAAGTGGCTAAGAGCACATATTACTATGTCATCAGGATAAATATCCAAAGCAACGATTTTTATCGTGAAGTGGGAATGTGGCTTGGGTTGCGATTTTCATAGAACATCAATAATATTGTATAGTTAATACTTCTGGTAATATTCCTGTACAGTAAGCAGACTTTAATCGCAATACTGAAGTTTGACTTTTAAACCAAAATTCTTTTTCAGGTAATCCGTATAGCTGAAATTTTGGCCAAATTATTTATTTTGAAAAGCGGGATTTCGTTACACACCTTTTTCAACTTTAGTTGAATTCGCTGTACACAGTTAGTTACAAATATGGATCTATGTTCAATGCTCAAGTCAATTCGAAACATTATTAAAATAAATATAAATCGGTGCAGTACACCAAGATAAGTATTACTGGTAAGTCATTCTTTTAACCCTGTAATGCATCTAACCGCCTAAAGGCGGACTTTCCGTTATCATGAATTGTGAGCACGCATCTATTTTTTCCTTATTTTGTACTTGTGTTATTCTCTTTTAAACTACTTTCATCAAAACGGTTTGGTTTTGGTTGTTGTAATATGCATATTTCTATGACAACTACGAGTTGAAGTCAAAATTAAGTGATTAAAAATGGTTTTGTGTTAGTTCGCATATTTTAAATAATCATAAAAAATATTTTCTGACGTTTGGTTAAAAAACTTATTGGTAAGTAGCTTTGACTTTATTATCTCAGTTTTTGGTGTTGGTTTAGTGCATTTTGTAATACGTGCCTATAATAGGCGGACCTGTGCTTTACAATGAAAATGTGCTTTTATATTCATACACTTTTCTGAAAAAATTTTTAGTGAAAGCCGGGTAAATATTGTATTGTCTGTTAGTTAGTGTATGTAAAAACAACTCTGCGCTGGGTTTTATTTGATACATCTTAATTTTATTTAGATGCTATGGCATCTCGACAAGCTTACAAAATTTCAGAAATGACTGATGCGGAAATTAAAGAATTAACAATTTCTATACCAACCGATATAAAAACCACTGACGATGAATATGCTTGTGATTTGATCGATGATTAAATTCCATCGACAAATACTGTGGTTAGTGCTGAGGACGACATGCTAATTAATGAAAATCAATAAAAGATGAAACGATCAAGAGCGCAACATTCTTAACGGTGTGTGGAGCACAGATTTTTAAACCTATTGGACTCCTTAATAGCTCCCAAAACGGTAAGTGAATTAACTTATATAGAAATTATCGAATCACTTTCAAATCATTTTTCTCCACACCCTTCGGAAACCGCTGCTTTCCAAAAATTCCTCCAACGTAATCAACAACCGGGAGAAGGAATAGCCGAATACATTGCTAAACTACGGAAGCTAGCAATCGATTGCAAATTTGGAAAGGCAGATATACTAGAAAGAATGTTGCGCGATCGCTTGATTTGCGGATTGCAGAATTTATCAATACAACAAACTTTTCTCACGGGTAAGCAAATTACACTACAAATCGTACAGGAAAAAGCATTAGCCGCCGAAGCAGCTGCAAGAAATCAACAATTGATCAAGGATCATCAACAGCAAGTATAATTCGTAGGCAAACAACAAGGCAACTATAGTTAACACCATCCCGAATTCAACCTTCACGGTCACAGTAACCCCAAGGTCGTCATCAACCACGATCGACATTCACACCAATATGTAACAACGCACAACGTAACGGGCAGTCATTTTCATCAAGGTCAACGAATTGCCAAGGCTGCGGGGTGATCATTCGAGACTGCAATGTCGTTATCGATTTTCAAGATGTAATTCATGTGGAAAATATGGTCACATCGCATCTTCATGTAACAAAGATCTCAAAAAATCAACAACAGTCATCATTAACAACATAAATTGTGTTTTTGAAGTTGATTCAGATTCTAACCATACGATGATTTCCGAGATATGTTTTGAGGAAATTTGGCCGCATAATAAACCGAAATTACGCTCTTCAAATTTAAAATTGGTAAATTTTCAACATAATTTCATCGAAATTTTGGGTACGATTGAGGCCGATGTGCGATATAATAACAAAATTTATCGTCACTGCCGTTACAAATTAATTCGGGGAGCAAAACCAATGTTCTTGGTTGCGATTGGTTTCCTCCTTTGAGAATAACAATTTAAGGGGTTCACCTAATCCAACTATCAGCCGTCACTGAGATCGTCAACCAATATAAGAATTTATTTTCAACTGAGCTTGGTAAACATAGGGGACAACCAATTTCTCTGAAACTTGATCCGAAAGTGGTTTCAATTCATCTGCCTGCCAGGAGTATTACTCTAGCTATTCGTCGACTTGTTGAGGTTGAATTGAAAAAGTTAACTAATCAAGGAATATTAGAACCTGTTGATTACAGCGACTGGGCGACACCTATCGTTCCAGTGAAAAAATCAGATGGATCAATTCGTCTATGTGGCGACTACAAATCAACAGTTAATAAAGCATTAAGCCCACATTGTTTCCAAATTCCGTCTACAAAGGACTTATTGGCAACTTTACCACATTTGGAACACATTTTTCAAAGATGGATTTAGCTCAAGCGTACCAGCAGTTGTCAGTGGATGATACTTCGGCATTAATTCAAACAATCATTACTCATAAGGGGGCATACAAAGTAAAATGTTTACAGTTTGGAATATGGTCGGCACCTGGTATATTCCAAAAATTTATCGAACAGCTGCTCAAAGGAATCGAAGGCGTTCTTCTTTTTTTGATGATATCATCGTAACTGGACAGACCGAGAAGAAACACATGAACCGCCTACACCAAGTTTTTAAAAGATTAGCTGAATCTAGCTCAAAAGATTAACTGAATTTTATGTCTCCTCAAAACAAAAAGCAACTGCAAGCTTTTTTAGGACTTCTTAATTTGTATAATATGTTTTTAGCAGGAAAAGCTACCGTTACTGAGCCGCTACATCGTGTTCTAGAGAAAGATTCAAAGTGGAATTGGAATAGCACCCATCAAAGGTCATTTGAGGAACTAAAGAATCTTCTCTCCAATGACAGTCTCTTAGTACATTACAATGAGTCATTACCCCTACTCCTTATCTGTGACGCATCTCCATAAGGAATTGGGGTCATACTCGCACATCGAATGGAAGGTGGTGCGGAGCGACCAACTGCATACTACTTAAGGACCCTCACCAGCACAGAGAAATATTACGCCACGATCGACAAGGAGGCATTGGCGATTATTGCTGGTATAAAGAAATTTCATAATTTCATCTATGGCCGCAACACAATCAATCCTGTGACCAACGATGTTACGTTGGAGTATTTTTCTTAATGGATGTGACTTTGATCTTTGATCTTCAATATCGTCTGGAAAACAAACATTAAAATTCTGATGCGTTGAGCAGACTACCTAAACAAACCGCAAAAACTCACGATCCTCCATTGACCGCTGCCGATATTGAAAGGCTAACAGCGAAAGATAAAACTTCGACACAAGTTTTAAGTTGGGCGATGAGAGGTTGGCCTGATGGAAAAATCGACAATGAATTTAAACCATTCTTTCAACGGCGCAATGATATATCTACTGTAAAACTGTATACTCTGGCGCCAAAGAACAATCATTCCCAAAGCTGCTCAGCAACAAATTTTATAGTCCCTCTACAATGGTCATCCGGGCATTGTCGTGATGATGGCATTGGCACGTAGATATTTCTGGTGGCCAAAATTAGATTCTGACATCGAATCAACCGTTAAAAGCTACATGTGGATTTTGCTGGACCATTCCAAGGCAAAATATTTTTCTTGCTTGTCGACTCATATTCCAAATGGCTGGAAGTTTACATCGTTCCATCGACATCATCCAAATATGCGATACAGTCGCTTCGCAGTATCTTCTCAATGCGCACACAACCTGATATGATAATCTCCGATAATTGAGCTGCTTTTATATCGGATGCATTTAGAGTATTTTGCAAGAATACTTAGATTTCTCATATTGTTATATTGTTATTATTGGAGGGCCATGCGGGCGATCAGCCACTTCGCATTGCGACCTAAAAGATCTATTGTACTGGACCCTGCTTAATTATCCGTCCAGTCAATATTCAGGTTCTTAATGAATCTGACAATACTGCCTCCCGGTACGTGATATATACTATGTGGGCTTATTGCTCTCCTTGCTAGATGTTTACTACAGCATGTAGTTCCGATAGTAAGACGGTAGCATTGGAGCCCAAGGACCTCGAGAGGGTTGTCCCACTCCCGTATATTCCTACTCCTGCCCCGTATTCCGTTAGATTACGAGTTGCTGGAAATTGCAAATCGCCTGTAGGTAGGTCACCCAACTTTTTTACAGGAAGGCTAAATAAAACTGGAGGGTGCCTGGTATCCAGAGTCCGCATATTTTGGGCTGATTAACCTATCAGCCATTTATCCATCGGCATATGCTGTTCCACCTTATATTGTCAAGGTTTTCCCCGTTAGCGCCGTACTTTAGCCTGTGCCAATTGGCCAAAAATGTGCCAAATGACCTTAGTTGCCAGTGGTTGCCACGAGGAGGCAGCACATACACTTGTGAATTGTGAAGAGGTTACGTCTTACACAATTGTACTAATCACGCAGCTACCTAATGACAAGACTAGACCAGCTCACGTGATGCACATCCTACTGGAAGGTTACGGAGCTGGTAGATAATTCTACTCACCTTTGATCTTCCCTTCCCCCCCCCCCCTCTAATAGTCACCAAACCACCTGATTTCTCATATACTTATAGCTCCGTTTCATCCTTCGTCAAATGGACAAGCGGACCGTATGGTTCGTTCAACACAGGAATTCTTAAAGAAAACCGTCGGAGACCAGCGCCTACGTTTGACATGGTTTCGATTACACACGACACCATCGCAAACCCCTAGAAAGTCACCCGCTAAATTACTGTTTAACCGGAAACTCGTAACATACTTCGATAAACTACATGCCGATGCTATTCCAATTCGTTGAACCGAGGGAAAACAAAGCAGTAAATCAACTAATTCGTTTAAAATCGACGACACCGTTTGGACTCGAAACTGCTCTAGTGACGAGAAATAGGTTCCAACTACTATTAATCTGCTATTGGTATAGTATAAACTGAACCGGACCGTATAAACTGAATCCGGCGCACTTCCGCGTCGCCATCTAGATCAGTTGAGACCACGATCTGACGTGCAAAGCACAACTATTAGAGTATAATGCAATACCAACTAATCTACCCACAGTACCGCAACCTTCTACATTCGAAGCTTCAGATGATTTACCGTTGCGTAGATTTTCCAGGATTCAGGCTTCAAATCATATGAAGTATTTTCAATCTAAGAAGGGAGGAGTGTAATGTACTAACATTTCATACGCATTATTGTTATATTGTAAATAAAATATTTCTATTATGTTAACGGGAAAAATATCCATGACTTGTAAAAATAAATATTAACCAGTCTAATAACGAATATCGTGTGTACACATTTAATAAATAGAAAATCAATTATCAAGTGATTAATAGAATATAATTCTGATTGGCACAATAAAACATAAAAGCGGTTTAACAAGAACAGAACTGACTGATGTCAGTCAAGATGCATTGAGAGAGGCATACAAACCTTCTGAGAATGAGCCATCAACGCTACTCATAGTGAACATACGTCTGCGGGTGCACTCAATAAAAAAATATGAAGAAAGAGAATTCGATCACCGAATTGGTAGAAGAAACAATAATCTGGGAAAAACAAAACTTAAGGTTACATATCAACAATATTATATTTTGAGGAGACAAATAATTACCACCAAAATTGAATGAACTTAAAACCCCTTTATCAGTGCTTCAGATATTTTGTAAACGACGATTTTATTAGGCACATAACAGAACACTCCAATTTGTACGCGCATCAAAAGAATATCGTAACGAAATTTACAGTCGATTCTAATGACATGCAGAAATTTATAGCGTGTTAGTCCATATGTCAGTGTATCCGACAAGTGATACATGTGCTAAGGTTCAAGGAAATTCGTCGACAACTGCACTTCAACAATAATTCTCTTGCAATCGATAAACTCCAACCACTTGCGCAACTAAAATGACAGGAAACCTTCTGGGGGTTTCAAGCTCTTCTCGCTTTGCAATTTCAGCGGTTTTTCTTAAGCATTCGAAATTTATTGTAGTGCATTCAATAATAAAACTGATCTTGGAGCATCGTCGAATTTTGTTGTTCGTCTTTCAAAGAATATACCTAATTTTATTAACCATATATTATTTATTTCGATAATGTTGACACTTCCATGGGACTGTTAACTTACCTACCTATATAGCCTGGGAGCTGTTCGTTCAAATCGTGTGCCGAATTGAACGCTGTCGAGTGATGCCGCCTTAAGTGGGAAAAAAGTTTAACGAGGGTACTCTGAGGGTAAGCCTAAAGGTGACCGCCTAAAGGCGGAGTTTGTTTTTTTACACGTAGGTGGATGAATTAATTTTTACTATAAATTCGCCCTTTTCAATACAATTTCAACATAGTCTGAATTTGTCAGCTCGAAGAAAAAATCATGCATTAGAGCTTAATTTGAGTTTAGGTACCGTTATAAAGAAAAATTATAAGTTTGAATACATTATTCACAAGTTTTTATCGAGCCGTTTTTACCGTAAAATTTATCAAGTTCCAATTACTAAACATTGATTGGATACAACATCGTTTTTCTGTGTCTGGAGAGTAGCGAAAACTTTCTCAATATGAATATTTCAGATCATTGATTTTCCTAAATATTGAACCACATATTCAACACTTTAGGTTACTAAATTTAGTATATGTATCAACATTTAGAGGAATTAAAGGTATTTGTGTTGAGATGGGTTTTCGGGGTATCATTTTTTCTTGTTACTTCTACATTAATTTTATTCATTTATTCTACGGAAAAATATGAATCTGCATCGCCAACGAACTTGCAATTTAAGCTAAGCAGGAACAAAATGCCAATTGGTCCCATGTTAAGTTGACCAACATTGAATTATATTAGCGCCATCGTCAGATCTTAATAGTTCATTCTTAGCGTCAAAATTAGTGGCTTTGTCAAAACAAACACTACTACATTTACTCTTACAGCATGGAATCTCGTTAATACATCAGCTCGATATATGGTTTATTCCCGAAACTCCCCACAATGCATGCACATTGGATAAAAATGAGCAATTGGATTGAATATACACAGACTTTTCAGAAGCGTTTGAATAGATTTCTATATTTTATTGCAAAAACTTAAAACTTTTAACCTAACACCGTTTTTGGTTAATTGGTTTCAATCCTACTTAAGTAATGGAAATCAATTTGAAAAGTTTAATGGGACTTTATCAGACTGCTGAGATTTTCAAAGTCATTGGCAACAGAAACTATTTTGAAATTTGCAAATAATCCTCACTTCTGTTTATGGTTTGTCTATCAATAATCATTTACCACTTAATGTGACAAAATGTGTCATTATTACTTTTACCAAATTGATTAATAGAATTGAACATTTTTATAATATTGGCGATACAATACTATCTAAGGGGGAACCAAATCAAAAGTAAGTGTTAAAAGAAACTGTCAAAATTGTTTTTTTTTTTTCATTTTCTGAAATAAATTGAAAAATTTGTCTCATAGCTGACGTCGGATAGTGATTGAATGAAAACTCACCGAGTTATTGAAAAAATAAATTTGTGATATCTACCCCGGTAGACCGGGTTCATGAGAAGGTTAATATGTCGTTGCCGGAATTTCGTAGAAAATGCAATTTGATCTGGTGCAGTGATAGTGGCTGTGTTTGACAAAGCATAGTTGAAGGTTTGTCTTCAAACTTTTGTTATCATTTTTGATGTTTTACTTTCCCCACTATAACGAAGTTAAATTGAAAATTCAATTTTGTTTCAGATTTTCACATTTCTTGACAAATTGAGTTTTGGTCGAAATTTTGCACAAACATAGACTTTTTTAGTAAAAAGCAGTTTGTCTAAGCTTTTAGCTTCATATAAGTGTAGAATAGAGCCAAACGGATTTTCTCAAAAACGGGACCAAAAATTTTTTTGTTATGTTTATTATAAATTTTACAAAACATTATCTACCTATCTACAAAATTTGAAGTCAATTGAAGCATTGCGTGGGACTCGTTTTATCCAAAATTAGTAAAAAAAAAATGTTTGAACTGTTTTGCGAGGTAATTACAAAATTTTAGAAGAAATATGTTTCTATACGGTCATTACATCTTCCAAATTGCAAAAATTGTTCTCTAGGTGTTTTAAAATAGAATGAATATGTAACCGTGTGTAGCATTCAATTTAAGTTTTTAAATTTATTTGAAATATTTTGCTGGTGGTAAATAATATCATCATTTAAAAATAAATTATATCCAGTAAGCTTTTAAATATAGCAAGACATTCCCATTCCTGCGACATTGACATATCTGACATTGACATTTCTGGGACCGTTATTGACATTTTATGACATTTTAATGATTGAAATTTCAACGATTGTTGATCAATACATTATTTGTGAATTGCTTTAATAAATCGTTTCAAAGGTATTATTTCGGAGTAATAAATTTTTTTTTGTTAATAAAGGTCGTATAAAAATGTTAATAGCAAATTAGAATGGCACAGGCTTAGGAGAAAGACGCTGGGAGTTATAGAAAATCAAATGCTACGTGACAAGGAGTTAATTCTGATTTTGTATTGTTTGTATTTTATTACTTTTTACTCTCAAATGGTTCACAGCGATGCCCAGTCCAGGCCGAAGCCCATAATGAATAATTATATCAGCAATTTCTACGTTGCTCACATAATGTTGTGATCTGAACTAATGGCACGAATTTTCAGAAAATAAATTTTAAACATTGTGGATGCTCTCTGATCGGAGTAATTTAAATACTTTAGGATTTTCAACAGTGTTTGGATACGTATGTATAACTGGATCTAATTGCTAAAGGTCGAAGATGAAAACTCTGAAATCTATCGTGACTAATTGTGATATTGGGTAATGGGTCGTTAAGAAATTTAAGAAAACCGTGACGTTTTTTTAAAGACGTTGTCCAAAATAACGGGAAATGTTTGTAAAAGATAAATGGTTGGTTTTGTGATCTATATCGTACCGGATGCTTTGTGGGCAAAGTGTTGTTCGAGGAGTCGGATAGACCCATATTTTTTTCTTTTGTCTTCTATTTCATTAATGAATTATGAATTCGATTTTATTGTAAAATTTTGATTTAGTGAGGCAGCATGTAATTGGGTTATCCTGTTTGTGCATGAACCGGCTCATTGACTAGGCTGCATTCTCTATCTTTACAAAATTCTTCTACCGACCTAACCGTATTGTGGAATGGCAACGTTACACTTTTTAACACTGGAACCATATTTTGGCATAAGCTGTAGATCCGCCTCTCTCATGTCAAGCGATTTTGAAGACGAGAAACGATTCTCTATTTGTTTGGAATCTTCGAAGTATTTGTTCATGTATCTCTTTTTCGAAGTAGCTGGAGCTGAAAAAAGAACGCATTGCGCTTTGCATTTCAGACCAGTTTGAATCAAGAAGATTTTGTTTATAGGTACAATACCAGTATTCTGCCGAATTTTATATGAATTCATAAGTAAATTTTTGTGATTATACGTAACTTAGGTAGTGGATTAGATAATTTCTGATTATCCGAGTTACTCTGAGTGTAGTTTAGTGTCAATCTTTCTCGGGAAGCCGTCTGTGAAGCCACAACAAGATCTTCAACCTCTCGTCTGACAAATTTGGTACGCTATTTCTGATTTGCACGGGCAGTTATTTAATTGCGCAACGAAATCGACAACTGATGACTCAGGGAACCCGTGATCCATTTGCATGTTTTCCAACAAAGCTTTTTGTTTATTTTCATTTGATGTTTTAGTCGTATGATTTTTGGATTGACAGGTACTTCCACTGCTATTGGACTGAAAGTTTTGGTTTTGGTGACCAAGCTGTATTCTACCCGATTCTGAAGCTTCTTCTGATCTCTGAAAATCATGCCATAGTCTAGCAAGCCGATTATATAACCGTCAAAAATATGTATATAGAGTATTTAAATTGTCTTTTTCACCAATGGTTCGTATTAACCTTTCTATACGATCTTTGTAATGACTGGTTTTTGCCAGTACCCCAGTGACAAATTGTAAGGTAGGAAAAGTTCCTTTATCTTCGGTAACTGTAGAAGGTTCATTGAGTCGGATACTACAAATTTGTATTTCTATTTCAGGATTGTCTTTATCGTGAGAAATTACGGGTTTTAATTTTGAGCCCGAGTTTTCGTCTGTCAAATAAATAACTAATAATGGTTTAGATTCGACGCTACTTACAAATCCTCTAACTAGAAATTCTATCTCAGCCTCTGAGGCTGTTAAACTCTTTAAATAATTAATGGAACCATTTATTTGTGAAATTTAAATATAATCAACGTTGGGAAGAAAAACAGAAGAAAGTCAAAAAAACAACACAACTTTTGTTCAAATGAAAAATACTTGGAGAAATCCAAAATAACGTTGTTCGATAACACGACTCAAAAAAAAAAATTTAATAGAATTTAAATTATTTTAAAATTTTGTGAATTACTCGAATATTTAATAAAAAAAAAATTTGTATAAAATATAAAAATAAAGTATGTTGTTGGTGATGACCGTCTTCGCAAACTCGATCTGAAGAAACAAAATTAGTAGTCATAAAACAAACAAAAAAAAAAATATTCAGATATAACAGAAAACCAGGAGGAACCATTTCAGAACATTACTAGGTAGGATAAAATCAAAGAATCACTATGTGTAATCAACCAGTATCTACTCTCAAACAGAGTCACACCCCGTTTAACTGAAATCTAACTGAAGTTTATTAACGGAACTTCTGTGACTAAGTACAACCGGTCCATAAAATAGCTCTAACCATGCGCGACCTTAGAATGAAAAGGTTCTATCTAACGTTTTTACACTTTTTGAGGTTATTATCGATTTCACATTTTTCGAGGTCGCAGAATTCAAAAATGTCGTTTAAATTTGCTTTACTTTAATATGTTCGGAGATAATACAATAGAAAAGTTCTATTTCAATTCATTATGCACATCAATTAATTCAACAAGGTTCTAATTACACAGATAGAACCTTTTTCAAAGAAAAATCAAATAAGAATCTCAGTTTTACGTAAAACAATTATTATATTGTTGCATATAGAACCTTTTATCATGACAAAATTTGGTCAATAAGGTTTTTCCCCGTAAAGTTATTGTACCGTGTTGCGCATTTGTGTTGTGAATTTTGTCGAAGAAGGTTGTAATTTTGGTAAGCTGAAATTTTATATTTTATTTTATCTTAATTATTACAGTGTTGTTTTTTGTGTTTAATTATTAGTGATTAATTAATAATTTTTTGGTGTTTATGTTTAATTAACATTTTAGAAAAATTAATTCAGAATACATTATTTTGGGAGAATGTAACAGCGATGGAACGGTAGAGATAATGAAGCAGCGTTAGAGTATATACAGGCGACGGATATATGTAGATATTCCGGTACATTCAAATGTAGTGGCAGTTGAGGTATCAGATAGTCAGTCATGTGAGAATTTAAATGAAGACGGCCGGAAACGCAAAAGAAAAAAAAATGAAGCAAATTGGAAGGTACATGTACAGCAAATAAAGCGGCAAAAGGGAGAGGAATATATAAATTCTAAGGGAAAAATTATTCCTCAAAAAATGATTAAAAATAATAAAAACTGTGAAAACTGTAAGTTTAAATGTGCCACAAAAATTAGTAAAAGTGAGAGGCAATTAATTTTTGAGCATTACTACTCTCTCGATCGTTTACGTAAATATGATTTTATTTTAAAATGTACAAGTGAGGTTGAAATTGCGCCTAAAAAAACAGAAGCACAATCAAGCCGCCGAAAAAAAGCGTTCGGTTATTATCTTGAAATAAAAGGAGAAATGATTCGTGTATGCAAACCATACTTTCTAGGCACCTTAGATATATCGCAAAAAATTATCTATAATGCGCATAATAAAAAGACCATCACTGGACTAATCACAGCTAAACCCAAGGCTTGTAACCGACAAACCAAACAAGAGATTACCGATAGAATTAAAAGGCATATAAATTCCTTTCCCGTAATGGAAAGTCACTATTGTCGCGCCAAAACCTCAAAAAAATATCTAGATTCTGGCCTAAGTATTCAAAAGATGTACGAGTTATATACCAGCCAGTGTAGCCAAGATGGAGAAAATGTAGCGAAGTCTCATTACTACAGGAAAGTCTTCTGCACAGAATTCAATCTGGGTTTCCATAAACCCAAATCTGATATATGTGGAAAATGTGAAGAGTTCCGCATCGCTGAAAAAGCAAATGTATGTACACCAAAGTTAACTAGTGATTTTGAAGAACATCAACGTCTCAAACAAAACATGCGGACTGTTAGAAACGAAGATCGCAATAACAAAAATGTTCCAGTATTGTGCTTTGATTTGGAAAATGTTATAAACTGTCCAAGATCGAACATTGGCTCATTTTTTTATAGCTCTAAGTTAACCGTATATAATCTTACGGCGCACTTTTCGACAACCAAAAAAATCTATTGCTGTTTGTGGACGGAATATACAGCCGGACGCACCGAAAACGATATTGCGTCAGCGCTCATTAAGATATTAGGAAAGGTTTATGATGATTCCGGATTCACCAAACTTATCACATGGAGCGATTCTTGTGTACCACAGAACAAGAATTCATACATGGCTACAGCAATTTTAAAATTCATGCAAGACCATCCCGATGTCGAAGAGGTTACGATGAAATATTCTATCGCTGGTCATTCTGCAATACAGGAGGTAGACAACGCGCACTCGCAAATTGAAAAAGTTTTAAAAAAAAATGAGTTTATGTCACCACTCGGCCTCATAAGAATCTTGAAAAACATTAATGTAAAAAAACCTTTCAGTATTCTTCAAATGATTCCATCCGATTTTAAAGACTACGAGGAATTCTCAAAACTAATATATAACTTTAAGGAAGTTACTTTTAGTAAAATTAAAATTCTTCAATTTAACCAAGAAAATTATGTGATTAAATTCAAATTGGACCACGCTGAGGAGTCGTTTAAGATCTGTAATCTACGAAAACAAAGAAACCGCAATTCGTTTGCAAAGGAAGCAAATATTGTGAATGTAAACATTATAAAGAAAAAACCTAAGATTGACCTAAAGAAAAAATCGGACTTGCAAGCTGCATTCTGCTATATGACGCCACAAGATATTGCTTATTATAATGTTATACTCAATTTAAGTGGTAAGAAATTTACGTTTATTTATGAATTGGTACACAATTTTTAATTAAATTCATTTGATTTCAGATACAGAACCTTTATGTGAAACCCCAAAGCGAACAATTGATCGATTCCGTTTATTAAAACGACTAGTGAATACAAGATAATAACTATAAAGTTAAACAATTTAACATAATTAAATACATATTAAAACAATAATAATTGTTGTGATGAACTACACTTTTACACTCCTTGGTTGAATTAAAATTAATATTGAAGTATTAATATTTTATTTATTATTATTTTACTTAATTAAGCAAATTTAACGAACTAAATAAATTTATTTAAACAAATAGAACTGAATTGTTGATTTCTAAACAAAAAAGTTCTATCGTGCAGATAGAACCTATATGCTTAATTGATGACCATAATAATTATGAAAAAGGTTCTATCCAAATAATTAAAACCCAATTTACGGTAAATCAGTTGACGAAAACTATATTAATTTGATATTCTATTAAATTGTCTTGACTATAAAATTTGAAGTTTGAAATATTTTTGGTATGACGTAAATAATTTAAAAGATATCACGATTTAAAAATTCGTTTGGGTTTTACTCAGTAGTGAACTTTGTACAAATAGAACCTTTTCATTCTTAGGTCGCGCATGATTAGGAACACTTGAATTCATCACTTGTCAACCAATAATGTTCGAGGCCAGAAATTAAGACAGACAGTTTTAAAAATAAACTAAAAATAAATTAACACAAAAAGAAAATGTCAATTTCACTTCTAAAGTAGCCGCTAGTTTCTACAGGTAAAAAAATAAAAATTTATGATTTTAGAATGTATAACAAAAAAAGTTAAACTTAGCCAAAAAAAAAAAAAATATAATGACCTTAAGATCAGAAGACAACATAAATAACAGTTACATATTCAACTAAGTGTTATTCGAAGACGTTCAGGTCCCTGTTTCAGTGCCATTTTGTTACGCACCTCCATGAACGGCCAACACGTTCTTATCTGGAAAGCAATCAGTGGAAAGTAGGAAGATCTTTGCCGCCATGTTTACCGTGAGGCACAACAAAAAATATACGTGTTGAAAATAAGCGTAACAAAAATTTAAGATCACATGAGATAACTGGACCAACACATCACCAACAACAACAGATAGTAATTAATTCATAATTTAGTTATTAAAACAGACAAATTTTCTTTAAAACTGATTATTACTTAAAAACCTGAAAGTGTGTGTGAAGAACACCACAAAAAATGAATAGTAGTCATATAAAAAAAAACTCTCCCGGAAAGAATCCAAGGGTACCCGTGGCTCTTTATAGCTGATTGCTGAAAATAAAAATTATTTGCTAGTACCAACTGCTTCCTTACACTACCAATTTAACGTTATACACTATAATTAATTCGGTTTCAATTACAAATTTCTTGTTTCTTTTTTTATTCAATTAATTACAAAAAAAAAAAAAAAAAATAGAGGTGAGGCCAACACACGACTTTCTTTTACCAACAGAGAATTTTGAGAAATTTATTTTTTTTTTAATTTTTTTTTTTTTTTTTTTTTTTAATTTTTAAATTTTTTATTTTAATTCGAAACCCGGAAAATAAAAGGGTATTTAATCATTTGTGTAACAAATTAAAATATCTAATAAAAGACATTAAAAATCAGTCAGTTAATAAATACCTCAGCACTCTAACTGGGCAAAAAGATACTGATTATTCATTATGGAAAGCAACAAAGAATCTTAAAAGACCCAAACTTCAGGTTCCTCCAATTAAAAATAAAGAAAATTGGGCTCGAAATGCTAAACAAAAAGCAGATTTGTTTGCAAATCTCCTTGAAGAAACAGTCCAACCTTACCCAAAACAAACGTAAGAGGAAAATATTACCCCGATAAATAAACAGGATGAAATAAAAGTTACACCTATAACATTGAAAGAACTAAAATGGGAAATCAAGAATAATCTGAATGCGTATAACTCTCCAGGATATGATCTCATAACGGGTCAGATAATAAAAGTGTTACCGGAGAGAGCGTTGAGGCAAGTAGTGCATATAATCAATGCAGCATTTCGAATAAGATATGTACCAAGACAATGGAAAGTTCCTGAAGTAATTATGATACTTAAGCCGAACAAACCTCCGAACGATAAAGCTTCATATAGGCCAATTTCTCTGCTTCCAACATTATCGAAACTATTTGAAAAGGAATCTTATCCCCTCACATCAGTTTGGATTTAGGGAAAAACATTCTACGATAGAACAAGTACATCGAATTACTGATGTAATCGAGAAATCATTAGAAAGCAAACAAATATGCTCAACTATATTTCTTGATGTAGCGCAAGCATTTGACAAAGTATGGCACCAGGGGTTAGAATTCAAACTTTACCGAGATCTTCCGGAGTAATTTTTTCAAATTCTAAAATCATACCTATCAGACAGACCTTTCCGAGTAAAGTATTAACATGAATACACCAAACTTAAAAGGATAACAGCAGGAGTTCCTCAAAGAAGTGTTCTTGGGCCAATCCTTTATCTACTGTATACTAGAGATATACCAATTACAGAAGCAACAATGTCGACTTTTGCCGATGATACGGCCATGCTTGCAACAGCAAAAAACATCAATCACTTCACTAGTAAATTACAGAAGGCTACTAACCTGATATGTAATTGGACAAAGAAATGGCGAATTAAATTAAATGAAGCAAAATCAATCCAAGTAAACTTTACAAATCTAAAAGTTAATCATATACCAATAATGATAAACTCGATAGTAGTATCGCATGCTAACACTGCAAAATTTCTTGGCATGACTTTAGATGCTAAATTTAGATGGAAGGAACACATAAAAAAGAAAAGAGAAGAACTAAACATAATGTTTAGAAAAATGCATTGGCTCCTAGGGAGACAATCTGAACAAACAAATTCTGAAACCTGTATGGACATATGTTAGTCAACTTTGGGGTTGTGCCAAGATGACAAATATCTAAATCATACAAACAGCTCAAAATAAAATCCTGCGATGTATTGTTAATGCACCGTGGTACATTCGAAACGACAACCTCCATCGAGATCTAAAGATCGAGCTTGTCGCGGATAAAATCAAGAATCATGCAACAAAACACCTACAACTTCTGCACCAGCATGAAAATCTGAACATACGCTGTATGCTGAATGCCACACCAACAAGAAGACTGCAAA
This sequence comes from Tipula vernalis, assembly GCA_958295665.1. Classification (NCBI taxonomy): domain Eukaryota; kingdom Metazoa; phylum Arthropoda; class Insecta; order Diptera; family Tipulidae; genus Tipula; species Tipula vernalis. The sequence continues at coordinate 369,746,832 of OY282558.1, forward strand.
GAACCAAACGTTTGGACTTATCGCAACCAGGGGGTCAGTAGACTTACCGTGGCGAAAAATCTGAGGAGGAGTTATACGAAACGGGGGATAATCACTTGATTGTGCCTACTAATCAAAAACTTTAATATGCAATGTAAATTAATAAATGGGTACAAGACTAAGTCGTAATAAAAAAAAATAAAAAATAAAAAAAAATTAAGAAACTTCCGGTTAGCCGATTTGGAGTAAAATTCACTGGGACCTTCCAATTTATCAAAAAAGCTTAAAGTTTCAGTTCGATTGGTTAAACCATCTGGGCTGTATAGAGGGCACAGACTGACAGACTGTCAAACTGATAGACTGACAATCTGACAGACTGACAGACTGACAGACTGACAAACTGACAGACTGACAGATTGACAGACTGACAGACTGACAGACTGACAGACTGACAGACTGACAGAATGACAGACTGACAGACTGACAGACTGACAGACTGACAGACTGACAGACTGGACAGACTGACAGACTGACAGACTGACAGACTGACAGACTGACAGACTGACAGACTGACAGACTGACAGACTGACAGACTGACAGACTTACAGATTGACTGACAATCTGACAGACTGACAGACTGACAAACTGACAGACTGACAGATTGACAGACTGACAGACTGACAGACTGACAGAATGACAGACTGACAGACTGACAGACTGACAGGCTGACAGACTGACAGACTGACAGACTGACAAACTGACAGACTAACAGACTGACAGATTGACAGACTGACAGAATGACAGACTTACAGAATGACAGACTGACAGACTGACAGACTGACAGACTGACAGACTGACAGACTGACAGACTGACAGACTGACAGACTGACAGACTGACAGACTGACAGACTGACAGACTGACAGACTTACAGACTGACAGACTGACAGACTGACAGACTGACAGACTGACAGACTGACAGACTGACAGACTGACAGACTGACAGACTGACAGACTGACAGACTGACAGACTGACAGACTGACAGACTGACAGACTGACAGACTGACAGACTGACAGACTGACAGACTGACAGACTGACAGACTGACAGACTGACAGACTGACAGACTAACAGACTGACAGACTGACAGACTGACAGACTGACAGACTGACAGACTGACAGACTGACAGACTGACAGACTGACAGACTGACAGACTGACAGACTGACAGACTGACAGACTGACAGACTGACAGACTGACAGACTGACAGACTGACAGACTGACAGACTGACAGAGTGACAGACTGACAGACTGACAGACTGACAGACTGACAGACTGACAGACTGACAGACTGACAGACTGACAGACTGACAGACTGACAGACTGACAGACTGACAGACTGACAGACTGACAGACTGACAGACTGACAGACTGACAGACTGACAGACTGACAGACTGACAGACTGACAGACTGACAGACTGACAGACTGACATGATTACTATAATTTGTTTTACTAGACTAAAAGAAAGTAAAACTTTACGAATTATGTATTCAATAAAATAATTGAAACTCTAATAATGTTATTCCAGACAAACAATTGCTGTACAAACTTATGTAATGTATATTATATATACATATATATAAAATTGATATATAGGACATAATATGTATACTAAACTATTAATAATAACACTACACCATCGATCCACTATAAAAACAACACTAAATTTTTTTAGACCACACGAATTCCACGCTTATCAAAATGAAACGTTACATCAAGCGTTTCTTTCAATTTTCTGGAATTTATTCCTTTTCTGCTATTTTGCCTCCATCCCAAAAAAAAAGATTAAAAAGGCCTCGTTAAATCGCCAAGCTGCGGATTTGTAATATCTGCTTGTGCCCTAAAGAAAAGGGAAGCTCCTTAGAAACTAAATATAATACCGCTCAATTTTTCCAGACACAGAATAACGATGTTGTATCCAATCAACGATTAGTAATTGGAACTTGATAAATTTTACGGTAAAAACAGCTAAATAAAAACTTATGAATATAGCTTATTGTATTCAAAATTATAATTTTTCTTTATAACAACACAAAAATCTCAAATTAATCGACAGTTCCATAAGGCTTCGCACTAAAGAGAATTATAACATTCTTCTGAGAACATTATAAACTACTTGTCTTTTGTTTTATTGAACCGACGAATAATAATCATTTCGTAGATACATTTGCTAGCAACATATATTAAATATTATTTGCTCGATTTAAGAAAAAAAACTGTTTTAGTAAACCATTTTGTTAGGTTAGATAATTAAAGCAAGATAATAAATTCTTCAGATAATAACCTGCAAATGAATACAAATCAAGAGGCCAAAGGCTAAAACGGAAGTTTCAAATTAAGTAACATCTTCATCATCTACAAAGAAAACCGACAAAGCATCATCGTTTTTTAATAGTTTTAGTTGCAGTTATCTCAAAACAATTAAAACGTGTAAACTAAACTAAGTGGTATGAAAGAATCTGGTTAACTGCTTTTGAATAAATAAAAGAAATTGTTGCACACTAAAATTGTGTTTTAGTTATAAAGAGTTTGATGTAACGGATGTCGATATATTGACGGAACTAAACAAAAAACAAACAAAAAATATTCTATTGCGCATACCTGTGGTGACAAATCTAGCAATAATGTCAACTTTTACATATTAGCTGTACGACAAATATTTATATCAAAGCAAAAAAAAAAAATTTATTGTCTAAAGCAGATTACGAAAAATAAAAAGTAAAACTTTCTCGCGACAGATTTTAATTTATATTTTTATGATAGGTTGCCCACGTGTCTGCAATATATAATTTATCAACCTTGGGAATGTATGTATATAACGTAGAGAAATTATTTATAAATTTTGCGCACAATTTTTAGGTTAATCACTTTATTTCCTTATACGTATTTAATGTATATAAACATTATCACTACAAATATTTTTAATTGGTTCATATACGATATATACAAATCTAATGCATAATGTAGTATAGTAAAGCAACGGCGACTGTTAAGTAATAAACAAACGTTAAATGACTATCAACTGTTGTTCTAAAAACGAATCTTCAAAACAAAACAAATTTGAATAACAATAAACTATAAAATGAGTGCACATAGCTTAAAGTAGTATTTATAACTGTCCAACAAAAAAAAAAAACTTAAATTAGAAGTACGCTTACATATTTAGTACAGCAATTGTATTGTGTAATTTGGATGTACGCGAATTGATCAGAAAATAATTATGTACGAGTGTTTTTAGCTTAAGGAAGTGTATACAGATAGTTATTCAGGTAAGACGACTAATCAAAGTAGAATACGATATGTGTGTGACATACATTTTTGGACGACGACGACGATTAAAGACATTCTTGTTTTTAATATTTTATAATAAATAAGTAAATTAATAATATATACGAGAAATATCTATATATCTCATTCCATAAAATTAAAATCTTAAAACTTTTTCTTTTTAATTTTCGAATTAATATTATTACCATTGACATTGGATCGCGGCGCATTTATTATAGTCGGATGCATCGGGTTTTGTTTTTGTAATTTTTTTTTTTTTTTTTTTGTTACAGATTTTCATTGTGTGTAAACAACAAACGACTGATAAACTGGTATTTTGCGTTCGACTTTCCACAGTTCTCTCAGTTGCTCACGTATTGTATATCTAGAACAATATCAACATCGTAATCGTATATAATTATTAATTTATTTTCTAGTGACCTATAAATAATTGATTCGTATGTAAAAGAAATGAAAATTAATTTCTTATCACTTGAGACACCGTACCACACACTTGGCACATGGGTAACAACAACCAATTTCACCAAATCAAGGTTGAAATAAATAATAAATCTTTTCTCTTTTGTTTTTTTGTTTTTTTTTTTTGTTTAAATCATATTTTTATTTCAACAATTTTATTTTTAAGAAAGGAAAGTAGTTTTTCTAGAAGGAAAGATGAGAAGAAGGAAATGAAAATTTTTTTAGAAATAACTAAGAAGAGTGAAAATAAGAAATGGTTAAGAAATAAAGATTTTTTTTTTTTTTACTAAATATAGGAAAGATCTATGGCAAGTTATGGCAAAATTAAAAAAAGATCAGAAAGATTGTGTCTTTTTATATTTTTCCGTTATTTTTTTTTTTTTAAAGAGGTAGATTGAATTTAAACTTAATTTTAAAAATAGGTTTTTCTTTAAAACAATATAGTATGTGCGTGAGAAAATAGAAAATAAAGTTAGCTAACGATCTAGATAAGAAAAGATAGAAGAATAGATTTTTTTTGTACAGAAAATTTACAGATATCTAGATAATAAGCTAGTTGGAAACAAAGTAAGTTGTGAAAAAGAAATTCTTGAAATTACATATAAAAATAATTTACAATAAATAATTAATATACGTTAATAAACAAATTAATTTAAAAAATATAACAAATAACAACAATATAATAAATTAACCCGAGTATTTGTGGTACTGCGCGAGAATTTCATTTTTCCAAAAACTACTTTACCTTACTCGTTAACAAAAAAAAAAATAAAATTCATTTCTAAAATGAAAATTTTAAATTCGCGGTTTATAAAATTATTAAAAAAAAATAAAAAATAAAATCATGCGTTTTTATACAATTTTTTGTGTTCTCGTTTATAATTTAAATAAATTAAATAAAATTAAAAAAAAAAAAAAATAAAAAATTAACTGAAATTTTTATAAAAGTAATTAATTATTTATGGTTTTTGGCCGCTGTATGCAATATCTTGTGCGTTGATTGAACGTCCCCATCCACCATGTCCGGAACCGCCATATCCACCGCCAATATCACCACCACCATATCCTGATGAACCACCACCGCCGCTTGAATAAGCATCACCATGGCTCACACTGTGCGATGATGTATGATGTGGATGGGCAACAACTTCATATGTAACATGTTTCTCCTGTGACAACAATTTCTTGAGCCCAATAATGGCGGATAATACGAGCGCCAATTTACCAATGAGTAATGCTTTACCGGCAATTAAAGCGATGGCACCAAGTACGAGTGGAATAAGGGCGGCAGCTTTAAGTGCAGCAGCCAATAGAAGTGGTCCTAAAATTTTGGCAGCCTTCTTCTTTTTGCCACGTCCCTCAACGGAATCATCATCACTGAAAATATTGTCGGATACATCTTCTAGGGCGCGTCCCGTCGATGAAACAGCATTAACAATATCGGATCCCTTTAAATCAACTTTGATCGTGTGTGTCTGTAGGAAACGTTGAACGCGGCTCAAAACAAGTGATTCAACTGATTCATCACCAGACATGGCACGCGGTGAACCTTCTGCTTCTGATCCAGGTGTTTTAATGACGGTTACTCCTTCGGTCAGGGCGAACGTATCTCTGGCTCCCATAACTTTGTCAACGAACGAGAATAACTTGTATTTAACGCACGACACCGAATCTTTGCGTAAACAATCGCTATAAATACTGTCCATTAAATCATTTTCGACAGCATTTCGTGAATGTCCACGCGTTTCCTCAGCTGGCAATGCTGTTACAACAGCCACTATACACAATACACCAATAACTTTAGCAATCGACATTTTAATTATAATTATTTGTTTTTTTTTTTAACTAATTAATTTAACTAAATTTAATTTTAATTTTTTTTTTTTTTTTTTATTACAAAAAATCAAACGACTCGAACTGTAGTCGGAAAGAAGCAAGGATGATATGATACCGTTTGCAGAACAACAGCCAATTTATATATCTTACCTGATCTTTATCCCCCACCAACCTTTCTTCTATTCTTTTACTTTACTGTTTATATATATAAATATATATATATATTTATATATAAAAAATTAAAATCAAAATCTCTTCTTTTTTTTACGATGTCTTAATTGTATTGGTGGTATTAAACATTTCTTTAACATTTTTTATTTATATTTTCTTCACATAACATTACAATACGCGCGCGAATATACAGCCATACAATATAAATTGTATATTATACAGACGATGATTATGATTATGTTTTGTGTGTACGATCATGATGATTATTTTAATGATCAAATTAATAATTGTCTTGATTTCAACCAAAAAAAAAAATTAAATCGGTTACGAGTCACATACAAATCGAGTTTACAACTTCTTTGATTGCGTTTTATAAATTTGAATATGTAGGTACACATACAAGTTCTAATGTATACAAATATGCGTCTAGTACATAACCTTTTTGTATTAATTCTAAAGAAAATAAAAAAAAAAAATTGTTCATTCAACATTTTTAACACTTTCGATTTCGCGTATTATACACCGTCGGGGAGATGATGTGAAACATCGAGATTCTTGAAAAATGAAATCAATAATAATCGTGTGTGGTAAATCTAAGATGCAACTTTATTAAAGATTTCATTTTCCATTTGTAAAGAAATTAAATTATTTATTGTTACTCTTGTTGGTTGTAATCTTATTAACCGACGAAATGCAGAAGTTCTACTTTCATTTTTCTTGAGATCCGGTTATGGAGAGTTTTTTTTGAGTTTTGTACATATTATTCCAAAATCAAAAAAAAACAAAAAAAAAATCAAAAAGAAGTTTTATGCGAACTGCGTACTGTAGCTTAAGATTTTATTTGATTAATTTTAATGTTTTCTAAATATCATGTTGTTGTAAACTGGAGTTTTACAATGAGTTTGGTGCGTGAGAAACACTAAACATATAAATGTGGGAGTTTGGAAACCAATTATTTTGTTAGATTGTTTATTTTCTGCCAAATCCCAATTATAATGAAATTATGATTTTATGATTTAAAAAACGTGGGTGAAAGAAACAAACACGGTGGTTGATATCCAGGAGAAATTGGTAGATTATTTAGAGAAACCTTTGAAAAAGCATAACGTTTCAAAAAAAATTAGACGGTCACCCAGTAATGTAAGGAGATCTCTATCAAATAAATTTGTTCAACATTATTTCCCTTAAACGATTATAAATACTACCGGTTTACGAACAAGACAACTTGACCATAAAAATTCAATTATAGGTTGAAGTTAGCGTATCCCTTAAAATTTCGTAGGATTCTAGTTGACCTAAAAAACATTTCAAATCTTCCCAGAACAAATCATCCAAATTTTTTATATTTTGAAAATATAATATTTTTGCGTTCTGAAATTTTTCAATCCTTCGAAAGCTCCTAAACAAAATACATTTTTCTTTTAGTAACTAAAAACTCGAATGTAAAATTACAAAATGTTTTTTTTTAAAATATTTTAATAATAATTTTTAATATTTTTATAGTTTAAAAACCAAAATTGATTCTGATACTCCCTTATTATGGAAAGGTATCCCTCATATCGCTTCTACTAAGAGGTTTACCATAAGTGTTTCAAGTTGTATTTTGGTTGGCTTAATTTTTTGTATTCGTTGTATTGCTTCTACTGATAGTTGTACCACAAATGTTTCAAGTTGTGACAAAAAGTCTTATACTGAATTTTCCATTTATATTAAACAAAATATTTTTCTGGATTTTTCCGGGATTTTTTCTTGAGTTTATGTATTCCATTACTATGGATTGCAAAATTTTTGAATTTTTTTTTCGGGTAAATATATTGATCACAAGAAATTATTTTCAACTTAAATTTAACAAAAAAAAATTTGTTTGTGTTTCGAGATTATAGCATTCGAGAAATTATTCGGCGATATTCTAAAATTCAATAATATAAAACTAAACCAACAAATTTATTCGATATTTCGATTATTCGTTTTGATTCTGTAAGATTTTGGCACTATCCCAATTTATCTAAATCATTTTACATTAAGAAATAAATTCGGGATACCATCATATTCCCGAATGAAAAATACCCGAAAAAACTACCGAAGAATCAAAGTAGAGTGCCCCATTGGAAAGGAAGACTCACTCTTAAATTTTTGTTAACTACAAAATGGAAACAAAGCGAATCTATATATAATTTCATGTCATCCTTGCGCAGAAAAGACCAATGCTAAGTGCCTCTAGGGAGTTCCCTATTTTAGTACGTGAATAATTATTAAAAAACATAAATTTTTCAAAAACGCTCCAATTTCTATGAAAGTTGTGGGAGCCTCGATTATCTAAGGTATCAAACGAATTAAAATAATATTTCAATAATTGGTTATATTTAAAAAAATTGATATTTTGGGTTTTTTGGGGTTTTTTTTATTTTGGATAACAATACCAAAATTAAATTATCGAATAAAATTTTCGATTCACTTTCAAAATATCAAACTCTAGAATATCGCTTAAAAATTTCTCGAGCTTTGTTATTTCGAAGCACAATAAATTTAAATTAAAATTTTTTTTTTTTGAACTTAAAGAAAATGTTTTTTTTGGATCACTACTATATTGCCCGAAAAAACCCTAGAAATTCCCAGAAAAACAAAAAATTCAGGAAAATATTTAGTTTAATATGAATTTAAAAAAAAATCAATTTTAAGTATTTGTACTTTTTTTTTTTTTTTTTTTTTTTTTTCGTCCCTGCCTAAAAGCGGCTAGCACTACGACCTAAAAGATCTTTAGTGCTATTGGGTACTGTTACTCCAGGAGCTTCTCCACCTCTCTAATAAAGGCGAGAATGCTGGTTATAGAGGCCAATTTACATTTCTCCGGGGTCAGATACCTCTCTTCAAAATGAATCCACCTCCGTGTGCACAGAGCAACACACTCACATAGTATGTGTTCTGCGGTTTCTGTCTCTTCCAAACAGAGTCGGCACTCCGTCTCTGTGGACAGGTTCATTTTGTTCAAATGATATCTCAGGTTACAGTGACCTGAGAGAAAACTCACAAGTTTCCTAATATTTCCTTTGCTGAAATTGATCGCCAAATTTTTGTGGTGAAATGGCCTGATTAAAGATTTGGCTTGTCTAAGGCCGGGAATACAGTTCCAATAAGTCAAGCACTGAATTTTTTCCCATTTACTGATTGTGTAGGTTGCAGAAGCCCACGGGATACCACAAAAAGGCTCAGGGCCAATGAGTGTAGTCGACGAGCCTGCCCGTGCAAGTTCGTCGGCTATCTCATTTCCAGTGATGCCCATGTGACCAGGCACCCACCACAACCTTACTTTGTTTTGACAAGAGAGAGATTGTAGCAGTTTATAACAACTTTGAACCGACTTGGAAACCAAGCAGTTAGAAGCCAATGCTTTCAGTGCTGCTTGGCTGTCAGACAAAATGTGGATGGATGCGCCTTTAAGACCTTTGGTCATAATAATAGAGGCGCAGATTTCGATGGCGTGAATTTCGGCTAGAAAAACACTTGGGTAAGTACCCAGTGATTTCGATATTTTGTGATTGGGTCCAAAGACACCAATGCCGACTCCACTATCCATTTTTGATCCATCAGTGTACCAGACTAGGCTGTTAGGTTCCATCTGCGGTAACCCAGTATCCCAGTCTGTTCTATCGGGGATTGTTACCACGAAATTCCTGCCAAAGCAGAGTTCTTTCGGCATAACGTCGGGGACACTAAAGAACATATTCAGGTCTGGAAGTTCATTCAAATTGTCCAGGTGACCCATATGGTCATCATGACTGTATTGATTCGCGAGCTTCAATCTAGCTGCACAGGTAGCAGCTGATTTTTTGACGTGGATATGAAGTGGAGTGAGCCCGATGAGAGCTTCCATTGCCGCCGTAGGGCAGGTGCGCATAGCACCTGTAATTCCGAGACATGCTAGTCTCTGTAATGAGGTCAGCTTGTTCATAATAACTTTTTGCTGTACCTTAGGCCACCAAACTATTGCCCCATATGTTACAATTGGCCTCACTATCATGATGTACATCCAGTAAATCATTTTTGAGTTCAGGCCCCAGGTCCTGCCGAACATACGCCGGCAGGCCCACATGGCCCTGGCCGCGCGTTCGGTAGTTGAAGTAATATGAGAGTTCCAAGTTAGTTTCTTATCTAGGACAACACCCAGATATTTGACTTCATTGGAGTATCCGATATTTATATTATTAAGACTAATTGAACCAAGGTTCAAATTACGTCTTTTGGTGAAGGGCACCAGGACTGTTTTGCTAGGGTTAATCGAAAGGCCCTCCCCAGTGCACCAATTCGAAATAACAAGCAAAGCCTGTTGCATGCTGGCGGACATCGTACGTTCATGCCCTCCAGAGACTATGATAACCAAATCGTCCGCATAACCAATGGCATCGTACCCAAGTAGATGTAAATTATCAAGCAACTCGTCGATCACGAGTGACCACAGCAAAGGGGACAGGACACCGCCCTGCGGACACCCATTTGCTGCCGTAATCGTGACCGTGAAGTATTTGTACTTAGTCATAGCTGGAAACATTTGTCATACATCGATCAGTAGAAGCAATACGAATGATATAATTTCTTTGATCTGTGTCTGCAAGGTTGACGAAGCATTTACCAATTTAACAAAACTTTACGATCCGCTCAAAAACATTCATCGATTCTATAATAATACAACGAATTGAATCAAGCAAAATATAACTTGAACCATTTCTAGTATATCGATCTGTAGAACACTATCTGCAAGGTTAACGGACCAGTTTTCAGGATTTGAAACTCTTAAGAAAAAATCGAATTTTTTGATAATTTATAACTTAATATTTAATAATCGAATTATTTAATAAATAACACTGGTCTACAACAAAATTAATGTTTTTGAAACCACATCTCTTTTAAAGTTAATTTGACCTCCTAAATCCGACATTAGCATTAGTTTTGTGCCTATATTACCTTCCAATTTTTCACAAACGGAGATCTTACGGAGACAGCAAATAGAGTAAAAGAAAAGAAAACAATATAATAAAGCAACCAGGACAGAATATACAGGATATCTCTGCTTCATTTGCGAGTGGGACAGTCAAGTACGAGAAACATTGGATTCCAAAGTAGTGACCTGCAAGAAAAAACGTTACGCCAGGAAGTAAAAATATAAAGCACAATACATTAGTTGAGCCTAAAATTATTATATTGCCATCACTACACATTAAATTGGGTTTGATGAAGGAGTTCATGAAAGCTCTTGACAAAAACAAAGAATAGTTTAAGGGAGGAGGGAGGGGGAGTCTGCGGGGGAGTTTTTGTAGGTGCACATATTAGGGCTTTGTGTAGATACAAACACTTTCAGAATTCTATAGCACCTATAGAAAAGGAAGCCTGGAGTTCATTTAAAGAAGTTATTGAGAAGTTCCTAAGAAACAACAAGGATCCAGACTATGAGAACATAGTCAGCAAAATGATGGCAAATGTTTGTGTGTTAGGCTGCAAAATGAGAGTGTAGGTTCATTTTCTCTTCGCACATCTAGATCAGTTTTCAAATAACCTTGCGGCAGTTAGCGAGAAGCAAGGAGAACGTTTCCACTAGGAAATTAAAGAAATGGAGAGGCGTTACCAATGTCGATATAATGTATCAATGATGGCGACTGCTGCAGATTACAACGTGATAACACTCATAAAATGTATAGTAAAAATTCCACAAAACGAGGTTTTCTGACAAAAAGACGAAGATACCATTGAGTTAAGCACTAATAATACGTAGTTTATTGTATTTGAAGCACTACTGATCATTTTGTAAAATAAATAAATGTAATTTTATTTTAATGTCTGTATTTATTTTTATTTTGAGATTTGCAAAAATATCTTACGTTTTTATTAAAAAGTTTTGTTTTGTAGACCTGTGTAATCAAACAATAAACAATTAAACATTCTAACTTCGAAACTCGAATAAATAATATAATTTTGCAAAATTCGCAAATAATTTTACAAAATCATATTATTTATATGGAATTCGAGATAATTCGGGAATTTGATTTTGAGAATTTAAAATCACATTTCTTGATTTGGTAAATTATATAATTCGCTAAGTCAATGAGTTCTTGTCTCTACGTAATGTATGAAGTTGGAATTGTATTTTTGTAGTTTGGTCATAGCTACTTGATGAGTAGACCGAACGTTTTTGTTTGTACGAGCTTATCAGTACAAAACCAAACTACCACAGATAAAGTTTAAGAAAAGTTTTCATTTTTGCAGTCGATACATTTTGTATTGACTTCGGGTTAAAGTACAGAAGGATTTTGATATTTCTACTTTTTTTTTGGTAGATATATTTATAAATAATTGGCCTCTTCATTTTTCTGATTAACAAGTCGAAAATGTTGTGAAAGCAAAAAGCCGAAAGAATCATATTCAAATCACGAGATAATTCGAGATTTTGAATTTGAGAATTTAAAATTGAGAGATTTTGAAATAGGAGATTTCGATTTTGAGATTGTGATTTTGAAATGTCGTTTGTCGAGAAATTATACCCAACCCCATGAAAAGTCGGTTTTTCCACACGTTTGGCCATTCGAACCGATTCAGCTTTTCGACATCCGGCCCTTCGACTCATCGGGCCTTTCAACATATTCGGCCATTCGACATATTCGGCCGTTTGACATTCGGTCTTTCGATGCATTTATATTCGAATATTCAGCCTTTGACATTTGCCCTTCCGACCCATTCGTCCTTTCGGCGTTCCGCCTTTCGACGTTCGGCATTTCGACATTCTAATTTATTATTGGGTTGATATCGTTATCCAAAATAAAAAAAATCCCAAAAACTCAAGTTTTAAATATAACAAATTCTTGAAACATTTTTTTAATTCGTTTTATACTTTAGAGGATAGGGGCTGCCGCCGCCAAAGCTTTGACGATTTTTGAAATACTAACATTCAAGGAGATTGGAATAATAATTATTTAAATTCCACGCAAAGAGAACATGAATATGTAAATTCCTTTCGTTTTCATGTTGGTGTTAACAAAAATTTAAAGGGATTTTCCTTTTTGATCGGGCAGTTTACTTTGTATTTTTCGGTATTTATTTTAGGGATTTTTTTGTTCGGTAATAAGATTGTATCCCCCTATTATTTTGTAATTTTTCTTTAAAAGTATTACATCTCGAATTTTTTAAACTTTTAAATTTTTTCCTTTTTTTAATTATTTGATAATAATGATTTATCTTAGATTTGTAATGATTTCCCAATTTCAAATATTTGCAATTCGTGTGGCTTTCTCTGGCTTACTATGGAGTTTGTCCGTTAGAATCAGTGTCGGATTTTTTAAAACCCTCATTATTCGCTCTATTACGTTCATCGTGCTCGAATACTTTATGTTAAACCGTATTTCACAAGATACTGCTGCGGTGGCATGACCTTGGATGATTAACATCTACATACATTAAAAAAAAAAAATTTCTTGATTACTTAAGTGCTGACATTTTACAGGTAAATTTTCAATTCAATTTCGTCCGACTTTCCGTTTTAGTCATTTACAGGTTTCATTTTCTGTTTTCTAGGAGAGTTTAATATTATTTTGTCAAATATCAAATCAAAAAATGTATTAGTGTTTTAGGACAAGAATATATATTTCTAAGGACGTCTCATGGTCTAAAATAGATAAATAAAATCTTGTATTTATAAATTAATTATTTTTAGAGTAAATATTATTTAAACATGTTTTTTCTTACAAATTCTTTTTGCTTGTGTCTGACATTTTTCTCAATTATAATAAAAATAAAAAAAACTGTCCTATAAAATATGTTGTATTAAAAACAAAAATTTACAATAAAAATTGAAAAAAAAAAAATGTTAAGCTGCAGCATCAGATCTAGTGATCTAGTTTCATTTCTCTTGTTAAATTTAATGAAGAAATGTTAAGCTTTTGCAAAAAAAACTATCCAACAGTATAGAAAAGTAAACATTTTTTGGTTAAAGTTTAAATTTCGATTCCTGTAAAAATTGAACTCACATGACGACGTATTGTATTTAATACGAAAAACGATTTAAAATTAAACAGTTAAAGCTAGTTATATCCCACACTTAAGGAAAAATATCTGTCAGAATGTCAAATAATTCTTGAAACGACACAACATGATGTCCCGGATATGACGATTCAACGATATCTTCACTGAAAGAAAATAACGGTGACGGTGTGTCGTTATCGTGTCGTCTAATAAGAAAAATCTTCTTAGACATTTTATTAATGATCAAGAGCCAAAGTCATTAAAATGATGTTTCGCCATCTTCTATTTTTTGATATAAGCGAAAATAAATAAACTTGCTGAAGAGCTTCATCAAAGGACTTAATAGAATATTTTGAGCTTCAGCAGAGGGAAATTGGACGTCTGATTAATGCAACCGTAAATATAAATTTAGGGGTAGGATTAACTCATTGGAAATTTTAAATTAATAAATCTTAAATTTCAATTCATTCAATTCGTGCAGGCGAAGCTGCGTCAATATGCGATGCTCGCGGGTATCGTCGGATGAAAAAGTTATTTTAGGAAATAAGCATCTTATGTGGTTTAGCTAACATATTTGATAAACATATAAACATTTTAAAATTTTGATTTTTCATTGTTGATGTACAACCAATTAAAAAAAATAATTAAAAAATAAACAAAATCCGTATTTTAAATATTTCCGGACAAAATCTCGTTGAACATTCTCTTAAACCTAGCTATTGAACAAGAATTTCTGATACAAGAATTTATGTTATTAAATGTGCACACACCACTAACAAAAAGACTATCGTGAAGTTGGGCACACGAATTTTTTGGAATCAATATGTGATTATTCCGCGAAGAAACTCCATAATACATTTTATCAAATAAAGGAGTCGGTGATTTTCTAAATAAAATGTGGAAAATATAAACACAACGTCCAAAACTTAAATATTCATCAATACAATACAATAGCTTATCAAAATTTTGTCATAATCTTACAATTATAATCATTCGAATTTCATTACAGATATGTGTTAGAGCCGTAGAAGTACTATAATATAGTTTAAAACCTGATTGAAATTCACAAATATAAGTTAAGTACTTCGTAAGTTAAATTCAAAAACATGCTTAAAACATTTCGCCAAACATTAGGAAATATTTTTACTTTTGGCACTGGTAAAACCTTGGAAATTTTCCAAGAATCTGGAAATACAAATTTAGTCCCAAATATATTATTCAGGCAGTTCGACCAAATAGGGAAATATTAAAGGAATCATAATAGAATAATTTCAAAAATGAATTGACCAATGGGATTTGATTTAATTTGACTTGAGCCGTTCATAAATTGGAAAAGTCAGTATTACAATACAAAAGAGAACCCTATATCATTAGGTAAATTATCAATGATCAATTCTGCATTATTACATAAAGCACTTATTGTTAACATGTACTTGAAATAAAACCATTAAACTCATTAAGATTAGGTGTCATTCGCTTTGCCTATTATTCCTACATATTTTTACAAAATTTTGCAGAACCCTGCTCCTTTATTGATACTAGGATCTAATTCCGCGTTAATTTATTTCAATTTAGGTTTACAAATTAATTTTGTGGTAAATAAATTTTGTAGTTGGACTGTGCGTTTACGTTTCCAATTTTTCAAAGCCAGATCATGCTCAATAATGGCCCTCTTATTAGTATCATTAACCGATGGCGGATCAGAATTGCAATTTATAGTGCGGTGAATAAGTGGAACAGTTTTATCAATAGAATCTGTAATTAAGGTATTGAACGATCCAAGTTTTTCACTAACCGACGCTACGATCAATCATCAAAAACTCGGCATGTCAAACAATAAATAGCAGAATTGCTGAAAAACTTAAAAAACTGCGAAATCTTGTCGTGTAGTACTATATAAAGATTTGCCGGAAAGAAATTGCTTTGACTGATGAAAAATAGAGGGAAACATAGACAGGTGTCAAAAGACATATTAAATACCGGTATTTCGATAATAGTTTCAGTTCCGAATAAAAATGATAATAATCTTTCGATATTAGGGTACTTAAATTGTTTGGCCGATTTTAAACACTAATTGATAAATACCAGAGTTAAGTAAAATCTGAGTATTATTTCAATTATCAGTATTTATAAAAAAAATCCTTTCGACCCCTCAATTTAACGACGCGAATTTACACGCCCTATAGAATTTCAAAATCAGCCTTGCGGTCGCATTTTTCATGTCTCAGGAAGCATATGCAAACCCATATTTAATTTCAATAATTTCCATAGATCGTTCCTTTCAGGATTTGAATATGTTACCTTTTACTGCAGTTATGAATATTAATCAATACTGGAAATTGTCGGGGAAAATTGCGTTGCTCCATTTATTAAAAATTTTTTAACATGCTTTGTTTTATTAGCCGGGGCTGTTCAAATCATTCGCAGTGTACTTTCAACGTCCTCCTTTACTGTATTTCGAAAAAAAAAATAATAAAATTATTGTATACTATGGGGTGAGTTGTGTTAAAGCTATATGTGTTTAGTATATAATAAAAATGAGCTTTTATTGTTAATTTTTATAAAGCATTAAGATAAAATGCTGTAAACATTTTAGCTCAACACAATATTAACCAATGACAGGCCATTGTTGAGATTGCTCATCTGTGTAAGCCATCACATTGGTATGCATTTAGTAGTAAATAGAAAATGATCATAATAATAATGCGACCCTCAATAAACCGGTGGTCAAATAAATTTTTTTTGTGTTGTTTATCGATTTTGGTTTAACAAACAAAACATTTTACTTCTTTATTAAAAACTCCATTCCAAATAAAGCGTTTTATCCACTGAAAAACGAAAGCAATTCAAAATTATTGCTTTGTTTTTTAAAATCGTCTGGTTCTTGACCAAATGTACCATACAATTCCATTTTTAATTTAAAAAATTCAAACCAATTTTAATTGACTGAGAAAATGAAATTTTCATTTTCTCAGCCAATTCAAAATGTTTTTGAATTTTTTAAATTGAAAATAGTAATGGTACATTCGGTCAAGAACCAGACGATTTTAGCAAAAACAAAGCTATAATTTTGGAATTAGCTCGAAAAAAAAAAAAATTTAATTTTGATTCAATCGAAATTCGATTAGTTTCCAAAAAAAAACACAATTATTTTGTATAATTTTCAATAAGGTCCATCTAACTTTTGGGTTTGGTACCGCTGGTTAATAAGATGTTTATTCCTCACTATCCAACATTTTCTACCTTGGCACTTTGATTAAGCAAGGTATCCGCGAGTATTATATAAACCGCTTTGAATGTGTTATGATATAGTTTCGCAGGAAATTGGAACTTGAATTTAAGCAACACCAGAAACCGACCTTAGTTATGTAGGGTTCCTTGTTTTAAACCTGCTTTATTACTCGTAAACAGATCAAACGACAAAATTGCGTACCAGTAGGTATATTAAAAAATAACTTTTGCGCTGTTTTAAGTCTATAGATAATTTTGAGCCAGATTTAAATATTACGCCAAAGCTATAAGTAATTGATTTCGTATAACTTACTTTTCGTATAACTTACTTATGATTTATTATATACATAATATCTGAACCTACATTATGTTAGTCGTTTCTTCATGCGAATTAGTCGAATGAAAGATTTACAATATTTGGCCAAACATATTATTATATCTGGTATCCAAAATGTCGTACTTCTTAATAGTTACTGGGTTGTTTCCAAACATTTACCGTTTTTATATTTAATGGACCAAATAGAAATTTTTTTGGTGTTTTGCTTTTTTTTAGTAACATCATAATTTCAATCGATGAGTACTTCGTCTTACACGCAAATAAATTTATTAATAATGTTTTTAGCACAAGTTGATTCTCAACAACTACAAATCTTTTATAACGTTTTTGAGGTTATATTCCACAATTATCAATTTGCCGTTTATCGATTGTGGTATTTTTCGTTAACAATTTTGATTTAAGTGAATTCGCCACATTTACCGACTTGCGTAGGCAGGCTAAATAGAAACTGCAACGAAAATGACAGTAAATAAATTTGACCAAATTAAAAATATTTTCAGTCATTACTTTCAGAATAAATTAGTTTTCCAAAGATCCGGGTACTAAATTAAAAATCATCACTGTTTAATATTACAATAAAAACAAAAATTGCCGACACACTATGTGGTGATGAACCATGTGGTAAATGACATTGACTTTCACTTGTATGACCCGACACAATAACAATAATAAAACCATCATACATATTTAACTGGATACCAAAGGTCTCTTCTTTCCACTTTTCAATGAAATTAAGTTTTACCAATTTCATTCATTCTCACACAACAATTGAAAAACTCAAGCATCGAAAGTGAAATGTAAGAATACAACAAAACGGTTAAGAAAACAAAAAAAAAAAAAAAAGTTGAATTTTAGTATTCAGCTCCTATAAAGAAAAGTTCAAAGTATTAAACAATTATCGTGTAATTAAATTACATTCACAACAGAAAAAAAGCTAAATAAATACAAATTATTTTTATGGTAATTAATTAATTTCCGTAACACATCAACGGGGCAAATATATTAAGGTCAAGTTGAACAAAAAATCTCAGGTACATTACACTCGTTCATATTTGCATTGTTTATTGATCACTTTATTTAAAAGCCATTATAAAATTAAAAAAGTTCAACATTTTTATTTTATTTTAATTAATTTTATTAATTTTAATATGATTTATTTAATTTTATTTATAACATAAAAGTGATGTTGGGCTGTTATGTAGAAATTAAAATAAAAACCAACGGAGAGAAATCATAAAATGTATAACTAAATTTCACCAATTCTGTTTTTTTACCATTAACCTTTTTTATATACTGATTAAATTGATCAGTGCACTTCATACATAAATTTTATGTTTTATGAAAGAAGCAAAAAACAAAAAAAAAAATAAAAAAAAAATCAACATAAATAATAAAGCGATCTGTGTACAAAATACAAAGTATATTGTTTAAAAAAATATCATTTGTTTATTGCGGTGCCGCGGTATTAAGATTGATGAAGGCGAAAAATATCATATATAAACATATATTTAACACCTTGACTGCTCATCAATATTACATAGTTGGTTTTTTAGTCTCTAGTGATCATGATCAATTCTATTCAATAAGTTTTGATTGTAAAAATATTAATATTCATGTGCGGGTTAATCAAAATCGGATAATCTTACACGAACAATGCAAGCAATGTGACGGTTTGTACCTTTTAATCGTCACGAGACAAGAGAAAAATTATAATTCGGTTTTGCTTTTACGGCTTTTAAAAAGAAACGTCCAATTCAAAAAAAAAGGAAATTTCCCCAACAATTTTAACCAAGTCACAATAAGTTATAAGTTTTTCTAATTCGTTTTGCATTCTTTGAAACCATGAAATCAAAAGTTTTATTGCGTTATGCGGTTATACCATTTGCTGTCACGAACAATTAAAACTTGTAATATTAAAACAAGCAAATTGACTTGAAATTGAAAGTCATGCCGCATACTCGAAAACTGTTGACAGTAACTTTTTTGGTAGTTTCACAACAGAAGAACTTCATTAATAAAAATGTTGCCTCTTTCAAATGATTATGTAGAAGTTTATAAGATGCAGGCTGGCCAGTGTAGCAAAACTGTCTATTTCTCGGTAATATCCTTTCCCGTGGCTTAGAAGCTTGGACCATCAATTCTAACTCCATGGAGGAAATAATTTTAATGGTGGAAAATAACGTATGATATTTGATCCCAAAACACATCAAAGAGCATAAATTTGACAAAAAGAATATTGAAAAAGCGCCGAAGAAAGAGAAAGTTGCTTTGTTGCCTTTTTAAAGAATGAATTTGTTTATGACATTTCCTAATTTTTTTTATTGTTTTTACTTTTTAATTTATGGCCGACAGTAAAAGGGACTAAACATGGATTTAGAGAAAATCCGTTAATATTGGTGAACCGAACACGTAAACAACCGCACGTAAACAACCGCACGTAATAGTTAAGAATTTGTTGGCATTCCTAATCTTTTTGTTTCAGAAATCACAAATTTTATTGAAGCGAAAAAATATTTTGTTAAAATAATGACAGCGCCTCGTAATATGTATAACTTTCAATGACCTAATTTATGATTCAGTAACGTCACTTCAAATTACAGATAATTATATCCCGTTACACAACTTCCAGGTGTAAACACAAAGAAAGTAAAAATTAACGAAACATTGCTGTCACATTCAAAAAACTATTCAAATCAAACATTTTACAAAAAATATATGCAAAACAGTATTATTAGTTAAGTACGTTTTTGCAGAAGTCGTGGAATCAAGCATCATAAAAGAGGTTATTCATGAATGGAAAATATTGCAAAAATAGAATAAAATGGCATAAGAATATCTAAAAGCTGGTCTTTGTAAAAAAGGGATTCCCCTCGGAAAATTTTACCCAGAAGAAATAAACTAAATAAAAAAAAAACAGGAAACGGTAGATTAAAAATGGAATTATTAAAGCCCAGATTATAATAAAGATAAATACGAATGAATAAAATATGAACAACTCACTATCGAAGCGAGTTTTCTAATTCGGTTTCAAATACTTGGGTATATAAGTCGTTTAGTTTTTTTTTTTTTCTAGATCGAAAAGTGTCAGCTGTACATTTCATACAAACATGTACTAAAAACGGAATATAAAAATAATAAATTTTGGAAAATGATCCTGGATTCGGCTTCTACAAGGTGTTATAACCTCTTGAATTTACTCTAAAAAACACATCGCGACCTAATAAAAGTAATGCAAACAAATTGTCAACCATAATTGATATTGAACAAGACTCATGGTACCAAGAAATTCGTAAAAGATTGTTATTTGAGCTTCGAAACGAACAATTGCTTATTACGATTATTGAATTACATGCAGGAAGGGGATTTATAAAGTTAGATTAACATTGAAACATCCAGTGCAATCTAACAAAAGTAATGCCAACCAATCACGAACCGTAATTGATCCTGGACACAACACATGATAAAGAAAAATTTGTAAAATATTGATATTTGGGCTTAAAAATGAAAAGTTGGTCCATGAAGAGGATATATAAAGATAAATGTACTCTAAAACTTCTACTGCAAAAACCAATAATAAATAGTTATGCACTGCTAATTTCAAACATTAATTACATTGAATACGACTCACAATAACGATTCAAAATAGGTTATAACAATAAGAGTATTACATGCAGGAAGAGAATATATTAGTTACTTTTACTTTAAAAATTCAACCACCCTAACCAATAAAAATTAACCAATTCAAACATTAGACATAAATGACATTTAATACGACTCACAATAACGTTTCACAATTGGTTATTACAAGTAAGGTATTACATGAAGGAAAAGAGAATATAAAGCCAAATTTACTCTAGAAATTACACCGCGCGAGATAATCAAACTTATTTAAACCAAATAAAAACCATATATGATATTAACTACGACACACGACAGTAAAAATTAGTTATTACAATTTTATTGTGTTACATGCAGGAAGAGAATACATAGAGTAAATTTTACTATAAGACATTCACTGCGACCTAATAAAACAAATGCAAATTAATTTTAAACAATAAATGACGCTGAACAAGTTTACAATAAGGAGCAATCCGTAAAAGATTGTTATTTGAGCTTAGAAAGAACAAATGGTTATTACATTTATTTTATTACATGCAGGAAGAGAATAGGTAACAGTAGCTTCAGTCTAAAATTCCAGATCGCAAATCAATAAAAGTTTAGCAATTCATATATGAACCATTTTTTACATTGAATATGACTAACGATAACGTTTCACAATTGGTTATTACAATTAGAGTATTAGATAAAGGAAGAGTATGTAAAGTTAAATTTACTGTAGGACTTTAAAATGAATGCAAACCAACTATAAATCATAAATGAATATAAAGACTACTCACGATAACGACAAATTCGTTAAATATGGTAATTTGACCAAATAATGCACAGGTGTTAATTTTAATTTATTACATGCAGGAAGAGAATACATAAAGTTAAATTTACTATGAAACATCCATTGTGACCCAATAAAATTAATGAAAACCATTTATAAGCAATAGATGATATTAAATGCGTTTCACAATAATGAGAATTTCCTAAAATCTTGTTATTTGAGCTTCGAAAGGAACAATTATTTCTTTCTTTAATTTTATTATATGCAGAAAGGGAATGCATAAAGTTAGATTTACTCTAGAACTTCTACCACACGAACCAATAAAAGCTCAGTTTTTCTAGTATGAGGCATAAATGACATTAAGTACGACTCACGATAACGTTTTACAACTGTTTATTACAATTAGAATTCCACAAGTAGGAAGAAAACATATAAAGTTAAATTTACTCAAAAACATCGACAGCGATTCAATAAAAGAAATGGAATCCGATTATAAACCATAATTGACATTAAATACGTTTCACAGTAAGAAGAGTTTTGTAAAATCTTGTAATTTGAGCTTAGAAAGGAACAAATGGTTACTGAATTTATTGTATTATATGCAGGAAGAGAATATATAAAGTTAGATTTGCTCTAAAACTTCCACCGCGTAAACTAGTGTTGCGCTATATCGATCATTTTTGTTAAAACAACATATGAGAAAATAAACAAAGCAGACCGAGAAAAAACGATCTAGCACATCACTAGCGTAAATCAATAAACGTTATTTAATTGAAATATGGGCGCTACTTTAAAAATTAAGTCACAAAATAAATAAATTGAAAAAAAAAAGTTTACTTGTCAAACTTTACGCACTCTCTCATTCTCGCTCAGTCATTTTTATTTATGTTAATAGACGCTGTCTTTTTAAATTTGGTTTTACTTATAAGTTAAATTTTTAAGAATATGTAAAATTTGTTTTTAAATGAGTTATATGCTGAATTAATTTAAAGAATTACATAGCTCTTATCGCTGCTAAATTGTGTTTTGGTTAAATTAATTCGATGGGTTAGTATAGCGTTAACCAATATATTTTAGACAATTGCAAATTAGTGTTAAATTTAAAAATACGTCGCCAACGTTACAGGCACAGATCAAAGAAATTGTATCACTTCTATCGCTTCAGCTGATAGTTGTACCTCAAATTTTTGAAGATGTGACAAAGGTCTAGGAATATCTATAAAATTCATTATTTTAAACAACATTTTTTCTGGAGTTTTTTTCTGATAATTTAATTTTTTTTTGTTTTTTAGGCAAGTACTGGGTGGTTTGGCGTCTATTGGAGGGGGCGGCCAACTTTGAGTAGATTAATCTACCAGCTCCGTAACCTTCCAGTAGGATGCCCATCACGTGAGCTGTTCTGGTCATGTCATTAGGCAGCTGCGTGATGGGTAAAATTGTATAAGAGGTAACCTGTTCACAATTCGAAAGTGTATGTGCTGCCTCCTCGTGGCAACCACTGGTAACTTAGGACATTTGGCACATTTTTGGCCATTTGGCACAGGCTAAAGTACGGCGCTAAAGGAGAAAACCTTGACAAAAACCCTAATCTAACATGGAACAGCATATGCCGATGGATGAATGGCTGATGGTTAATCAGCCCAAAATTTGCGGACTCTGGATACCAGGCACCCTCCAGTTTTATTTAGCCTTCCTGTAGTAACGCTGGGTGACCTACAGGTGATTTGCAATTCCCAGCAACTCGAAAAAGTAAAATCAAACGGAATACGGGTAGGAGTAGGAATATACGGGAGTGGGACAACTACCTCGAAGTCCTTGGGCTCCAATGCTACCGTCTTTCTAGTGGAACTACATGCTGTAATAAACATCTAGGAGGG
This sequence comes from Tipula vernalis, assembly GCA_958295665.1. NCBI lineage: Eukaryota > Metazoa > Arthropoda > Insecta > Diptera > Tipulidae > Tipula > Tipula vernalis. Next base: position 369,770,464 of record OY282558.1, read on the forward strand.
AGAGCAATAAGCCCAGATAGTATGTATCACGAACCGAGAGGCAGTATTGTCAGGTTCATTAAGAACCTGAATATTGACTGGACGGATAATTAAGCAGGGTCCAGCACAATAGATCTTTTAGGTCGCAGTGTGAGGTGGCTGATCGTGCGCATGGCCATATAATAATAATAATAAAAATAAAATATTGAATTCTACTCACGATAACGTTTCAAAATTGGTTACTACAATTAGAGTATTACATGCAGGAAGAGAATAAGTAAAGTTATATTTTCTATACGACCTTTGCTGCGACCTATAAAAGTAATGCAAAATAATCATAAATCATAAATTACAACAAAAACGACCCGCGATAACGATAAATTCGTTAATTATTGTTTTATGATTTTTATTATAATTGAGAATATATGTATAACCATAATTTTACTATAAAACGTCCCCTGCGCCCCAATAAAAGTATTGCAAATTCCGATAAATGGAAATTCGTAAAACATTATTATTTGAACATCGAAAAGCGCAATACGTTATTACAATTAATGGGTTACATGCAGGAAGAGAATACATAAAGTTAGATTTACCCAAAAATTTTCACCGCGAGAACTAAGTTATTTAATTCAAATATTAACCATTAACTACATTGAATCCGACGTATGATATAGTTTTATAATTATTTAATACAATAAGATTATTACATGCAGGAAGAGAATATATAAAGCTAAATTTACTGTAAAACATTCACTGTGACCCAATAAAAGTATTGCAAATTAATTTTAAAACATTAATGATTTTGAGCACGACTCACGATACGAAGAAATTCTTAAAACGTTATTTTTAATTAGAAAGACACAATACGTCATTACAAGCAAGAAGAGTACATAAAGTTAGGTTTAGCCTAAAACTTACACAGCGCGAACCAATAAAAGTTTTGTAATCCAAATATGAACCATTATTTACATTAAGCACGGCACACAATAACTACATTGAATTCAGTTATATATACTCTTCCTGCTTGTAATACAATAAATGTAGTAACCACTTATTCCTTTCTAAGCTGAAATAACAATAATTTAATAAACTCTACTTATTGTCAAACGTGTTTAATGTTATTAATTGTTTATAATTAGTTTTCATTACTTTTACTGAATCACAGTGGATGTTTTTGAGTAAATTTAACTTTATCAATTCTCTTCCTGCATGTAATAAATTATAATTAACACATGTGTATTATAAGCTCAAATTACCATATTTAACGAGTTGGTTGTTATCATAAGTAGTCTTTGTTGTATTTTTTGATTTATAATTGGTTTGCATTACTTTTAAAGTCCTACAGTAAATTTACCTTTGGTGAAAAATACGTCAAATCACAAATTTGGTATATGGGACCGGAAGTCGTGTTTAAATTTTTTATTTTTTATGTTTTCAATTGGTAGTATGTTGTTGTTGTTGTTTAAAACACAGGGTGTCAAGTTGTTGTTGTTGTTGTTGTGGTTTAAAATACAGGGTGTCAAATTTTGAGAAAAATGATAAACATGATGTTGTGTTTATGGCTATAAAAGGATAAATAAATATCCGATAATTATGATATAGGGCTTGTTTTAAAGGTAAGTTAATACGAATTATTAAAATAATAATAATAATATAAAAATGGTTAGTTCTTTAATTTCTTTATTTTCAAATTTCCCGCCAAAAATTTTATTTTTGAATTTTCTCAATGATTGTTCAATTTATTTTTTTTTTTGTTTTGTTTTTTTTTTAATTTTACGTCCTTTAATTCTATTGAACATACTAAAAACTTGCGCTAGCAAAATTTTTTGTTTTCGTGCAAAATACGTTTAAGTATGACGATTTACCTGGTTTTGGAATACAAAATCAAATTGTTATATGTTATTTTCAATTTTTAACTAATTTACGCTCGACCTGATAATGTAACTGTTTAAAATTATTTCGTCGATCTTTAGTATATTCTTACTTCTAACAGAAAATTAAAAAAGCAAAGAGGAAACAATTTGGAACAGTCCGTTCTTAAACTACATCAAGTTATTTTGAGCCATTCTTAACTCTGTCTCTCTCACTCCTTCATCACAAGTCGTCACAAAACTGAATATGTGAGCAATGATTTAATTATTTAAGATCATGAAGTAAGTGGCATATTAAAGAAATACGCCTCTAATGATATACCTATAAATTATTGTATTATGTAATATGTAATATCCCATAACAGTAACTTCTTATAATTGCATGACGTCATCTTTTATGGAATTCTACTTGCCCCAGCCTAAACGTGACGACAATCAATACTCCTTCCCCAAACAAAGGCGTAACTTAGTTTAGGGATAGCCCATAAAGCTATTAGTAAAAAAATAAATTTTGGTTTGAGTAATTTATTTTGTTTGCTCCAACCCTAAAAATGCGTCCCAAAATTTTACGTTCAGGTATATAAACCGTAACGTAATCTTTTGAAACAAAATGATGGATATTTAAAAATTTAATTATAAAAGAAGGGGTAAGTAGGCCTGTAAAACAACATAAAATATAAGCAGTGGTTTTTGTTAACATTTTTTGGTATAAATTAGTGTTTGAATTAATATTTTAGGTAGTTTAACTTGTTAAGTTCTATTTAAATCAATTGCTTATTTAAATAACATCAAAAGTATTTCAAATAATAAGTGTAATAACGGTTGGGTACCAAAAGTGTTGTAAGCCGTTTCCTGAGTTGAAATGTTCGAAAAGTTTAAGAAATGTTAATAATTTATATTAAAATTAGTTTGCCGGCTCGATTCATGTAACTGAAAATTCATGGATTTGTACATCATGTTATTACCGGGTGACTAATAAACGTCAAAAAGTTAAAAACAAGGTATCACCGGTTAATAATTCATTAAATTCACCTGTTACTCCGGAGACGTCATCAACAGTCAATGACGAGAATATTTCGAGTATGAGTGAAAGTGAGGAATGACAAATAAAAAGTGCTCTCGTTCGTTTATAAAAAATATTCAAATACTGAAGATTATATTACATGTAAATTTTAACCGGATAAATATCTTTAAATTTCTATCCGTGTTTTGTAATAAATTTTTTTACTGTCAATATTTTTTGTTTATAATTTAATTTTGAATCACAAAAACGAGTGAAAAAATTAACCTGGAAAAATAAAATAAAATCGAGTTTTTGTAAGAGGACCAAAAATCTACCATTCGATTTTTGAAATTTTCAAAATAAGTAGAGTCATACTTAAACGTATTTTGCACGAAAACGAAAAATTTTGCTAGCGCAAGTTTTTAGTATCTTTAATTGTTCATAATTGAAAGGACGTAAAATTAAAAAAAAAAACAAAAAAAAAATCTAGATGATCATTGAGAAAATTCAAAAATAAAATTTTGGCGGGAAATTTGAAAATGAAGAAATTTAAGAGCTTGCCATTTTTATAATTTTTTATTAATCCGTATTAACTTACCTTTAAAACAAGCCCTATATAATAAATATCGGATATTTATTTTTCCTTTTATAGCCATAAACACCACATAATGTTTATCATTTTTCTCAAAATTTGACACCCTGTATTTTAAACAAAAAAAACAACAACAACAACAACAACAAAAATCACGTTCTACAAAATTTTTTTTAATCAAGACTACAAATTCAAAATATAAAAATCATAAAATTAAAACATGACTTCCAAAAATTTGTGATTTGACGTATTTTTCACCCTTTATATATTATCTTCCGCCATGTAGTACTTTAATTGTAACCAATTGTGAAACGTTATCGTTAGTCGTACTCAATGTAAATAATGGTTCATATATGAGTTGCTTAACTTTTATTGGTTTGTGATGCGGAAGTTTTAGAGTAAATCTACTGCCATATATTCTCTTCCTGCATGTAATAAAATAAATGTACTAACCATCTGTTTCTTTCTAAGCTCAAATAACAATCTTCTACGGATTTCTCCATATTGTAAACGTGTTCAGTGTCATTTATTATTTATAATTAATTAGCACTGCTTTTAATATTTATCAGCGAAGGTTTAAGAGTAAATTTAATTCTATGTATTCTCTTCCTGCATATAACACAATAATTTTACTAACCAATTTTTCTATCGTGTATCGTAGTTAAATTTTTTTAAAGTTTTATTTTGTTTGAATAAGTTTTATTGTCTCGCGCGGTTCTAGAGTAAATTTAACTTTATATACTCTTTTCCTTCATGTATTACTTTAATTGTAATAACTAACTGTGAAACATTATCGTGAGTCATATTAAATGTCATTTATGATTCATATTTGAATTGGTTAGCTTTTATTGGTTCGGGTAATGGAATTTCCAGAGTAAATGTAACTTAATTAAAATATTCTCTTCCTGTGCTTAATACAATAATTGTAAGTACGGTATTTGAACTTCTAAGCGGAAATTTTTTTTTTGTACGAATTCCTTCTTATCGTGAGTCGAACACGACTCACAATGTTTCATAATTGGTTTTTACAATTAGTGTTTTACATGCAAGTAGAGAATATACAAAGCTAAATTTACAGTAGGACATTAAATTACAATAAAGATTACTTATGATAACGACAGGTTCTTTTTGTTTACAGGTTAGTACTGTTATTTTAACTTATAAAGGCAATTGTTTATTACAATTATTTTATTACATGGAGTAGGAGAATATATGATATTACATTAACTCTATATAGGTTTTACCAAGCGAATAAATAATTGTTAGGCAATAAAAATATAAAAAATAAGTCACATTGAATACGATGTTTAATAAGTTATTACAATTATAGTATTACATGCAGGAAAAGAATGTTTAAGGTTAAATGTACCCTAAAAGATCAACTGCGAAACAATAAAAGTAATTCAAATTAATTATAAAACCTTAATGAACTTAAACACAACTAACAATAATAGGAAATCATAGAATATTGTTAGATGCTTTGAAAGGAAGTTTGGGTTATTACATTTAATGTATTACATGCAGGAAGAGAATTTATAAAGTTAGATTTGCTCTAGAACTTCCAACACCTGAACCAATAAAAGCTAGCTAATTAAAATATGAGAAATGTCAATGATTACGATTCAAAATTGGTTATTATAATTAGAATATTACATGCAATAACGGAATGTATAAAGTTAAATTTACTTGATCACTTCCAATTCGAAACAATAAAAGTAAAGAAAACCAATTATAAATCATAAATGGAAATATAGACGAATCATGATAACGACAAATTCACTAAATATGGTTGTTTGAGCTGATAATAGAACAATTGGTTATTACAATTATTATTGAATTACATGCAGGAAGAAAATATATTAAGTTACAATTATTCTAGGACTTCCACCATGTGAACAATTGCTGACAATGAATATGACCCACGATAACGTTGTTTAATTGGTTATTACAATTAGATTATTACACGCAAGAAGAGAACATATAAAGTTAAACTTACTCTTAATCGAGAATATATAAAGTTAAATTTACTCTAATGCAAATTAATTATAAAATATAAATAATTTTGAACACGGCTCACGATTAGAAAAAACTCATAAAATATTGTTATTTGAATTTAGAGAGGCACAATACACTATTATTTTTTATGTATTACATGCAAGAAGAGCAAAAATAGGGAAATAAGTATCGCGCGAGCCAATACAAGTTATTCCAACCAAATATGAACGATGAGGCGAAATTCGTAAAATATGGTTGCTTGTGCTTATGAAGAACAATTGTATTACATGCAGGAAGAGAATATATAAAGTTTTATTAACTCGAGAAGTTTCATTGCGCGATCCAATAAAAGCGAAGCAATTCAAATATGAAAGAAAAATCACTTTTGATATGACTTACGATAAACTTTCCTAATTGGCTATAACAATTGGAGCATTACATACAGGAAGAAAATATAGATTATAAAATTTACTTTAGACCTACCGCCGCGCGCACCAATTAAAGTTGTTAAATTCAAAGATAAACCATAAATGATATTAAATACTACTCACTATATCGTTTCAAAATTGTTAATTACAATAAGGGTATTACATGCAGGAAGAGAATATCTAAAGTTAAATTTTCTCTAAAACATCCACCTTGACCTAATTTAAGTAATGCAAATCAGTTATAAACAATAAAATACTTTGAACACATTTAACAATAAGACAAAATTCGTAAAATATTGGTTTTGAGCATAGAAAGAACAATTGGTTATTAAAATTACAGACGTTGGCCAAGAAACTTGCACATCTGTTAAAACCAGATGAATATTTTTTTTAAAGTCGATAACACTGTTTAAATTTTAATAAAATTATGATCATTTTTCTGACTAAGGTGCTATAAATTATTGCCTACTTTTAAATACAGCGGTTTCAGTAGAATTTTGTTTGTCGCTGATGTACTTCACTCAAAATTTCACTTTAACATCACTGTACATAAGTTACAAATTTTAAAAATGCCTTAAATATGCTGAATTACCCCGTAAACGAAACATAAATAAAACGAATTTTTATTATTGTGTAAACACTTACAGCCATTGGCGAAAAAATTTGCGCGACTGCATCATTTCAACGTTTTAAATACAATAACATTTTGTTTTGCTGTTCTTCTTTAAGTTTGCTTCTTTTTTTTTTTACGACGTTTAATAAGTAAGTGTCTTGAATGCCCGATCGCTTGTAGGTAACTATACTCAAGACGTTTATGAAAAAACTCCGCAGACGTAGATGTGTGTATTAATTCACGGAAACAATCAATCAATTATGGTTCCGTTGAAATTAAAAATTTGTCTCCTGCCATTACTAAATATCACTTAAAAAGGTTTTATTTTAAAATGTGTGCCCGATAATTTTAGACGAAAACGTAACTATAAACCATTGAAGAAAAATGAGCTTTCGTCAAATGGACATGCTTTTAAAGGATTTTCTGGCTGGAACGAAAATATATTTTGAATACGAACTCCTTAACTTTCAATGCGAACAAGGAATAACAATAAATTGAAGCAATGAGCAAGATGTGCAGACCACAACTACGGTGACACTCTTTCTGCCATCATGTACGGAGCCATATTCGCCAATGTCGAGTTCGCCAATTGCGCAAAATTTACATACACGTAATATTAATTTCAGTTTGAGACATATCATTTCATCGAAAATTGAAGGAAATATGATCATCTCCTATTTTGTGGAACATAAAGATTTGAACGAGGAACATCGGAAGTTATTGGTGGATCTAATATTAGACTACTATGTATATTGAAAATAAATTACCAATATGCTTAAAAATGTATTTTTATTAAATTTTTTAATTTTTTTAAATGTATTGTATTTCTGCGAATACGAACCCACTTGTAGGAAATGAGTTCCAAGTAATAATTATGAAACTGTACTCATTGGAAAATTAAATTTTGATCACTGTGTAATCTAATTGAATTGTATTACTCCCACCAAATTAGTAAAGTACCGTAGTCCGTTATTTAAACAGCGTACCTACATTGTTTCCGTAATTTTGATACACATCTTTATAAATTTATTTGCTTTATGCATTATGCACACATGCAATTAATTTTACATCAAGGTGCATGTCTCAATTAATAGAATCACGTATCACAAGAAAATAAAGTTAAGTTGTACCTATATGAATAAAAAATATATCGGTGTGTTCGTGATAATTAACGATCTTAACTTGATGATGATCATCAACTGAGATACACATGTGTAAAGTAAAATACACAACAAGTCGTCTTCTTTAGTATGTATATACGTACATGTGTATCCACATAAAAAACATGTATATTTATTATACCTCATTGACTTTGAAAAGAAAATTTCAAGTTCGAGGTTAGTGCCGCTTTTTTTTACATATACTCGTACGTTAATTTAATATATTTTTTTGCTTTACAAGAAAATTTTTAGTAACTTTCATTCATTTAACATAAATGCGGTATAAAGATACCTTCTACTTGAATATTGTAAATTTGGTTGAAAATATTGTATATCGTTATCATACAAATTATTATAAATATTATTACACTGCGTGCATATTGAATGGGAATTATATGCTCAGTTGTATTTCACAAAATTTCGTTTCCAAATGCACAACATCCCTAATTTATTGTGCGGTTGCCGTAAAAATAGAAAATTAATGAATTAATAAAATTAAATTAAAAAAACCAACAAAAAACACAAAATTATTTTATAATGCTGTTGTACGAACAATTATGTGAACGAATCAAAATTTCTAACTTATACACATTACACAATTGATTTTGATTTCTTCTTTGAATTTTTACGATTTAATTTTCAAGACGTACATATGAATGAATATTGTTACTAAATCGAAATATTAACAAACAAAATAACAACAAATTGATACAAATTATGTATATAGTATTACAAAAGATTCGAGGAAACAAAATTTTAACTTTATACAGACATTCAACCATTTGTTGTATTTGTTTATTTTGTCTTTTTCGGTAACTTTCAATTATACTGCTCAGGGCATTTTAGATTGTCTGATGGTGAGAATTTCTTTTGGGTGGTACGAGTTTATTTAAAACAACAACACAAAGAATACAAATGATTCTGGTTTCCAAAAAAAAAATTTATTTCGTTTAACATATTAAACTTTTTTCTTTTGTTTTTTAAATCCACCGATGTTGATTAAGAAAATTATTTTCCATTATACATACTCGAAGATAGGTACCAATATGGTATCGGAATATCTCATAGTTTTAAAATTGCTTTAATATTTTGAATTCGGTTTCTTTTGACACTAATAATTGAATTTAATCTCCAATGCACTGATCTTTTTTACTTCTGCTACTACATATTCTCAAGTCTATTAACCTACAAAAAAATTTGAAATACAATTTTTTTATAAATTAATTATGAACCGTTTTAGAACAAAAAATGTTTAAAATTATTATGAGTATGTTTGTTGTTAAGTAATAGGTCTTTGCGTTAGATGACCGAGAAATAAAAAATGAAGTCATATTTTTAAGATCTGCGTATAATGTGCGGTGGCGAGGTCAGATAGGAAAAAAATGTAAAAAAATATATAAATTTCTAAATTATACAGAGTACAAATAATATAATTATTTTCAGTAAACTTGTCATGAATGACACATTGGTTGAACAGCTCGCCGATGCCCCGTGATAGCCCCGTTGTGGCTAACAACGCTTTCAATATTGTTTTTACTCAGTAAAACAAGCGAAATATAACGGAAAAAGTGAAGCTAACTAAAAATTAATATCACAGCCTTTTTTTATGGGTAAGCAAATTAGTAAAAAATTTTATTTTGGTGGAAAAGCTCTAAATAATGATTAACAAAAGATTACGGGACAAACTAAATAAATATATTTTAGTGGAAGAGCAAAGTGACTGAAAGCATAAGCACAATATGGTAAGCGCAGACATGAGAGTTGCAGTCAACCAACTAAGACATTTCACTAAAAATTACCTTTCTGAAAACAGTTAAAAAATAAAGAGGATTAATCAGGCAATACTAATAAAATCATTCCGTATATAAATAGGATTTCAGTACCAACCCGATCTTCACCACTCACTTTAACCCAACCTAACAAGGCACTTGTAATAAATATTGGACAAGTGATGCTCATTGTTTTGATAGTGGGGCACCATTTAACTGTTATGATGCAGACGTAAGTTGACATAAGAAAGTTGTTTAAATATTATTATAACGTTTTGAAAAACTGGCTATTGAATCCTATCGACGACGCTGTGTATATGTATAGCTACAAAAACAAATTATGCGTGTACAATCTAAATTTTAATTTAAAGAAAGAACTTCCGTGAAAAATAAACAGTTTAACAATAAGCAAAACGTCGGAAAACAATTTTTCGTAAAGGAATACATATGAAAAACTTTCAGGAACACTAGGCAATGCTTGCGTAAAACCGAAAGATAAGTGACTCGAGCGACAAACGGCATTTTATGAAAAATTACGGTCGTGTTACTAATTTGTTTGAACAATCATCGAACAATATCCAGCTTAGAAATATAGAGAAATCAATACATCCTTTAAACAACATTGTTTCAATCCACCTACAAATTATAAACCTCATTAAAAATGTGAATAAAGAAACGATACAACATATACTACCTCGCTATCGGTACCCGATCCACAATTTGTTCAAAAACCATTGAAAATATTAAGAATTTTAGTTGTATACCAGGAATTTCAGAGATCTAAACATAAACTTCAAAAACCCTCCATGTTACGTTCACCAAGCCTTAAAATGCAGAATCGATACCGAATCAAGGGCAACAGTTTATTTAAACACAGCACGATCCACCTTAATTTAACTCCAGCTTTATAACAAAAACACTTCAACACCTTAGACTTTCCTGCGCCGACGAATCAACAATAAATTGTTAAATTAACAATAAATTAATTATTTTCGATAAATAAATCTTTAAGGAAAATTTAAAAAACAAAAAAAAACAACCGTTGGCTCGAGGGTCACGTCGAACACACATGATATATGAATTAGACACCAAATATTTTTCAAACTTCGATTTGAAAAATTAATTTGTTCATGTGCAAGCTGATAATTCCAGTCAAAGGTATATTTATATTGTAACACATGGGCGATAATACGAATTTTTAAAGAAGCCATTTGGATTAGGTACCCCTTCGGCTAGTGGATTTTGATGAAAAGCTTTGAATAAATTTATTTTATTAAAAATACTATAACCACACAAATTTTTCGTGAAATCTGGAAGATTCTGATTAAGCTGTCTGTTGTATCTGCAAGGACGCCAATCGTCTGAATTTCTTTTGGGAACGACGAATCGAGCACAAGTAGATGCTTTTTAAGGTCTAAAAAGGCCTTTGTTAGTTCATTTACCAAAATTCAATTCTGGCAATTGTAAACTTTATTGGATCTAATCGCCTTTGATTGCAATAAAGGAGTATACCACTAGTTTTGATTTTATGTTTTACGTTCAGTTTTACTGGTGTATCGTATTTAGGTTTTTCTTTAAGTGTTGATATACCTGCAAGCAAACTACCATAAATACCTTTTACGTCAAATTTCAACAGTGTTGGAACATATTCCTTTACTTGAATCGACACCTAAAATTTGATTGAAAAATTTGCCCCAAGTATAGGACGTGGGACATCAGCGATCGAAAATAAATGTTCGAGTTCACGACGAAAGCCTAAATCAATATTCAATAATTTTGACTCTGATTAAAAATCTTAAATTAGTTTTTCTACAAATAATAGTGAGAAGATTTGGTAAAGTCGTGACATTCGTTGCCCTCATGTCGGATTTTATTGGCTTCCCTGGCTGATAGTATTATTATTTGATCGATTCGATGTTGGAATGGTAAAACTCACACCCAGTAGTTTAACATTTTACACATTATCTTTTGTTACAAAATAGGATTCTCTTTTGGTTTTAGATGGTGATCTTATTTCTAATGCTTGGTTTGTTTGTCCACCGATTATTGTTACGTACACGATCAGCATTACTATCTTGATTCAAGTAAAAGTGAATTATCAGAGTTCGGAACGAGAAAGACACTGTCTCGAGTAGTGTTTCTGATTTCTCGACTTTTAAATTTTTCGGGAATGAAAAGAGCCTCGTTAGAAAATCGGCTTTTTTTTGCTTACGATTTCATTAGCCGTGAAAAAACTCCGTTCATTCTGAGTTGATGTTGGTTTGATTGTTAAAAGCGAATTTAACAATTGATACGACTCTGCTTAATCCGCTTGCTTTTCCACAAACCCGCGTGATTCCTTAATAGAAATTTCCCAAATTCCTTTAGTCCGAAACTATAACCCCTTTTTCCAATACAAAAACCAAAATTCCCTTTTTCACGATTAATTAATTTATTTTACTTTACTCTTTCGATCTCTACACCACTATCATCTTTTTTATATTAATTCCACATTTTTTATATTCCTTCTTTTTTCTATTACCACGACATACATATTCCTTATATACTTTTCATATTATATACATTTCTTTTGCATACATATTTTCTATGTACACAAATACTATTACAATTTTAAACGTAACATTTATCTCTACAGGATCGCATAGAAGATGCTGCTTTTTTATACAATGCAAATTATATTATTTTCTATGTACACAAATACTATTACAATTTTAAACGTAACATTTATCTCTACAGGATCGCATAGAAGATGCTGCTTTTTTATACAATGCAAATTATATTATTTTCTACTACTCTATGGTTTTCCTTTTACGGCCGTAACAACCTGGCCACCTTGAGGGACGGAGTTCCTCAAAATCCTGTACTGATGTTCTTCTGTCATACTATAGTTTCTTCTCCTTACGGCCGTAACAACCTGGCCACCTTGAGGGACGACGTTCCTCCAACCTCTTTATTGGTGTTCTCTACAACTTTGCTTTTCTTGTTTCCGCTTGGTTCGTTCTTAACATTCAGCATTCGCTCGAGGACACTGGGAAAACCCCCAAAAAAAACCTTTCCGCAAAAAATGAGGAAAACCAGTGTCGAATGTTACGAACCCCTTAATCGACGGGCAGCAGACATAGTTGGGTGATGGGTCGCACTAATTCACCCTTTTCCGTCTTCACCTTACACGTTCGTATCTTCCCATCCCGTCCCGGATAAACTTCAATTATCCTGGCCATCATCCATCTGCTTGGGGGTGTTATCTCGTTCTTTATGAATACTAGGTCTCCGATTTTCAACTCTCGCTCAACCTCCGCCCACTTGTTACGACGTTGCTGTTCCGATATATATTCTTGGGTCCAACGGTTCCAGAATTGCTGCTGTAGTTGCTGTATTTTTTGCCATGCCGACAACCTGTTCATGGGTACTTCCACCAACAACGTTTCGTACGGTGATATGATGGGCTGACCCGTCAGGAAATGCCCTGGTGATAGCACTGACAAATCAGTAGGGTCATCGCTTATTGGTGTCAATGGTCTGGAATTCAGGCAAGCTGCTATTTTCGCCAGTAGCGTGGCTAGCTCCTCATATGTGTACAACTGCGCTCCTCCAACTCGCTTGAGATGATGCTTCATTGATTTGACGGCGGCTTCCCATAACCCGCCATGATGAGGGGCGTTGGGTGGGTTATAATGCCACTGAATGGAGTGGGATTGCAGGTGTTCTGCTACTGCTGAATTTTGCCATAATTCGAATGCCTCTCGCAATATTCTGTTCGCCCCCACGAAATTGGTACCGTTGTCGCTATACATATGGTGGACTGCACCAGCCCGTAGGTTTATAAACCTGGTCAGGGAGGCGACGAATGAATGGGCATCCATTTTACTTACTAGCTCGAGGTGTACCGCTTTGTACACCATACATACGAATACTGCGATATAACCTTTGACTGTTACATTCCGACTTTGCTTTAATTGAACTGGTCCCGCATAATCGACGCCACAATGGTAGAACGCTGGCGTTGGTGATAACCTATATCCTGGTAGGTCGGCCATTAGCTGTTGAGCTGCCTGTTGCCGGTGTCGACAGCATGTCACACATTTATGTATCATTCCTCGTATCAATACACGACTTCGAAATATCCAATATTTCTTCCTTAAATATTGTGTACAAAGTTGCGCGCCCCCGTGGCATAGTTCCTTATGAGCCCTTTCGGCTATTCTCCTGCTTATTAAGGCCCCTGGATCCAATACTATTGGTCTGCGCTGCTCTACTGACAACTGTGCATTCCCCAATCTTCCCGTTATTCTTACCAAACCTTTCTCGTCCATCCATGGCGTCAGCATCCATAGTCGGCTGGATCTCGATATAGCCTTCCCATTTTGTATTGCCTTGTATTCTTCCGGGAAAGATTGCTTCTGAGAGGCAATCAACCAGTAGTTCAAGCCATTGTCGATTTCTTCAATGGTTAGCTTCTTCACTGGTATCTCCACTTCCTTTATTTTTATAATTATTTCGTTCCCGTTGCCTGGTAATTGCAACACCTCGGGCGTATTTAATAGTCCCCCTCTTGTATCTTTATCATTACCTCTCCGCTTATATATAGGTGCGAAACATTGCCTACAAAATCGAATCACATATGCGGTAATTCTGCAGACAGATTCTATAGATGACACCTTTTCCAACAGACTCTTCGTTTCATCCTCCTCTAATCGGACGGTCATGAAAACGTTACTAACTTCTGTCGATCGTTCTCTGCATTCCGTTCGGACTTGGCTGTGGGTTTCCAAATCAATCCTTCTGGGGGTCCAGTCTGGCCATTCCTCTCTAGTACCTTCCAACATTGCTGGTCCTTGCCACCACAACTTGTTGTTTATCAAATTCTCCGCTTTTATTCCACGGGAGATTAAATCTGCTGGGTTATTTTCCGATTTAATATGCCGGAATTGCTCTACTATCGTTCCCCTCAGGATTCGGCTCACCCGATTAGCCACGAATGTCCTTAGCTCATTGACCGGTTTCCTCAACCAATATAGTACAATTTCCGAGTCCGTCCATATATATATATTGGCTTCCTTGAACATGGGTGTTTCCATTAGCCTGGGAATTAGTTTAGTCCCCAGTTCAACTGCGCATAGCTCCAATCTCGGAATTGTGACCAATTTGATAGGGGCTACTCTACTCCGGGAACATAACAACTTAGCTGACCATTGATCTCCGACACATACTCTGGCGTAGACCACCGCTCCATATGCCTTGGTCGAGGCGTCTGAAAATATGTGAATCTGCATCCTGCGGCTAGCAGATGTCTCCAGCCATCTGGGTATCCTTAATTCGTTGATAAACTTAAGTTCGTCATAGAATATCTTCCACTCCTGCCTCAAGGATGTCGGCAAGGATTCGTCCCAACTGCTGCCCATACGCCACAGCTCTTGAATGAACAACTTTGCTTTCATTGTAACTGGCGTCACCCATCCCTGTGGATCAAACACCCTCGCTGCTTCGCTTGTTATGTAACGCTTTGTCATGAGATTCGGTTGATCCCGCTCTTGCACCTTAAATCGGAATTCATCTTCCACGAAATCCCAAATGACCCCTAGTACACTCGTGTTGTTTTGTAGTTCGACAACCTTTGCTTCCATCTCCTCCTCCATTACCTTCAAGCAATTGGAACGCCATTTTGTTAATTCGAATCCACCTCCTCGAAGTATTTTTGTTACATCCTTCTTTAACTCCATCGCCTCACCTTCCGATTCCACTGATGCTAACATGTCATCCATGTAGAAATCCTCGTTCACCACCTGAGCTGCCTTCGGCTTCTTCTTAACTGCTTCAACGGCACATTGATTTAAGGCCTTGACTGCCAAATATGGTGATGAGGCTAGCCCATATGTCACTACTGTTAGCCAATAATCTCGGAGTGGCTCGTTAGGGTCCGCTCGCCACACAATTCGCTGTAGATTCCAATGAATAGGTTGAATTCGTACTTGTCGGAACATTTTACAAATATCGGCCGATATTGCTATTCTCCCAGTGCGGAATTTGATTATTATGTCGAGCAGGTCCTTTTGAAGTCGTGGTCCTATGTATTGAATGTCGTTCAATGAATTCCCGTTGCTGGTCTTGGCTGATCCGTCGAACACTACCCTAAACTTGCGGTCCACCGCAACCGCGTGATGTGGGATGTAATTATGCAGTTCTCCCTGTACTACTGGTGTAGCCTGCATCATATGCCCCATCTTTGGGTCTCGTTTAAACTTACTCTCCTGACTGAAAAACCGCCTTACCGCCATAGCCTTTGACTCACCCAATTCTGCCTCTGGGCGTAATGGAATAGTAACGCTGTATCTGTTGTTTTCTTTTATAACTGTCTCCCTAAAATTGTCCTCACAGTATTGATCTTCCATAGATATTGGCCTCTCCTCCATTTCCTCGACTTCCCATAATCTTTGGATCAAACTCCTTATCTCTTCCTTGACTACCACTCCTATAGTCCTTGGTTCTTCTTCTGGACTCGCGAACCCTCCTTCACCTGAAATGATCCATCCCAATGAAGTGCTCTGTGCAAGCAATCCTGTTGAACTTCGTTCCATGCCTGGCTTAATGTGTGCTGCGGCTATCTCTGTTCCAATTACCCCCTCTATACTACCTTGCTCGAAATACCGCGGATCGGCTAAATCCTGTTTCACCGTATCGCTAAATTCCCCCGGTTGGAATGATCTCTGCGGGTGATCTGGTATCAAATTCATTATGATCACAAACCTTTTTGTAGTAATTGTCTGCCCCAACTGGCCATGCCACAACTCCAACTGCACTTCTCCTTTCGTCCTAGCAGCTTTGCCATCGATACCCTTTATTCCTACCTTTGCCGCTGATCGAACTAGTTTTAGTTCTTTTACTACGCTATTCGTTATTATATTAACCTGGGCTCCTGTGTCCCAGATCATCCTGATTGGCCGGGAGAAGGTTTGTCCAAATCTTAATCTTACCCACACCGTGGCTAACACAACCTGCGGTACTTTACTCACCACCTGGCATACCGACTGAATCTTGTGTTCCGAGGCCTTCAGTGGGTTTAATTGCTATTGATTGTTTCCTCTGCCTGAATTGTAGGCGTTAGATTGTGGCTGTTGATTGTGCCTCGCTTTATTGCACAACATGAAATGATGGGTTGCTCTTCCCTTTGGACAACCAGTGCAGCCTTCCTGGCTGCATTCTGCGGCTCTATGGCCTGGATTTAGACAACAGCGGCATACCCTGCTCCTGTGGACTGCGGTCCATCGCTCTGGTAAGCTTATTCTCTTAAACATGAGACATTCCTCTAGTTTGTGATTGTTCATACAACCTTGCATAACACAGCTTCGCTGTCGAAATTCGGGCCTTGCGATCCCGAGTGGGAAGCTTTCATTGGGTCTATTCGGTGTTGCCTGGTTATATCGCGGGATCTGCTGATCTTTACTCGTTGTACTATATGGCTGGAATCGCCGACTCTGGAATCGTTCGGTACGTCTTCCATGTTGTTCCTTCATACGTGATGATTCCTGGTCACCTTGGGTACTTCCCCCTACTACTTCGCTCTCTAC
The DNA here is from genome assembly GCA_958295665.1 of Tipula vernalis. Lineage (NCBI taxonomy): Eukaryota > Metazoa > Arthropoda > Insecta > Diptera > Tipulidae > Tipula > Tipula vernalis. Next base: position 369,787,442 of record OY282558.1, read on the forward strand.
TTCCCTTCGACCCTTTGCTCTGGTTTCCAGGAAATTCTTAAAGGTGTCAAGTGTTGGTAGTAGGGTTGCACTTAGATTATTCCGGTGTTGTTCCCATGCATCCAAGGTATCTCTAGGGAGACGCTGTTTGGCGTGATGGATCCAGAATTGATCCCATATATGAGACTGAGGAGCGATTGTTTCCAATTGGCGCGTGCCGCTGGTTACCGAGTCTAATACGAGTCGTAGGGAATCGTATGTCTCTCTTTCTTGTTTCTTCACGGCCTGCATCCTTCCCAATATACTGTGAATGACATGGTAATCATCGTTGTATGTTTTCATTAATGTTTCCCATGCCGCCGTATAGTTATCGCTCGTCAGTTGCCACGGACCCAATGTTACCGCCGCCTTGCCTATGCAAGCTTGTTGCAAGTACAGTAGCTTATTGATCGGGTCGTAGCCTTTGTGGTGGACTTCCGCTAAGAATAAATCGCGAAAGGCCGGCCAGTCAGCCGGGTTACCGTTGAACTTATCCAATCGTGGCGGCTGGACCGATTCCACCTTTATTATCGTCGAAGGCTGGCTAAATGGTTCAATTATGCTCTGATCTTCACTAATTTGCCGAGTACTTCCTTCTTTATCCAGTCTATCCTGGACTCGCACCATTGCCTTGATGAATAGATCCTCGATCTCATGGTACAGTTCCCCTGTGACTAAGAGATTCCCCTCTGTATACAACCGGTCAGTCTCCTCGAACGACGTGAAATGCTGCCGCAATCTTTCCTGGCGCATTCTCAATTCTGAGGTGGACATCGCTCCACTCTCCTCTTCATCCATTATCTGGCTCGATAATCGTTTCAACGATTCGATGTCTTGTTCCCTTCGGGCGTATAACCTGTCTTGTTTCTCCGCCCTTCCCTCTTTTGCATCTCTCAACTGGGGCGGTCTCCCGACCTTCCTTTCCATGATTCCCTGTAACTATAATCTTAAATATTCCATTACGATACTCCCTTTCCGTATCACCATTCTCCTGGTGAGTTGGTTCCCCTATTTTTTTCTTTTCTCAACCTTTCCTTTTCTCAATTTTACAGCTTCCTCGCATTGAGGACGTGATTACCCTACCTTCCTTATTTTTACCCTTCCTGACCAAACCTTTACTAATTGCGCTTTTCTTTTTAACAAAATTACTCTATTAAACAATATAATCCATTTCTTTTTATTTATAAAACATCAAAATACAACTATTCTTAGTGAATATCACCAATTCTTCTCCTAACTTCGCCTCCCCCGATACAACCCTGCTTCTTGCGGTACAACTTAGCTTCTTCTGATACCACTTTGCTTACCTTCGCGCACTAACCCCGATTCCCCGGGTTCTTTGGGCACAGCACACTGTTGTGCCGAGTACCGCATCTTTTACATGCGCCTGGCTCACTATATGTAAACGAGGAGTGCCTTGGATACAAGCAATGTAAGCAAACTCCTTTACTCAATGCCAGCCTCCATCTTTCACCCAACCCAAGCTCCATCATCCTCTGACACCGATACATTTTATGGGACCCTTCGCATAATACGCATCGGCCGTGATCTCCTTTCGTGCTCGTGAATATCTCGGAATATCCTATCACTCTGCTGTTGTCACGTGGCAGTGGGTAAGGTAGCGCATAAGCCATTGGCGGATAGGCTACTCCTTTCTGTGGGCCCGTTGCTCTTGTTTGGGGTGCCGATAAATATTGTGCGGGCACAGCTCCTTTGTTTCTACCTGGGCTTCTCCGATCGGACTTTCTTCCCATCGGTACAAAATTGTTGCTCCGGATCACCGCAGAGGGTAATCGCCCCATCGCTACCGGTGTCCTAGTCGCCACTTGGATCTCCTTGACGGAAGTTGTCGACCCGCCCAATGCCGATGCCTCTTCTGGTTTTCCCTTTTCCTTTGGAAAGGTGTCCCAATCTACCGCTGACCATCGTTTTGGTGAGATGGATCTCAGTACTACCGCCAGCCTTTCGTTCCTCTCTTTGTCCTTATACCGCGCTTTGCTGATCTCTATCGAGAGTTTCCTGTATTCCACTAACAACCGGTCTATATTGGAGGTCCTTGTCATTTCCACTTGTCTGGCAACACTTCGTCGGATGCCATTCACTTCCTCGCCTATTTCCCCCAGCTCCCTCTGGTTATACAGCCTGCCCACTACCTTGCTCCGTATTTCTTCCAGTTGATCCATCTTGGCCCTGATGTACCCTTCCACAAACTGCTCTGAGTTTCCGCTGGCCATTTTTCTAAAAAACTCCTTGCTTTACAACATTGCTTATACTGAGTTTCACCATTCTTCCTGATCACACATTAATATCATTCAACCTTCGACCCTCTCTTTCCTCATTAAATTCATGACCTTGCTTCCTCCGTTCTATCTATTTAGTTCCTTGTTACAACTATTCTCCCTTTCTTTCACTAGCATTATTACCCTATTATGAACCTATATCCACTTTTATCACATGAGTCGGAGCCAATCCGGAAGAGCGGTAACACGTATGGCCATACTATCATAATTAATTTTACTCGACAACAAAAAAAAAATGCAATATAAAATAAACACGCTCAACCTTCATAACTTCCTTCTCAGCAATGATACCCTAAACTAAATAGTTCTTTCACTGAATCTACTATGCTATTCTTAATATCTTATTATCTTCCATGCTGCCTATGTTTACTTATCAACTCCCTTACTACCTCTCTTCAATTTATCGTATCCTTTACCACTTACGATCCTGGTATTCGCCTGTATATCCCTTCACATTCCTTCTGCATTCCTAATCCAATGGTCTGCATTTCCTCATGTTTCTTCTAAACTCCTCACTACTTCGCACACTCTCTCTTACGACCTTTCTTTTCTTCCTTTACTTTCAGCTCAACCTTTCCTCCAATATTTCCCACTTTCATACTACTTTTCCCTGATTCGATTCCTTCTAACTATTATGCTCTTGAGTTTAACCATCGCAACCAACATGCGGACTCAACTCTTTCTACCTCTGGTACGGTTGAGTTTACTCATCGCATCTAATATGCGGCCTCAGCCCCATTCTCCCTATCGTTTGCATTAGCCCTCATTAATGAGCACGTTTTCCTGGATACCGGTACTTTCGGCTATAACTATTATTTGCCTTGACCTATCCATCGAGCCCATTTTCCAACATAACCACCTCGCTTCATAACCGTCATTCGAGCACATTTCCAAAATAATGACTTTCCTAAATTAACGGTACTCTCGATTTACCATTCGAGCATATTTCAAAACTTAACAATACTCTCGCTTTATTAGCCGAGCACATTTTATAACATAACAATACATACTCTCGCTTTATCAGTCGAGCACATTTTTTAGCATAACGCTACTCTCGCTTTATTAGTCGAGCCTATTTTCCAAAATAACCATACTCTCGCTTTATCAGTCGAGCACATTTTTTAGCATAACGCTACTCTCGCTTTATTAGTCGAGCCTATTTTCCAAAATAACCATACTCTCGCTTTATCAGTCGAGCACATTTTTTAGCATAACGCTACTCTCGCTTTATTAGTCGAGCCTATTTTCCAAAATAACCATACTCTCGCTTTATCAGTCGAGCACATTTTTTAGCATAACGCTACTCTCGCTTTATTAGTCGAGCCTATTTTCCAAAATAACCATACTCTCGCTTTATCAGTCGAGCACATTTTTTAGCATAACGCTACTCTCGCTTTATTAGTCGAGCCTATTTTCCAAAATAACCATACTCTCGCTTTATCAGTCGAGCACATTTTTTAGCATAACGCTACTCTCGCTTTATTAGTCGAGCCTATTTTTTAGCATAACGCTACTCTCGATTTACTATTCGAGCACATTCTCTATAATATCGGTACCTACTCTCGATTTCCCAATCGAGCACATTTTCAAAATAACGACCTTTCTAAATCAACGGTACTCTCGATTTACTATTCGAGCACATTCTCTATAATATCGGTACCTACTCTCGATTTCCCAATCGAGCACATTTTCAAAATAACGACCTTTCTAAATCAACGGTACTCTCGATTTACTATTCGAGCACATTCTCTATAATATCGGTACCTACTCTCGATTTCCCAATCGAGCACATTTTCAAAATAACGACCTTTCTAAATCAACGGTACTCTCGATTTACTATTCGAGCACATTCTCTATAATATCGGTACCTACTCTCGATTTCCCAATCGAGCACATTTTCAAAATAACGACCTTTCTAAATCAACGGTACTCTCGATTTACTATTCGAGCACATTCTCTATAATATCGGTACCTACTCTCGATTTCCCAATCGAGCACATTTTCAAAATAACGACCTTTCTAAATCAACGGTACTCTCGATTTACTATTCGAGCACATTCTCTATAATATCGGTACCTACTCTCGATTTCCCAATCGAGCACATTTTCAAAATAACGACCTTTCTAAATCAACGGTACTCTCGATTTACTATTCGAGCACATTTTCTATAATATCGGTACCTACTCTCGATTTCCCAATCGAGCACATTTTCAAAATAACGACCTTTCTAAATCAACGGTACTCTCGATTTACTATTCGAGCACATTCTCTATAATATCGGTACCTACTCTCGATTTCCCAATCGAGCACATTTTCAAAATAACGACCTTTCTAAATCAACGGTACCCTCGATTTACTATTCGAGCACATTTTCTATAATATCGGTACCTACTCTCGATTTCCCAATCGAGCACATTTTCAAAATAACGACCTTTCTAAATCAACGGTACTCTCGATTTACTATTCGAGCACATTTTCTATAATATCGGTACCTACTCTCGATTTCCCAATCGAGCACATTTTCAAAATAACGACCTTTCTAAATCAACGGTACTCTCGATTTACTATTCGAGCACATTTTCTATAATATCGGTACCTACTCTCGATTTCCCAATCGAGCACATTTTCAAAATAACGACCTTTCTAAATCAACGGTACTCTCGATTTACTATTCGAGCACATTCTCTATAATATCGGTACCTACTCTCGATTTCCCAATCGAGCACATTTTCAAAATAACGACCTTTCTAAATCAACGGTACTCTCGATTTACTATTCGAGCACATTTTCTATAATATCGGTACCTACTCTCGATTTCCCAATCGAGCACATTTTCAAAATAACGACCTTTCTAAATCAACGGTACTCTCGATTTACTATTCGAGCACATTCTCTATAATATCGGTACCTACTCTCGATTTCCCAATCGAGCACATTTTCAAAATAACGACCTTTCTAAATCAACGGTACTCTCGATTTACTATTCGAGCACATTTTCTATAATATCGGTACCTACTCTCGATTTCCCAATCGAGCACATTTTCAAAATAACGACCTTTCTAAATCAACGGTACTCTCGATTTACTATTCGAGCACATTTTCTATAATATCGGTACCTACTCTCGATTTCCCAATCGAGCACATTTTCAAAATAACGACCTTTCTTCATAACCGTCTAACGGTATTTTATTGCTAACCGTCTAACGGTATTTCATTCCTAACCGTCTAACGGTATTTCCTTCCTAACCACTCTTCACTATCATTCACGTTTTCCCACTGTACTTATTTTCCACGTGGATATCATTTTCCGCATCTAAGATGCGTACTCCTGATCTCCACGGTACCGATTTTCCGCGCGGTTTCACGTTTGCCTATCTCTCTCTCACCCTTTTAACTATACTTTTCCTATCCAACACGCTTATATTAACCAATTTGCACATCACTTTTACTTATTTCACTATTAATTACTATTACTTTCCGCTTACCACTTTCCTTCCTCGCGACGACACACAACTTTGCACTTGCTTACTGTTATTTGATTATTAGACTGAATTTCTGGTCCCGGCTCGTCCCGGTTTCTGGCACCTTGATACGACTCTGCTTAATCCGCTTGCTTTTCCACAAACCCGCGTGATTCCTTAATAGAAATTTCCCAAATTCCTTTAGTCCGAAACTATAACCCCTTTTTCCAATACAAAAACCAAAATTCCCTTTTTCACGATTAATTAATTTATTTTACTTTACTCTTTCGATCTCTACACCACTATCATCTTTTTTATATTAATTCCACATTTTTTATATTCCTTCTTTTTTCTATTACCACGACATACATATTCCTTATATACTTTTCATATTATATACATTTCTTTTGCATACATATTTTCTATGTACACAAATACTATTACAATTTTAAACGTAACATTTATCTCTACAGGATCGCATAGAAGATGCTGCTTTTTTATACAATGCAAATTATATTATTTTCTATGTACACAAATACTATTACAATTTTAAACGTAACATTTATCTCTACAGGATCGCATAGAAGATGCTGCTTTTTTATACAATGCAAATTATATTATTTTCTACTACTCTATGGTTTTCCTTTTACGGCCGTAACAACAATAATTGCATTGTATTACGTCTTTATTTGTTTTCAAAAATACTTATTCCCTTATTAACAGTTTTCATATTATCCTGACAATGCGGTTGAACTTGAAACCCTCTTGACATTTCTAAAATTGATATTTCCAACTGCTCTTTCAATGACAACAGTATGATTTTCAGAACAGTTCGGATTTCCTAAACTTTCGGAGCCATCGATAAACTCTTCCTCATTCGGGACCGTCCAGTTAAGTTAACAAATTCCTTGCTAATTTTAAAATTTCAGATTTAGAAGAATTACTGAAAAAAACAACCTTTTCTCGAATTGAAAATGATTGTGGATTATTCAGAGAAATTCTGTGGAATACTTCATCTCGCCGTTTTGAAAGATAAGTTTTTAATGAAAGCATCATTCCTTTACTCAACTCTGTATTTTGTTTTTCAAGACTATTAAATAAAAATTTAAGAGCTTCTTCCGCACTTAACAAAGTGGCATCTTCCCTATTGAGGCTTTTTACAGAAATAGAAAGAAGTTTAAGTGAGTCGCATAAATCGGTTAGGCATGGATTCTAACAAGTTCCAGCTGGTTTTACAGTTCGCAATTAATTTTTATTGTTTTTTTTACATCGACGACGTATGTTTAAAGGATGTTGTTCCATGCGGGAGAGTTTCGAAAAATGTTTACAACTTTCCTAATTTGAGTGATGATAGTTGTTGGTCGTAATAAATTATTTGAAATTTCGACGTTTTCTAGTTCTGAATTTGAACTATTCTTATCCTCACTATTTTCCGGCTGTGAGGCTGATGATGATGGTGTGTTATTGACATATTTTTTTTTTGTTAATATATAAGACTTTAATAACAGCCAAATAAATTCCATGATTGTAACACAGTTGTTGGTGGGAAGGATAATAACCTACCAAATTTTTGCATCACAGCAGCCCCATCCGACATAAAGTTAATAATAATACCATGTTTCATTTCCATTTCCAGGGATTAAGCCCAAATTATCCGATTCAGTGATACTATAATGTATGTGAACATCCATAAATCTTTTGTTATTGACGCTAGTCCATTCGTCCAAGGATATACTAAACTATTTGTTACTGTTTTTTAGAAAACTAATTTTATTTAGTATCTCAAGATTTTTAGTTTCAAAAAATTTAATGACTAGTTCCTTTATATCTAAAGGGTTTTTCGGAAAATTGTTAAATCATTTAGCGATCATACTTTATCGAATAAAGCTACTTTTTGTAATTCTGCGTAAAGAAAACCTATAAACAGCAACTAATTCAGTAGTTGATTTGAACACATCTCTTATGCGCGGGACTACATCTTCCACTGGTGCTCGCCTCTGGCTCGTTTCTTTTCAAAGGAAGTATGGCATTCAAATATCTATGAAGACCAGTGGTTGCAGATCCTTTACATAATATGGTTTTACCACAAATATTGCAGTTTGATGCATCTTTATTGTTTTCGATAAAATGTTTTCAAACATCATCTTATTGATTTGGGTTGTTCATCTTAATGGTTATTTGAAGAAAATGGTTAAATTTTTGAAAACAATTTTAAAAAGCAGCTATTTACATAAAATATTTTACTTACCTCAATAACTATTGTTTCGTGAAAATTTTTTGTTTATGATGGTTTTGCATTTCACACAAAGGGTGTTTTCTTTTATTCATTTCGTTCCTTCTATTCCTTTTTAATTTATTCTTTTATTTATTCGGAATATCCAGAATGTATTCTTTTTGTGCTACATCGAAAGGTGGAATAAAAAAAATATTTTATTTGACGATTTGAAATTATGTTCGATGTTTTCAAATTAAATGATTAAATTGAATTAAATCGTACATGGTATAGAAAATTAAATTATTAATAATGATACAATTAATCGTTTAGGGCGTAAAATAATAGAATTTTCGAAAGTAGCTTTAGTTTCATTAAATGAAAATAGTTGTATATAGAGTTGGCGATACAAAAAAATCCCAGGTTATATTTTTCAAGATATATGAATTAAAATTAATATTACATGTGTATTTTCACGTACAAATTATTTGCAACTTTAATAAATTATAATGAAATTATTAATTTAATAAATTTAATTTGTTTCCTAATTTTAAAAGTAAAAAAAATTCATGCTATGGAGAATGTATTCCATTTATACCAATCCGTTCTTTTATTACATTACCTACGGAATATTCCGAGGTCACGTGATCATCTGTTCTTTCTTTAGAATGAATAAAAGAAAATACCCAAAATGTCTAACTATTTAGAGCGCAGTGGAACATAAATCTGCCTTACCATCATTTTAGTTCTCTTTTATTCCGAGAAGCGCAAAAATGTATATTTTTGATTGTTTTTAGTATAGTTGACCCTTAATTTTTTGAATGAAGGAAAAATATTTTTCTCGAGAAAAATAAAACTTTTCTCGAGAAATCGAGATTAGATTTTTGTTAAATTTCTAGAGAAATTCTCGAAAAATATTTCACGAGAAGAAATACTACTCGCTATATTATGTATTGGCGCCAAATATGTTTGAAATATTTGATGCACCTACTGCCAAATTTTATCAGCAGTTTTAAGTAATTTTTTTAATAAGTAAGTTTATTTCTTTACCCGGAAAATATCTTAGTACACATTAATGTTTCGAGTCATGAGTCATTACTCTTCTACATAGAAAAGCCATTTTATTGCCAAACACATCTAGGCTTAAACAAGGCTATTGTTATACGGAAGGTGTTAATGCGGTTTACCCTATTATGAAAAACACAGCCAAATCATTATATCAATGCATTCATGTTTAATCGTAGCAGTGATATATTTTGGGTGGCATTTCAACTTTGAACTTAATATCGGTAGCCATTATCACCGTAAAAAACGGTTTTTGATTTGTTCATTATTAAACCAAAAAATTGTCTAATTAATTCTTATGTTAATGTAACACTTTCCTCTTCACTATTTAGCTCATGCAGAATTCATTTATAATAGATTATTCAATTAATTTTGGGTAAGCTACATTAATCATTATTAAAGTAGTTTTTGAAAATCAATTTAGTGTAAAACAAAATAATTTATGAATATCAGAGTTGATATTCATTCACTTAAGATGAATTAAGTTCAATTAAATATTCTAAAAGTTATATTAAATATTTTATGATGCATTTTATATGAACGGACAAAATAAGTTTAAAGAATTTTAATTAAATGTATCAATTTTATCTGTTTGTTGTATATTTGACTAATTAATCTTCTTTATTTTTACATCCTTTATTTAATTAATGCTCTCTATTATAACGAAGAAGCTTGATGATTTAATACAGGATGATTGATAAAATTAGAAATCGCGACCTTAGAATAACATTGCTCTCCTTTGTTTACTATATTACAACCGTTTAAAGAAATTGGTAGTCAAAGTTTTAGGTGTAGTTTTCTGAATTTATCATGTTTAGTGATATAATTAACAGTTGAATTATCCTTATGAAATTTCTTATTTAGAAACAATTTTTAAACATTTTATAATTTGGTTTTCTACAAAATTTGCAAAATCATTTTCCGTATACAACTTTTTGCTAAAATTTGACATTGATACATAAAGGTTCTAAACGACTACTTAAAAGTCGGATTTATTAGTTGCCGAAAAAGTTTTATAAATAAGTTATAATATGGCATACACTCTAAAAACATTGATGTACAATACCAAATTAAAAATGATTAATACGAAAAACGGAAGTTTTTTTCGTACATTAGATACTAACTAAAAATAGGAAATAAAATTAAAATTCAAAATTAACAATTTATTAAAAAATACAAATATTTAACACCTCGTAGTATATACCATACTACCGCTTACTCAACACTGCAATTCCAGTACGCTTTTGATAATAATATTTTTTATTACTATTTTAATTAGCAAGCATGTCTACTTGTTAAGACACACATTGCCCAAAATATAAAGATATTTTAAAACCGTTATTTAAAAGAAAATCTTTTGCTTTTTACCTTCGATTCTTTACGTGCGTCTATTGGCACGACCAACTGGTAAATTATAATTAGCTATTCAATTCATATTTATATCCAAAATTGAATTATTTACATTTATTAGTTTGATAGGTGAACGTTTGTTACCTATAGTGAATATGCCATTATGGCTAGTAAACTTTATTCACCTCAATTTTGTTTCGAAGAATTTTAATTAAATTTAGATGTAGCCTAAATTTAATCTACATAATACCAATATTGTGAATTTAAAGGTAATTTTACATAACCGAAAACAATCATTTTAGTAAATAAGATTTTTTGTAGAATATATCTTGAAAGAAATATAATTCAAAATTAAAAACCATTGAGAGCACCAACCATGCCATGGGAATTTCGCAATTTCTTTAAATTGCCTCAACTTCTGGTCCTTCTAGCCAGATCCAATCCGGAGTGTTGTATTTTAATTTTCGCCATTTGACAAATATTTAAGTTGAGTTCTCCAGAAATAAGTTGTTTGTTCTCACCATTTTGAGAAGTGTTTTAACAAGTTTTACGCCATTTTATAATAATATTGATTGTAATAATATTGGTTGCCACTAGATGTCATTCTTAGTTATATAATGTATTTAACCATGTATATCGAGTAGTTTTGAGTTGTACGTCAAACAGCATCAGGTCAAGAGGTAGAATAAAAACTTCGCATGAGTATTAGCTGGTAAATGAAAGCCTTTTAATTTATAATAATTGCCACGATTATTGCATGGTGTCAGAAGGAAAATCGGAAATATAATTGGAAACGAAGTTTAATAAGCAGATTATTGAAAATTAGTGAATTATTGTGGATTGTTTGGAAGACGAATTGTGTTCGAGATCGAGCAAAGGAAGCGGTGTCGTCACGTTGTGAAATAGCGGACCATATTGCAATTTGTGGTGAAACGAGTCAGCGTTGTAAAATATGTATCGTAAATATTTTGGATTAGTTTTGGAAAATCGAACATTAACACAAAATAATGTCGAACGAACGGTTACCAGTGGAATTGGATTGCGCGAATTTGGAAAAGGGGTGCTCAATGTGGAAACGTACATTTTTAATGTATATGATAACAACGGGAAAACATGTTAAAACTGAATCGGAAAAAATAGCAACATTTCTGTGGCTAATTGGTTCCCAGGCGATGGAGATAAATAACACATTGTTCCCGAACGATGGAACAACGGATGAAATTCTTGGAAATCAGAATGCTGTCATTGAGCAAGTTGCTGTTCAAACGGTAAATGCAAACGAAAATGGACAAGAGAATAAAGATGTTACGGCTATGGTACCAAATGCCAATATTCCAAGAACTTTGGTTGAGGTGTTGAAAGCGTTTGATGGGTATAAAAACGGGTAGAAAAACAACTATTTGTAGAGTTCGGAACTTTAATTCGCAAACAAATTGAATTTTGTGAGTACAAATTGGAAGGAAAATCGTACATCGTCATTGGGGCGAATGATAAAAATTGCAATTAAAATTGTTGGAAGGAAAGGATGAATCATTGCAAAAATTCATTGAAACGTGCAATGTACGAAGCTGCTAATGCACATAAGGCGTTGTTGAACACAAACAGTCAACCATGTGTTAATAGTGTAGCTGAATATCGGCCAAAGGAAACAATCGATGCTGTAATACGTCTTTGTTACGATTGTGGTAATGATTTCACAGCAAATCATTTACAATCATGCAAAGCCAAGGATATCAATTGCCGGTCATGTGGACGTAAGGTCCATTTCCAGCGTTTTTGTAAATCGAAGGGTAGGCAAACAGACAGCAATGGAACTAAATCCGGAAACACGTTTGGAAACCGTAAGCCGGATAATAACAATAATCAAAAACAACAACAACAATCAATTAACTGGGATAGCTCAAGTAATTGTGTTCAAATTAGTGATGGAAGTGCGAATAGGGTTATTAAAGTAGATCTTATTTATAATAAATTCAAGTAATATTGCCAACCATATGATGCGATGGTATAAGGAATATCAAGTAGGAAATCAATTAGTTAAATTTAAACTCGACACTGGATCTGATGTGGTCTGCATTCCGAAAAAATTTGTCAGAACATTGAAAACAAAATTGGAAAATAAGAATGGAAATTATTCGGTTTATGATTATAATGGAAATATAGTAAATGTTCAGAAGGCCAAAATGGAATGGTCTTCTCACTTTATTGCTGTCGATGACGTTTGTGAACCGATACTAGGTCTCGAAACATGTGAAAGATTTGGATTAGTCAAACGAACTGATGTAGGCTCTGTTGCGTATTTGTCACAAACACAAGGGGAATTTTTGAAAAACAATCGTGATGTCTTTGAAGCTTTGGGTAAATTTCCGGGAACGTTTTCGATAAATATGAAGGAAAATTCAAAGCCGGTTCTTTATTATAAGAAAAGGATACCAAACTCTTCGTGGGATAAATTGAGATCGCAGCTTGATAGAATGATACAGGATGGAATCATTTCACATGTTGATTACCCGACTGACTTAGTTAATAATTTACAAATAGTCGAAAAGCCTAACTCAATTGATCTGCGAATTTGTTTGGATCCGAAACCACTCAATGAGTGCATCAGGCGTGAACATTTTTTGATTCCAACAATTGCTGATTTGACGTCTGGTTTGGCAGATAAACGCGTTTTTCCGCATTTTGGACTTGAAGAGTGGCTATTGGCAAATGGAATTGGACAAAGTGAGCTCCGATTTAGCAACATTCATGACTTGGGAGATATAAATTCAATCGCTTGCCATTTGGGCTTAGTTTTTTACCGGAATTATTTCAACGTGAAATGTTTAAAATGTTGGGAGACACTGAGGGAGTGATAGTTTATTTTGATGATGTGGGTATTTGAGCGAAAACGAAAGGAGAACACGATCGGATAATGGAAAAGGTCATGGAAAGGGCGCGTAAATACAATATTAAATTTAACCGGGATAAAATTCAATATCGAAAGCGTGAGGTTAAATTTATGGGGCAAATTTTGTTTGAAGGAAAGTTTAAGGCGAATTTAAAGTATCGTGACGCAATTTTAAAGATGAAAACCTGGAGAAACCGGGTGATAAAGCAGCCGTTTCAAGATTTTTGTTTATTCCTAAATATTTAGCTAAGTTCATTCCAAATTTGTCAAAGCAATCGGCACATTTACGTAGCCTCACGCGAAACGATGTTACATTTGAATGGACGGCAAATCATGATCGGGAATTTAGGGAATTACTTGATATCGTAGCATCGGAACCGGTGTTGGCGATGTATGACCCGAAGTTGCCAGCCAAAGATGGGTGTTATTTACAAGCAGGGCAAAGAAATGCTTGTGGCTGACTGCCTGTCACGGGCCCAATTATCGGAATGTCAAGAAGACACGGATTTATCGGGAATCATTCATTCAGTAACAAAATCGGCGTGTTTATCGGAAAAAAATTATGATTTGTACTGTTCAACCATTGAGCAAGATGACATTTTTTTGCGAGTTTGTCGATATGTAGAGAACGGTTGGCCGAATTATCATCTGCTGGACGATCTGAGCCGTATCAAGAATGAACTTCATTGTGAGAATGGCTTACTCTTTCGAGATCATCGACTCGTGATTCCAAAAGAATTACAAGGTAAACTTAGCAAGTGGTTACATGCACCACATTTGGGAGTCGAAAAACTCTTGCACGTGCAAGAATGCTTTATTACTGGCCTAATATGAACGGTCAGATAAAGGAAATGTTTACGCGTGGCAGCCAAAAAGAAGAACTAGTTCAAGAAGAGCTACCAAAGTATCCGTTTCATATAGTGTGAATGAATCTATTTGAGTATGCTGGACAGGACTTCTTGTCTGTTATCGATGCATATTCGGGATATTTAATTATTGAACATTTGAAGAACAAAACAGCGCGTCATATCATTGGAAGATTGAAAAGTGGGTTTGATAGAATCGGATATCTAACTGTAGCAAAATCGGATAATGTACTATTTAACTCACGGAAATTTGAGGAATTTGCAAATGATTACAATATGATAATGAAGTTCTCGAGTCCTCGGTATCCACAAAGCAATGGATTAGCTGAGTAAGGTGTTGCGATTGCTAAAAACATTTTGAAACGTTGTGTTAAAGATAGAAACACGGAACATTATTAGCATCGAATTTTAGAATATAACACAACTCGTGTGGCAAGTATGGTCAAGACGAGAATGCCGATTTTGGATTCATTGTTATATCGAGGCAACCTAAGTGAGGAATCGTTCAAAACAAAATTAAAGAAAAAAGAGAAAGGCAGAAGTATTATTATGACTGTAATGCAAAAGCACTGCCAGTACTAAATGTGGGTGATCTTGTGATTTAAAAAAAAAAATGGAAAATAATGGAATTATAGTTCAATTGTTGGTAATGTGAATGGTCCATCATACATCCATACATCGTTAGGGATAATTTGATAATTATTTTAGACGCAACCGACGGTTCATTTCACCAAGACTAAGAAGAAGATGATCTAATGACTGTTCTAGATATAGAACAAGAAGGAATACAATTAAGGAAAGAGATCAGCAACCTTTTATCTCATTATGGGTTTGAATTAAGAAAATTGTCCAGAAGTCCTAAACTTAGTGCCCAACAAAGAAGACATCGGTCACAATCAGGAATTATTTGATCCAGCGGTAGAGTCTTCACCACATGTAAAAGTATTAGGCGTTAGTTGCGATCCACAAGTTGAAAAATTTACATTCACTACAGAGCCACACACATGTTACAAAACGCGTCGTTCTTTCTAAGGCTACTAGATTGTTCGACCCGGTCGATTTGCTGGCACCGGTCATTGTCCAAGTAAAAATTTTCATGCAAAAAAGCTGGATCCTAAATTACAAATGGGATGACGCTTTACCCGATGAGCAGTGGTAGCAGTGGAAAACAATGCAGTGCAATCTACAAGGTGTTACTTTCCCGAGATAATCAAACCCTTCATGCTTATTTGTATAGCTTGTGATGGTCGAAACCAAAGTTGCTCCAACCAAACAAGTATTGCTGCCTAAACTGGAGTTTTGCTTAGTAGTAACGCTAGCTAATTTAATTAAAACTGTGAAACGTGAAACTAGTCTCAAAATCCAAATTATTTGTGCTAGAATAGATTTGAAAATTGTACTCGACTCGAAGTACAACATTTGTGGCTAATGGTACCCCAATAATTGTGGATGTCGCATACCACGGAGCCATTGGAGATATGTGAAAATCTTGGTCAAATATTCATCGTTTTCCAACCTTCAAACGGTCATCACATTTATTCTTCGGATTATAATCATCTCACGAACAAAACTAAAGTCGCAGGGAATTAGAGGACACTTTTAAAACCGCAAGAGTTCCATTTCGCATTTTAAACTTTTGTACGAACAAGAAAGATCGTATCATCAAGAGATCAAACGGGGAAATTACATACATAAATCGAGCTGTTGAAATTCGTTAAGCCCATTCCTGGTCCGAGAGAACCTAATTCTAGTTGGCGACAGAATCGGAAACAGTACAGTATTATATGGTACAAAGCATCCAATGATATTATCTGGAAAATCTATTTTGACAAAGTTGATTTTGGAAGATTTACGTAAAAGCCATAACCATACCATCTTTGTTACTGTCTGTTTCTAGCGAAATCGTGTTGGTCAAGAGAGTGGGTTTTGTATTCGTGTTCCTGAGTACAAAAGCGTTCCAGCTGTTGTCCATTCAGACAACGCTACCAATGCAAACAACTTGAAAAAGCATATGCAGTGCAAACAACTTGAAAAAGTAATGAAATCTACTCATTTCTCTCGGTTTCTTTCAAGAAATAATTTCATGGGATTTTATACCTCCACAAGCACCACATTTTGGGGTAATTTGGGAAGCTGTGGTAAAATCGGCAAAACTTTTCTGATGATTGAGGAGATATATACATTATTAGAAAAGGTTGAAAGCTGGTTAAACTCAAGGCCTATCTGCGTCTTATCAGCTGATGAAATTGATCCATTAACCTCAGGACATTTCTTCGTTTTACATCCGTTAACAAAATATTTTGAGTTAAATGTCACAGAACTTAAAGTAAGCTTGCGTCTGAAATGAAATAAAAACTATGAAATGGAATACGAAATTAAACTTAAATAATACTTATCCAGGACATCGATATGTAAAAAATAAAATCAACATCTAGAATATTGAATGGAGTTCAAAGGGGGCGAAATGTTCAGCACCTATAAATTAAATAAATTTTATGAAAACTTTATTTCAAAATTAAATTATTTACAATACATTATTTACATTAAAGTTAGATCAATTTCATATTTGATTTTTATTTCGGAATTTTGGAATTTATTTAAATTGCTCTAACATTTGAAGTGTTTCTGATGACTTAAGACTAATGCCGGCAAAAATATTGAATGGCGGCCATCAGGCATCTCAAGGATCTCAAGCGGTCAAGTATCGGTACACTGTGTGAACGATTAGTTTGCTTCGAAATGTATTGTACAACACTCCATAAATTTGGTTTTGACGGCTTAGACCTGATTTGTGATTAAAAATATTTTTTTCTGTATATTTTTATTGAATTATGAACTATACAAATAAGTGATTTTAGTCAATATAATTTTAGTATCCCAAAACATGATACATGAAACCGGCTTCTGGTCTTTGGCAAGACATTTTAATATTTTTTATTTCAAAATATTGTTTTTTAGCCACAAATGACTGGCATGTGAGTTTGAGTAATGTCGTACAATTAGTATATAATTCGGGTGTGAACGGGTTAATATGAAAGATAATACAATTATTTATAGTCTTTTGGATTTATTGTTTTATCGAATTCACTTATCGATAACCTAATAGATGTCATAATAAAATAAAATAAATGAGACAGCTACTTTCATTAAACTTCAACTTATTTGAAATCACAAAACTTCCATTTTTTGCAAACTGGAACGACATTAACATAACTATTTATTAAAATAAAATGTCAATTTAATTAACATAGCTAACATTGTTCCTTATAATTTACCAACACACAGCAGAAAAACGATTTTTAACCTACCCGAAAGCTATATTACAATAACAAATTTAAAAAAAAATTAGATAATATATTGAGACATTTGCAGCATCACCACTTCCGGTTGGCCTATTTTCTTTAAAATTCACTAAGGCTTCCCAATTTATTGAAGAACTTAAATATGAAGTCTCAGTTCGATCACTTATTTGCAATTCACGAATTAGAACAATTTCGTTTCATCTGTATAATTCACATAGTTAAATCATATCCTAAAATATTAAATTTTATATAATTCAAATTTCTCTCAACATATAAAATTACAAAATTATTCCGAATATAATTGACGTGTTGTGAATTCACATGTCAATCAAAAAATTCTTGACGAGTATATTATTAAAATAAACGCTAATAAATAACATAAAAAAATGGAATACACGATCAATTTCATTCATATACTTTGAATAAATTCCCAATACACAAAAAAATGTCGATCATCATAATGATCGTCTCGCTTGGAATTTTGTATTTTTTTTTTTTTTTTAAATTTATCGGTTAGATTGTTTTTTTTTTATATTTTGTACTCTATTCGCGAATATTTATAGTCATATGTACAATATACATGTAAGTATTTATAATACATTGCGAACAAACGGCAATGACAATGATCATCAAAAATGATTTTTGCTTAAAAGTAGAATGCAACAAAAACAAAATTTGTGGTAATAAACGGTTTCGCTTTCACACGCAGTTTAATCAACATAAAATAATATCACACAGCGAGCTTATATGAATTTACATATGCTTACCCAACTTTTTAGTCTTTATATCGGTCAAGATTCGTCTAGAAAAAATTTCACTACGATTAATTTATGTGCCATGCTATATGTTGACCGTTACCTGTATCTGTATAAACCATACTTACCTACTATAAACAAATTAACAATACAGTATAAGAGGAATAAATGAACAAAATTTAAATTATATTGTTTGTTTTGATGTGAGTGAAGATCATTTTGTGAACGATCATTGAATTGAATTTGGTAATCTCTTTGAATTTTTTATATTATCGCGCTTTTACTTATTAAGATACTTATTAAGAATTTCTTTTTGAAGAATAACTATAAATCACAAGAAAAATATATGTGAGAGTCTCACTTGCACTAATTGGATATTATCGAAATTTTCAATTGTGTTTATAGTCAACTGTGGTAGATCACGTGATATAACGTAAAATATTATGACCAACAAAAATTAGCACATTTTTTTAAATTTTTTGGAATTAGATTTTGATTGATAAGCTGGAATATTTTGGTTGCAGGTAAATTACACGTACACAGATAAAGACAAGCCACACAATTGGCTTTAAATTATGATGATCTTGATCTTGAGAACTCAATAATTTCTAAGAAAAAGAGATGGGAGAATATAAGAAAAAAAAACACATTCACTTTTTTACTAAGTGGACATTTCTTGTTTTTATAAATTTACGATTTTACGATTGCCAAAAATATATGTTAATTTTTTAATTTTCAAGATTTTTTTTTATTATTCTGTTGTTTTCGAGTTAATTTAAAATTTTACTTTTTATTTGTTCTTTCGCGACTTTTATTTTTTATTTTTTGTTTGTAAAATCCTTTTAAAATTTAAATTCACACAAGCTGTTCTTTGGATGTGGATTTACACACGGAACAAGTTACACAAGTTAATAAGAACAGAGTATTTAAATGTAATTGGATGTCATAAGGGACAGAGAGGCAGTGCATTAACAACTTTCCATTAAAAGTTGAATTCGTTTTTGTTTTGGGTAAAGATTTTCGGGGAAATTTGTAGTAATTGTAGTACAAAAATGAGGCTCGAACTTTTCCCTGAAAAAGGAAAATGGCTATTGTTGGTTAACAACAGTTAATTTATTTGCTTGCTAATTTTTTAATGCTAAATGCTAAATTTTCAAGAAATGTAATAGGCTTTGTGACCAGTAAATATTGTGCTACTGGCATTTTGATTGCTCGACAATACCGGTATTTGTTGTTGGGCTAGTACAGGTTCGTTTCTATTGAGAGTCACCTTTGCTATATACCTACATATGTAGCTAATAAATTTCAAGCGTTAAAAATCTAAAATAGGATTATGATCGTATAAACCTTTAACAATAGGTTTCAGAATCGGTAATTGATCTCAACAAACTACTGGAAAATAATTTTATGCCCCTCAAATTATGCTTCAAAAATCCAAAACTATCAAAATTAAGATAGTTCATAATACTAAAAATATCGGTCTCGGGCCCCGCAACTCTTTTGCATTTGGATTGCTCAATGATTTGATTTTGTTAGCTTTTTTAAGGCCTTTGGCTCTATTAATCACAGAATCTTTTTTAATAAACTCTTATCTAAGTTTAGATTTTCGCTTTCTGCTGCCAAATTGATTTTTAACTATCTTTCTAATCATTCTCAGGCAGTTTTTTTCGACAATTCCTTGTCTGATTTCCTTCCTGTAATTTCCGGCGTGCCTCAGGGTTCAGTGCTGGGTCCTCTATTATTTTCGATGTACATAAATGACATAGAAACCTCCATTCAACATTGTTCATTTCATATTTTCGCTGATGACGTTCAAATTTATAGAAATAGTCGTTTAGATCAGAATTCTATTGTTAGGAATATTTCTCTGATAAATGAAGATTTAAGTTCGGATCGGCAAAATTATTTAGGTCAAAATTTTTGGAGTGGCGTGATTGATGGGCAATACGTAGTTTTTTTAATTTATTTTTATTAACTATGTTATTTTTGTTAATTTTTAATATTATTTCACCTCGTGCTGTACATTTTATTGTAAATGAGCTACTGCTCAAAATAGAATATGTAAGCATGAGGTGGAAATTGTTTGAAAAAATTTAAGAGGTTTTTATGCCTAATGGAAGCAACTTCATTTTTTTTTTGTTTCGATTGCTTTGTTTCCATGTGTGTTTTTTCTTTTAATACTAAATTATTTATAAAATACTATACTATACTATAAATAAATAATTGAAACCAGCCTACCAACCTGTCCCAACAAATCGTCGGTGTTGAAAACCTAAAATGTTCCTAAGTGCTTTATTCGACCCAAATCGTCTTACAAAAACATTGAGGCGCCTAGGTACTCTAATTTTTGAAATCGAGTTTTTCGCAAGTCTCGACAATCTTAATTGGCAAGATCATGGAGGTGAACGACACACAACCAAGCGGTAGGTACAACGTTAGCCAAATCATATTTACCTCCATGCTCGAAACACTCGAATTATTTTAAATAATTTCAAATTTTAAGAGTATACACAAAAATTACTCAATATCTCCGGATATCTGTCTCTAGTAATAAGAATAATCGAAAAACAATCACCAATAATTACGAAAAATATCGAGTAATCAAAACGTCAAGAAATTCACCAACATCAAACTTGAAAATCTTAGAAGACTTTAAATATGCTTGAAACTTAAAATATTGAATGTTAGTAGAAAACTCATACATTCTGGAATAAACCATTTTTTTTTGTTTAATAAACAGTTCTTAGGCAGGCTGCCTAATTTTAATTTTAATTTTAATTTTAATTTTAATTTTAATTTTAATTTTAATATTAATTTTAATTTTAATTTTAATTTTAATTTTAATTTTAATTTTAATTTTAATTTTAATTTTAATTTTAATTTTAATTTTAATTTTAATTTTAATTTTAATTTTAATTTTAATTTTAATTTTAATTTTAATTTTAATTTTAATTTTAATTTTAATTTTAATTTTAATTTTAATTTTAATTTTAATTTTAATTTTAATTTTAATTTTAATTTTAATTTTAATTTTAATTTTAATTTTAATTTTAATTTTAATTTTAATTTTAATTTTAATTTTAATTTTAATTTTAATTTTAATTTTAATTTTAATTTTAATTTTAATTTTAATTTTAATTTTAATTTTAATTTTAATTTTAATTTTAATTTTAATTTTAATTTTAATTTTAATTTTAATTTTAATTTTAATTTTAATTTTAATTTTAATTTTAATTTTAATTTTAATTTTAATTTTAATTTTAATTTTAATTTTAATTTTAATTTTAATTTTAATTTTAATTTTAATTTTAATTTTAATTTTAATTTTAATTTTAATTTTAATTTTAATTTTAATTTTAATTTTAATTTTAATTTTAATTTTAATTTTAATTTTAATTTTAATTTTAATTTTAATTTTAATTTTAATTTTAATTTTAATTTAAATTTTAATTTTAATTTTAATTTTAATTTTAATTTTAATTTTAATTTTAATTTTAATTTTAATTTTAATTTTAATTTTAATTTTAATTTTAATTTTAATTTTAATTTTAATTTTAATTTTAATTTTAATTTTAATTTTAATTTTAATTTTAATTTTAATTTTAATTTTAATTTTAATTTTAATTTTAATTTTAATTTTAATTTTAATTTTAATTTTAATTTTAATTTTAATTTTAATTTTAATTTTAATTTTAATTTTAATTTTAATTTTAATTTTAATTTTAATTTTAATTTTAATTTTAATTTTAATTTTAATTTTAATTTTAATTTTAATTTTAATTTTAATTTTAATTTTAATTTTAATTTTAATTTTAATTTTTTAATTTAAATTTAAATTTAAATTTAAATTTAAATTTAAATTTAAATTTAAATTTAAATTTAAATTTAAATTTAAATTTAAATTTAAATTTAAATTTAAATTTAAATTTAAATTTAAATTGTAATTGTAATTGTAATTGTAATTGTAATTGTAATTGTAATTGTAATTGTAATTGTAATTGTAATTGTAATTGTAATTGTAATTGTAATTGTAATTGTAATTGTAATTGTAATTGTAATTGTAATTGTAATTGTTTTTTTTTTTTTTTGCTAGGGAAGGTTGGAATGCTCTTTACGCACCATGTGTCGGACTCGCATTGCTGCCCTACCGACTAAAACCACCTACCCCTCCTCCTGGCCTAGCCTGGAACCGTTTTGCACATTACTTCGTGCTAGACCTCCCACTGCTCCCTCCGAGCCTCCTCTTACATTATGGGAATCTGTCTAGATCCCCTTTCTTCGCTTTCAGGATCTCCTTCACAAAGTGGGCTACTAGGTTCCACTCTTTCTCTCCTCGGAGCATGATTTCCACCGCCGTTTCTGGGGACCATATATCCACTTCTGCTTCCAGCGTCGCTCTCTGCTCCTCCCATTCGCCACACGAGAAGAAAGTGTGCTCCGCGTCATCGGTACTCCCTGGGCAGTATAGGCATTCTGCCGACGTTACCTTCCTCATCCTCCACAGGTATGCTCTGAAGTACCCGTGGCCGCTCAAGAACTGGGTCAGGTAATAACCGACCTCTCCGTGACTCCTTTCGGTCCAGGGGCCCACCAGAGCGATAACTCTGGCTGTCCATCTCCCTTTTGTCTCATTTTCCCATGCCCTCTGCCAGGTTTGCATGGTTCGGGACCTTTCCTCCATACTCGCTACCTTCCGGCCGACTTCCAGTTTCCTGTGGTATATAGCTTTCCGCTCCTGCGCTACAAGATGTATGGGGATACATCCC